>CP139507.1:420441647-420644166 GCA_021014915.2 Artemisia tridentata subsp. tridentata | reverse complement strand
GGCAATCGGGCTATTTTAGTAATTATCCCTAAGTTTTTTATACCGCAAACCCTATTTCACTTTACCACTCCGCCCAAAATTTTACACATAGCACTGTGCTTCATGTATCATTCCAATCGAAAGGTAATCCTCCTTCACCGATTTTTAATTTCTTGTTTTACTTGTGTACATTCATCATGAGCAAGGGTGCAAAACGCATAATTAGACAACAAAAATGTACATTGTCTAAAAAAGCATTATATGATTTCCTCAATAAGTACCCTATTCTCAACGAGTTTAAGGTGATGCTTCCAATCAAACACCAAAATATCTTCGATGCACCCGAAGGGTACGTAGGGCTGTATGTACATGCTTTTACCCAGTCAAATTTGAGGATACCAATCCACCCATTGATTTTAGAGTTGTTACAGTACTATGAGGTACACATCTCTAGGTTTAACCCCTTTGGCTTGGCCAAACTTACCACATACATAGTAATGTGTAAGGCGTACGGGTATGAGCCCACACTGATAGTGCTCAGGGGCTTTCTAAACCTTTACCCTGATGGAGATTGGTTAACCCTAGCCAAAAGGGTTGAGCATGATGTGCCGTATTTGGTCACAAAACCGTTTTCAAACATAAGGAACTGGAAGGGGCAATTCTTTTATGTACAAAACACTATTGTACCTCCATAGTATCCTGCTTTGTTAAATGAAGCGTTCCAATACGATGAAAAGCGGTTCAATGATCCATTACCATACACAATAAGAAGGAGCCCAATCTACCAGCGTCTTGCTCGACATCCTATCTATTCTAAACATTCCCTGAGCCCATTTCTTCATGGCTGGTATTGTTGACCATTGAGAAGGATCTCCCTTGAAGCCTGAAATAGAGTGTGATGGACAAAGTATGTACATTCCTATTTAATTAAAATAAATAACTTATCTGATGATATTTATCTTTTTTTCTCTTCTTGTTGCAGAGATGGCCTTCCGAAAATTTGTTGTATCTGGTGGTGCAAAGGAAGTGAGCTTCATCCCGAAGGACCCCAAGGATGCCAGTTATGGTGTTGGCTCTCCATCTGTTTCAGTGAACAATAATGATGTGGATGCCTAGCTGGTAGAGCCTATTGCAACAGCCCAACCTTCGAAGCCTGTGAACACAGAGGAGGCTCCACAACTGGTGGAAAATGTTGCAGATTCTGACGATCCTCCCTCCGAGGGTGATCAGGTCATGATCGTAGGGTCTTCCGGCAATGCAGACAGGGTACGGAGCAGGAAAGGGACCAGTGCGAAGTCTGTGAAAGCCACACCCAAGAGGAAGCTTACCTTACCAACCCCTCCTTCCAGAACCACAAGACAAAAAGGTTCGCATGGTAAGGCGATCATGCCTTCGGCTTTAGAGATTCCAGATGATGATGACATCCATGGTAAGTAAAGATCTTCTTAACTTAATGATCCTTAATACGCCATATATCTGATTAATGTATCTTATGTAGGTTTTCCTAACACCAAGGAGCTTTCAAACTCCCTTGCTTGCCATCTATTGGTTGAGAATGTGACCCCAGCTAGTTGGAGGAGAACTCTGGACAATATGTCCATTGAGAGGCTCTGCGACCTGCATGACAAAAGCTACACAAGGCAAGCTATTCTGGACAACCATCTCAACACCCGAACAAGGGAGTTGATTCGAACGGTGAAGAATGCTAAAGAAGAGATTGGTATCATCGTGGCCAGAGAGAAAAATAGAGAACTCCAATATGCTGAGCTAGAAGCCAAATGTGATGAAGCCATGGAGGAGTTTGAAAAGAACCCACTTGTTCAAGACCTTCGAGCCAAGGTTCATAGTCTCGAAGAGCAGCTGAAGGAAGCCTAAGCAGAGTGTGGGAGGCTAAGATTGGAAGAGGCGAAGGTAGCTGGCTACAAAGCACATGTTACCACTCTTGAATCTAAATGTGCATGTCTTGAGGCTAAGAGGGCTAAACTTGGAGAGCAGGAGATCAAACTGCGTGAGGAGGTAGATGGTTTGAACCTCCGTTGCAAGAGATTGAAAAAAGATAGAGCTGATGTGGTGTCGAAGGTTGTTCCATACAGAGCCATGGAATTATACCACAGTGATGAGGTGGGAGAGATTGTGGGAAAGCTGGTGAATGCTGCCATTTTTTATGGGAAATGCACAACGTTGGAGGAGATTGCAGAGACCAAGAAGTCCGTGGTCCTATCGGAAGTACCCTACTACCGCCCAACGTCTAAACAAGAATACAACGATGTTGGCAATGCATACATTACAGCAGAGTACCCCCTTTCTCACTGAAGCAACCAAGAATCCATCAGCACCCATAGAAGATCTCCTCTCCAAGAAGCCTCATGATGCGTGGGTTTTGCAACCTTACAACAGGTTTTACCTCTCGAGGGATCTCAAGAGGCTTACAACCCCACCAGGCAGTGTACCTGACCGATGTAGTATAGTGTAGTGGTAAGTACGGGGGATTGATCGTTCTCCACAGGGAATAGTGTTCGTTAGGTGTGAAAGGCTACTCTAATTAGGTCTAAGGGTTGAGGAAGATTCTTTTTATGTTTTTATAATTTTATGAAAGCAAGTAAAATCTCGGGTTTTGAAGGAGTGGGCGGAATTAGTTGCTAGTCAACTAACCCAAATTACTACAAATGCAAATAAAATAAAATAACAAAAATGAAAAGTGGTGAGAAACTTGTGTGTAGAGAAATGTGTTTACTTAGATTTCCTTACTCCCTAACTATCTTTTACCGGTTAATTAGTGTGTATTAGTCGCGTGGATGACGGGTGTATTCCTTAATACCATTCGTGGGGTGGCGTACTTACTTCCCCAAACTCTACAAGCTCCTACTTCACTCCTATGTCGAGCCGGCTAGGAAGCTCCTAACATGGGATCACTAGAATTCGCTTGTGCATTAAATACAACCATAAAAACCTTTAGTACGCGTTTGGTTCATGTTTCTTAAGACGTTCAAGCAAGTTACCGAATAGGAAGTTAGCCAGTTTTCTTAAGCCTAACATAGATAAACAATCATCCAATACAACTAATAACACACTAACAACCAATAATCAATAGCTAGGTTTCATTAGATCTAAGCAAACACAAGATAAAATTAGCCTAACATGTTAAACAAAAGACAAGCATAAGATAGAATCAAACAACACATAGACATATTGAATGATTAATTGATAACTTATCTTTCAATGAAACATGGAAGATCTCAAGGCAAGAAGCCCTGAAAAAGTAGCTAAAATCGTCTTAGGGTTTTATCCCAAAATTCCACACACTAAGCTCTCCCTAATGACAAAAAATTAGAAAACTATATATAGACTTTGACATCTGACGGCGTCACCTTATGCATTGTGACGCCGTCACCTCGCCGCTTTTAGGGTTCCCGGATGACCATCTTGACGCCGTCCCTCTTTAGCTCTACCAAAATCCATTCTGGCTTATCAAGGCTTGACGCCGTCGGATCATGAACGTGACGCCGTCCCCTTATGATTTAAGCCGTGACGCCCTTGATTTAGTTAAAGCGTGACGCCGTCAGAATTCTCATGCAAACTCACTGGCCCGTCATGAGTAAATTTCACATCCAACTTTTCTTGCCAAGGCATGACGCCGTCCCATGTTAATTGTGACGCCGTCAAGAGTAACTTTTAGCCGATTCTTGAGACTTTGCCGTTTTCTTCACTTTAATGCTCCAAAAACGTCCAAAATGCCTCCTTTTCCAGATTTCTCCTCAAAAGTACCTAAAATGACAAAAGGAACGATTTAGGGCAATATTTGATCAAATAAATACGATTTAAGGCTTAAATGACCCCTTAAAAGCGGTACACTTTTCGCCTCATCAAATACCCTTACACTTGAGATTTGCTTGTCCTCAAGCAAATGCGCTTTTATTCTAATCAAAATATAAGTTAGGGGTCATTTAATGCAAACATAAAAGTAATTACAACAAATAATCGTTCCACTTCAATCATAATAAGCACGGAGATTATAAACTAGCACCTCACAAGTAGTGTTTAGATACTCACATCTCTCAAGTGTCATCAAAATAAATCTCATAAATGAAAACGGAAAATATCTCTCACTACCTGTCATAGCAAATAGATTACCATAGGCTTGGGAAAGGATCGAAAACCTCCTCCACTAGGCGTAAGCACCTAAGATAAACTATCAAAGAGGGCTTTTAAATGGGTTATAACGTTAGGTGTAGGGAAAAGGAAAACACGGTTTGGTTGGATAAGGGATATTTTACTGGTGGCGAGTTAAAAATCTTGATCAATTACATGTACTATACAATGTTGCTAAGCCAAGACTAGACTCGATCTAAGCTAGAAACAAAATAACATAAACATAAAATAAACATAAAATAAAACGGGATGGTAGTCCGTATGTTTTTTCTATTTTTCTTTTTCTCATTTTTTTTGTATTTTTCTTGATTTTTTTTTTTTTTTTTTTTTTTTTTTTTTTTTTTTTTTGCATACACTTTTACCCTACCATCCAAAATAATACATCATAGGGGCGTTGCATCCCCTTACACTTGAACTTTTACATAACTTTACAAATACTAATCTAATGACTCGAATTAAGATAATTGAAAAACTTGGAGTACTTTTAAAACATTTAGCACATATGGGGGTAATAAATGATGTTCTTCCCCATTACTCCATTACACTAGTACTTTACCCATGAGTCCCAATCGTCCCAAAACAATATGTACAAGGATATGACTCGACTTAGCAACCATGTAATCAATTAGATAATTAACTTGGGTTTAAACAAATGTTGTCACAATAATGCACTAAAAATGAGTGCATACAAGGTAGGCTAAGGCGATTTGGGTGTACATTTTAGTGGGGTGTAACAAATTCTTCCTTTAAGTAAAATGCTTAAAGGTCGAAACGAAAAGATAGGCTCTGAGGGGTGTACTAGGGGTATCGTGTACTAAAAATGAGTACAACGCAAAGGGTATGGGAGAATTACTTGACCGATATAGCCAATGTAATTATAACAAAAACACAGGTGTAAAACAATGGGTTAATCCTAATGCCTCTTATCATGTAGTAAATCTAACTACACGAATGTAGTCTCACTTGTGGCCTCGGAATGGTCCTAACGCAAGTTCTAGAATCTAAGTGCTACCGGTACACACATCATAGCATAAATGCTTTTCCTACCAATTCTAGGGGCGAACCTCACATATTTGGGGGTGGAAAATTTTTTAGTGGTACGGTTTTTGTGCTAGTCATATAACTCCTATCCATGAGACGCTCATTAAGATCAAAGTTTCACTCCTATATGTTGTAAAAAATTTTAAATTTGGCACTAAAATTACCTTAACAAGTATTTCTCTCAGTTTTATTACACATCTACCATCAAACAAACAAAAATCAAGCGCAATTGTATTCTCTAAAAATCGTACTTTTACCCTCCCCTTACACTTAAGATGAACATTGTCCCCAATGTTCAAATAACAAATGTAAAAGCATAAAGTAAAAGAATGAAATCAAATACTCCCCTGACTCGCTCGTTGGATAATGAAATTACACGGTTAAATCTTCCTCCAAAGAGAATGTTGAAGCTCCATGACTAATGCATCGCCATAAGCTTGATTCAAAACATTTCCTTGTCCAAAATAACCTGTTGAACCTGAGAAAACAAACACGAAAACCTGCATAACATCGGCGGGATAAAATCTATATATAAGGATATAATGCTTGTGGAATGATAACTTTGCAGATTCCTGGAGATTATAAGTTGGAGATTTTAATAAAAACTTTTTATGAAAACAAAATTTTCAAAAATTTCTGGAAATTAAATCTGACGCCGTCAGGTTATAACCCCTGACGCCGTCAGAAATGACCTGACAAAAATTTTCGTTTTAAGTTTCCGGAAAATTTCTGGAAAAACCTTTAACTTACTTCCTGGAAATCCTGCAAAACATCATTATGACTCGATACAAGCATTTGACTCAAACAAATACGAATATGTATGTTAATTTAATATTATTACGATTCATGTTCATATGTGTTCTAATAAACCAATTTAGATTTCCCTTACACTTAACTTTTGCAAAATACCTTTATATGTAGTTAAGACGAAGTTAAAAACAAAATAAAGCATTTTCACAAATTACTTTTGAACATGAATCAATAGGAATAAAAATTAAACACACATACGGAAACAAATAAAAACAAACAAACAAACAAATAAACACACAAAGCAAATAAATAAAATAAAGCTTGGGTTGCCTCCCAAGAAGCGCTTGTTTTTGTTCGAGTCATGAGCCTGACTCTACCCTTATTTAATGGATAAAGGAGAGGTTTTCCCTACACTTAGGGTTAAGTGCGGGTGATAGTAGCGATACACACCAACTCGGTAGGAGTATGCTACGTGAGGAAAGAGTGGTGGATGAATTATATACTCAAAGGGGTGTGTTCCGTTCATCATAACCATACCTAGTTTACTTTGGTCAATGGGTGAATTAAAGTTTTCTCCTAAAAAGGGATCATCTTCTATCAACTTCGAGAGATTCCTAGTTGGGAATCCATCTTGACCTAATAAACCCGGTTTAAACCCATAATGTTTCTTGTGATCAATCATGAATGGGTGATGTAAGTATGTAAGGTCATGGTTCACTCCTATATTAGCTTCCACTCCACATGGCCTAGAGTCTACTACCTTAATCTTAACATTACCCGGACTACATGGTTTGATGGGTGGATCGGGACCTATTTTAATTCCTAGCTTTTCATCCAAGGATGGAAAATTGGGTAAGGGTCTCGGTTGAGGCTCCGGTTCATCAAAACTAGGAACTTCCATAGAACTAAAAGAAAGGTTGTGACTACAAGTATTCAAACCTATTTCTTCTAGTTGTGTTTGGTCCAAGGGCTCTACCTTTATTGGGGTTCCTATAGTCTCTTCTACTTTTTCCGGGTAAGTTACGGGCGGTGTGTTAACCTCAAATGATGGTAGGATTTGTGGGGTATTTAGTGGGCTTATGTTACTTACCTCATCATTCCTTATGTCAAGATCACCTATATCCCCATCATGTGTTTTAGTAGAATCTAACCCAAACAAGTTCCTAAGTATCTCAAATCCTTCTCTAGCCATTTCAAGTTCTAAGTCCGATTCATAAGAATCTTCCCCGATAACATGATTACTATGTTCAATTTGCCTAAAGGATTCATCATGTGTTCCTTGAGATTCAAAGTCATTGATCATAAAACCTAGGCCTTTTTGCTCAATATGCTCATGTTCGGCTAAATCCTCCTCAATTGTTTCCTCAAGTTGTGATGTATACGAACCCATTAATTCATTAAACTTATGGTTCACGGTTAGGAGGCTTTCCTCAAAATTTTTCCAAAGGGTCTTATTAAAAGGAGTTGATCCTAACAATGATTGTTTAATAGAAGCCGCACATGCACATAATTCATCAAACCTATCAAACTTTACACCCATCTCCTCTTGTATATATCTAAGATCACTTAAAAATTCATTGGAACAACAGGAAGCAAATCTATCCGTGTAAAGTAATTGTTCCTCTATTGTTAATGATCTAAATGGAATTTCATCCGCCATGGTGACAAATGAAAATGGTTTTACAAACAAAGGGCACAAAGAAAAAGATAGACTAAAGAAAACCTAGAAAAATAAAATAAAAATCTCACTAGAAAGGAATCTAGTGAGTAGACCTAATAAAATAAAAATTCAACCTAAACAATAACTATTCCCCGGCAACGGCGCCAAAAACTTGATGCGTGGGTTTTGCAACCTTACAACAGGTTTTACCTCTCGAGGGATCTCAAGAGGCTTACAACCCCACCAGGCAGTGTACCTGACCGATGTAGTATAGTGTAGTGGTAAGTACGGGGGATTGATCGTTCTCCACAGGGAATAGTGTTCGTTAGGTGTGAAAGGCTACTCTAATTAGGTCTAAGGGTTGAGGAAGATTCTTTTTATGTTTTTATAATTTTATGAAAGCAAGTAAAATCTCGGGTTTTGAAGGAGTGGGCGGAATTAGTTGCTAGTCAACTAACCCAAATTACTACAAATGCAAATAAAATAAAATAACAAAAATGAAAAGTGGTGAGAAACTTGTGTGTAGAGAAATGTGTTTACTTAGATTTCCTTACTCCCTAACTATCTTTTACCGGTTAATTAGTGTGTATTAGTCGCGTGGATGACGGGTGTATTCCTTAATACCATTCGTGGGGTGGCGTACTTACTTCCCCAAACTCTACAAGCTCCTACTTCACTCCTATGTCGAGCCGGCTAGGAAGCTCCTAACATGGGATCACTAGAATTCGCTTGTGCATTAAATACAACCATAAAAACCTTTAGTACGCGTTTGGTTCATGTTTCTTAAGACGTTCAAGCAAGTTACCGAATAGGAAGTTAGCCAGTTTTCTTAAGCCTAACATAGATAAACAATCATCCAATACAACTAATAACACACTAACAACCAATAATCAATAGCTAGGTTTCATTAGATCTAAGCAAACACAAGATAAAATTAGCCTAACATGTTAAACAAAAGACAAGCATAAGATAGAATCAAACAACACATAGACATATTGAATGATTAATTGATAACTTATCTTTCAATGAAACATGGAAGATCTCAAGGCAAGAAGCCCTGAAAAAGTAGCTAAAATCGTCTTAGGGTTTTATCCCAAAATTCCACACACTAAGCTCTCCCTAATGACAAAAAATTAGAAAACTATATATAGACTTTGACATCTGACGGCGTCACCTTATGCATTGTGACGCCGTCACCTCGCCGCTTTTAGGGTTCCCGGATGACCATCTTGACGCCGTCCCTCTTTAGCTCTACCAAAATCCATTCTGGCTTATCAAGGCTTGACGCCGTCGGATCATGAACGTGACGCCGTCCCCTTATGATTTAAGCCGTGACGCCCTTGATTTAGTTAAAGCGTGATGCCGTCAGAATTCTCATGCAAACTCACTGGCCCGTCATGAGTAAATTTCACATCCAACTTTTCTTGCCAAGGCATGACGCCGTCCCATGTTAATTGTGACGCCGTCAAGAGTAACTTTTAGCCGATTCTTGAGACTTTGCCGTTTTCTTCACTTTAATGCTCCAAAAACGTCCAAAATGCCTCCTTTTCCAGATTTCTCCTCAAAAGTACCTAAAATGACAAAAGGAACGATTTAGGGCAATATTTGATCAAATAAATACGATTTAAGGCTTAAATGACCCCTTAAAAGCGGTACACTTTTCGCCTCATCATTGCCCTCACAAGATTCAACCACCCTCTCCAAGCAAAAAGACTCCGTCTGTGAAGCCTCCATCTCCCCTTCAGCAAGAGGACCCCATGTCATCCAAGAATGCATGAAGGCTGCCGTGTTGGCAGTTATTTGACCCCAAGGGTGGTGTGTACCCTTAGACAATTTCAGTTAATGCTTGATAGGCTGGTGCCAAAACAATTGAACTCATGTGCTTGTTGGGCTTCGGCCTGTCTCTTAGACAATATCTGGATGTTTTTATTGGCTTCGGCCATATGTTATCTACTAATGTAGGTTAGGGGGCAACGTCCCACCTTTATTTTCATGCTTTTCTTCTCTTACTTTATTTATAAACGTGAATATACAACCTAAGGCTATAGTAGATAGATAACCTTATTGTGTGTATTTTGAACCAAGATTTTAGCAATCGTATAATTTAATTGCTGATAGAGGGTCGCGACCCACTCCGTATTTGTCCTTAAGATACAACGGGCTTGGAATACCCTAAGACTTTTAGGAAGGTTAATGTGAATTGTAATGGATGTTATTTTATACAAGACATATGTGTCTTGAATCATCCTTCGACATTGAAACTTGCAAATCTCTTGGCTGAACAAATCTTTGTTGTATAGAACGAAACAAGAGATTTGAGGGAAATGCGTTATATCATTAATTGGGTAGGGAGAATTACATCATTTGAAGAAATGAAAACTAGGATGCCTATCATTAATGCTTCTTTCCCCGAATGAGAAGAATGCAATACATGAATTTGAAAACAAACTAAATGTTTTGAAAATGGTAAGTCTTATATGTAAAACTTATGAAGGTTAGTACCATTCCAAGTCCTATCCATGACATCTTCGAAGAGTGTTTTGAGCTTGTAGGCTCCGTTGCCATAGGCTTCGGATATAACGTAGGGTCCTTCCCATGTAGGCCCTAGCTTTCCTTCATACTCAGCTTTGCTTGCGCTGTTTAGCCGAAGGACATATTCACCCGGCTTGAACGTTGAAGGTCTAACTCTGTTGTTGTAGTACTTCTCAAACTTTTGTTTGTAGATAGCCTCTCTGATTGAGGCTATTTCTCTTTGTTCTTCAAGTAGATCATGGTTTTCACGAAGCCTGTCTTCGTTCTCCGATGTCTCAAAGTTTACGGTACGTTCTGTATCAACGCTTATTTTCAAAGGTATGACAGCTTCTGTTCCATAGGTTAGGCTAAACGGAGTCTCCTCATGGCTCAACTTGGGGTGAGTTCTATGTGCCCACAGAACTTGGGGTAGTTCATCTACCTAACCATGGTGGCTTCGACCTAACCTTCTTTCTATTCCTTTGACAACATCCCTGTTTGTGACTTCTACTTGCCCGTTACCCTGAGGGTGATATATGGAAGTGAAAGATTGTTTGATCTTTAAACCTTTGCCAAAAATTGGGAATACCTCTTCGGCGAACTGCTTCCCATTGTCAGAAATGATGATGTGGGGGATCCCAAATAGGCAGATTATGTATTCCCACACAAACTTTTCCATGTGTCTTCCTGTTACTGATGCCAAAGGTTTGGCTTCGACCCATTTAGTAAAGTAGTCTATGGCTACGACCATGAACTTTACTCCTACTGGGGCTACTGGTAGGGGTCCGACTATATCAATCCCCCATTGACAGAAAGGCCATGTTATGCTCTATTCGAACCAACCTATCACTACAAACTAACTACTTAATAACGTGACACTCAAAGGAAAATAATATAGATGAAGAGTGGATGATATATGGATCGTATGATATAAGCTTTAACCGAGTGTTTATTACTTTGAAAAGAAAGAAACAAAAGGAAACAATAAGAGCACACATACACACCTACACACTCTCACCTATATGATACTAAGAGGCACGCATAAAATGGGTGAGAGTGTGTGTATTTATAGTACATGAGCCATGACCTAAAAGGCTTTAGGTGGGCTTTTTGTGGATCGGTTGGGCTTGTGTTGGGTTGGACATTTTCATGACATTACTTAATACATATTAGCTAAGTCCAACACAAGCCCTTTTCATACTATTCTATTACATTGAACTCGACACACACTAAGTTTATAAAATACAAATGACCATCACTTTCATTTAATAAATTAAATGCTAAAAATCTCCCCCTAAGGGATGGTCATTTCAATGATGCTCCTGGTGATTGGTCTTTTGTCTTCAACTTCTTGAACTTTGTGCGTCGATGTAGAATAGTGTTCATTCATTGTTCCTTCATGCTATGTGATCTTCAAAATAATCGTCTTTTGGTCGTTCTTGCCTTGATCAACATCTTTGTGTGGTGATGCGTCTTGTCCTCCAACATACTCATACATTGTTAACTTCATACTTATGCTAACAATCTCCCCTTATTCTTTCCTCATTTGATATATGAACTCGTTCTTGACATCTTGATTAGCTTTTTGACTTTGTCATTACACTTTGTTTTTAACTTGATCCTTTTGTCTTGAACATTTACACTTGAGCTTTGTTGAGGATGATCTTCATAAGTATGAGTATGTTGAGGTAAAGATGTTTGATGTATCTGATGATGGTTGATGGACTTTTGTAGTACCTGCATAAAACAATTAGCAATAAATCGTCCAGTACTTATAGGTTCGGACTTCGAGATTGTTAACAGCATATTGTGAAAACTTTCTCTAATCTGTACCGAGGCCGTTCTGAATCGGATACCCTCGAAAGGGCTTACACGGACACACCGAAGTGCACCCACGATTCAGTGAGTCGCTAGAGATCACCCCACGACTGTAGACCGTTTGAAGCACGTAACCATCTTGATATAAAATGCAAGATCCTCGGATCTCATTAAGACTCTTGTACACTGTTAATACTAATATCATCCTAAAAACGTTATTTATATTTTACGATCTTTACTTAGTTTTGTTAATGACAATTACAAAGTATATCCTTTAGCAAATTATAAATGCTAGCTAAAGTCTCTTTAAAACACATTTTACATTTCACAAGTTTACTTAGAATTACATTTTACACATCTACTAGTTTATTTCCTTAAAAGGAAACTTTATTTTTAAAATGATACAATGACATCATGGCATGCATCATACATAATATATTGGCTAGATCTTCAAGCAAGATAGTTGACTTTGGAAGATTTTGATATGACATGACAAAGGTGTGGAGGATACAGCTGGATTTGGAAAGATTTCCAAAACTATTAGCTGTCATGTTGCTGTCAAGTTGGCGGATCCAATCGACATAAAGGATGGATCCCTTTTATGGGATCCGTCGGATCCGCCGGCTATTCATCAGCTTGCCTATAAATAGCAAGCTGATCATTTGGACACACCATCACTCATAGAGCCTAACATTCATACTCATTCATTTACATATCATCTAACATTTATCATTTATTCATTTCATTGATCTTTCCTTTTGTAGCAAGGGAGATTAAGCATCAAGGTTCAACACAGACGTGTAAACCTTTAGCATAGTTACTGTGTGATATAGTTGTAGTTCACACATCATTACTTGTATCATTTATCTCAGTGAGTGTGGTTAGTGTTTTAGTCCTCAAAACACAAAGAGTGTAGGGAGTGGTTGTACCCTTGTGAAAGAACCAAACGGGAGTGGTTGTACCCTTGTAAAGAACTCGACATCTAGCTTAGTGTTGGTAATTGTATAGGCGACGTTAGGTTGGTTCTACCTTGAAATAGAACCCGGTGTTTAGCTTAGTACCGGAAAAGGAAGTAAGCGACGTGTAAAGGTTTTCTCCACCTAGAAGGGAGTTTGTTTCTTAGTGAAGGATAACTCTCGAGTTAAAGACTCGGGGAAGTGGAGTAGGGCAAGGAAAAGAGTCCTTGTAGCCGAACCACTATAAACATCCGTGTTATGTGGTTTGATCATTTCTCTCTTTACTTCTTGGATATATTGTTTGATTATTTTTGTGTGTACAGTTTCATTGATTTCACATAAGTTACAAAACGGTTCAATTTAATTTTAAACGGCGAAACTATTCAACCCCCCCTTCTAGTTTTCCACAATTGGTATCAGAGCGGTGTTACTCAAGAAATTTAAAATATATTGTATTTTAAAACTTGAAATGATCAAATGGATTTTGAAAACTTTAAAGAAGGGCAATCTATGCAAAAACCATCACTTCTTGAACCAAACAATTTTATAGACTGGAAAAATCATTTTGAGACTTGTGTGAAGTCAAAGAACCATAGGAAGTGTTTTAGATGCAGGAATTCTAGTCACTTGATAAGAAATTGTCCAAATCCTCCAAAGAACAAATCTCAAATAGGAGATTGTAAAGATAACAACAACAAATCAAAGATCAACGAAGTTTGTAACACCCCAACCCGACAAGGGTAAAAATGTCACGCAAATGGTTTCATATCAGATATAACAAGGCATACATTCAAAGTAATACAAAGATTCTCACGGGTTACAAAGAAAATACTGAAATTATAAGGTTACAAAACGGATACAAATAATATAACTTCTAATCATCTCTAAGCCAAAATAACTGTCAAGCCTTCTAGGTCCAAAAGTCTCTTCACTCATACCCATCTTCCATCTAAAACCTGCCGCACACGAAAAGAAAACGTGCGGCTGAGCTTACAAAGCCCAGTGAACAGATATAACGGAAACAAAGCAGTAGCATAATGAATAATACATGAGTAAATGAGAATGGAAGCATGAATACATGGTGAGAATACAAGGTAAGAATACATGGTAAGAATACATGGTATCATAAGGGAAAGGACAAAGGTGCATGGTAAGGGAAGGTCAGTAATCCACTACGAGCCCATAACATAACATGAATCATAATCATAATCATAATCGTAAACATGCAGAGGGGAGACCTCTTAGTATCCTGTGAATATGAGGGGTGTCCTCAATCATGGGTATCTTGTAAATATGAGGGGTGTCCTCATCATGGGTAACTTGTAAATATGAGGGGTGTCCTCAATCATGGGTTGGAGTAGCTAGCTCCCAGAGTGTGAAAGACGTGTATCGCACACACCATCAGTCACCATGAATATCATAACATAACATATCATAACATGTACATGAACAAATCTAGGATGCATCCATACGCCCCAGGTGGCCATAATCTGCCTCTACGTAAACATGACATGCAGGGACGGGACAGGTCATCACTCTCCTGCCCTAGAGTCATGCCATCGGTGCATCGACTGACATGGACATGAAACCCTCATGCCTAGTGAGTGGCTCGTAGTATCAAACTGAGGGTAAAGGTCAAGTATCATGAATCATGTTTTTAGTTTTCTTGCATAGGTCAATAACTTGTTTCATAAGTTCATAATCATAGGTTCATAATCATGGTTCATAAGCAAGGTTCATAAGCAAGGCTCATAAGCAAAGGTTGATAGGCAAAGGTTCATAAGCAAAGGTTCATAAATGAAAGGTTCATAATCACAAGTCCATATCAACGGGTTATAGCAAAAGTACTTTTCAGAGGTTTCTATCAAAGTTCATTTAAAACAATCTTTTAATAATGGTTTTCATAAAAATGATCCTTCAATTTAGTTTTTCATGAAATGATCTTTCAAAACAGTTTCTCATAAAGAGTCTTTAAAATAGTTTTCGTAAAAGTTAATAAAATCCCAAATATAAGGAATATCGTATCATGCTCGTAAACATCATTTCAAAATAGCTTTTTCTCAAAACATTTCCATGTCATAATTAAAAGGGTTTTCACAGCCTAGGTTCATATCAGTGATCATAACGAAAGGAAACATAGCAAAGGTTCAGAGCAAAGGCCAAACAGATCAGAACATGAAAGAGATCATGAGAAACCTTACAAGGAAGGTCAGAATATCTGTACCTCATACCGCAAGTGCAAACATATCAAAACTATAAATGTCGAAAACACTCCGTCTTCAGCGAATCTACACGAATACATGGTCGTAGTATTATTAATATCTTTTTCAAATCAGAATTCTTATTTTAGTCGGCTTCCCTTTTTTTTTTTTTATTATTTTTTTTTGTAACTTTCCTTATTTAGTATCTATTAGGGTTATAAATGACAATTAATAAACTCTAAGACTTAATAAAATCAACATTATAGTTTAGGGCTAAATATGCTTACTTTTAATAGTTTAGTGTCTATTATGAAAATTATAAAATTAGATGACTTAGTGGCCACATGCAAGAACAGAAACTACACAACACATTCTTGTTTTTCCAAAACAGTGGACATACTTCGACCCCATACAGCCAATATTCAATCCTTGCTTTTCACAGTTGACATACCCAGTTTAAAATCACAATCTTTGTTTTACATGCACATTTACGACCATAGTCATGCTAGGGTCTATTACTACGCTTCGCTACACACACATGCATACACTATTTTCAGATATCTAAGTCCCGTGTCTGACCTATTTACGAGCAGGTTTTGACACTTATAAAAGACCCATTCAAACAGGTATGAAATCTAATTAGGACAGCCCCCAAACCTACTGTATGCCGACCTACATTTACATACACATACACAACCAAAATAAGTCCATTCGACACTCAAGCCTGTCAACACAAACAGCTCTTTACCGACCCAAACTAGAGCATGACACCCATGATCACCACAGTTTTAATGAGCCATGTATCACATACTCATGCATACCACTCGACCACAAGCTTAACGAGACACAACCCGATCTGAATAAAAAGGGCATACACACACTCGAGACAAATAAAGTGTCGCGAGACCAAACTTAAACCACAAACCCTCGTGAGACTCAAATAAGTTTAACGACACACACCAGACCCTATGCTATTCTTTTTAACAAATCATATATCAGTTTAATGTAAGCACTAAGTTATATGTTTTTAACAGATCATGCGACTAATTGTGTTCTCCTTATAAACATTACAGATGACTTAATCGTTCAGTTCACAGTTTCTTAGTTACATCTCTTGAAATGTATAACGAAGGGGTTTCATAAGGGTACCTTAGGATCAGGTCGAACGAACAGAACACCAGAATACGAGTCGTATCAAACCACGGATATCAACGATCAAAGCGGACTGAATATTACCACAACCATGAATCTGACTATCTCGAGAGACACGTGCTATGGTGCACGAATGAGATCTCCATGACAACGGGAGTGGGCTGGTATCAAGGTTGAACCCTAGCGACTCGATCTCCAACGCCCAAGCCAACCCATTATTCGAACATGGACCGCGTAATAACCACTACCTTCATCCATGCACAACCGAACTGCTCGAACACACAGCGCGACTCGGAAACAACTCAACATTAACCACCAAGGAGAAGCCACCAACGAGTCCCTTTCGCTTTGCTTTTGAGTCGAACAGGAAAAGAGAAAGAAAACAAGTAGCAGCCGACCATTGTGTGAAGGTTTTATTTAGGGTTTTGTTTATAGGAATAAGTATGTCATATATATAAAAGTGTGTGTATATCTTGGTCTTAAAGGAAAGACGTGTGAGGCTTTTTCCCAAAAAGGAAGATATTGAATGTGATTGAACTGACATGGGGAATAGGGGCGTGATTTGTGGGACAAAATTAATGGGATTCTTATCTCATTGATATGGTCAAATTGTATAAAAAGGGGCCAAGAAATGTGTTTAGTAAAGTTTCATTTTTTTTGTAACAAATATTTATGTAGGGACAATACTTAGGTTAGTTTTTATTATGTGTATTTATTTTTCATAACATATAGTTTAGGTACATGTTTAAAAATTAATTTGGCCTATGGTTCTTGTATAATTTCATGTAATACTTTAGGTTACATGTTCATATCGTAAAGTTTGGAGTCATAACATGTTATATAACTCAAGTTTTAATTTATAGCATATTCCATAAGTTCTTAAAATTTCAAATTTAGAGGGTATTTTGGTCATTTCAGATTGTTTTAAATTTTGGGTTTTACAAAGTTGCTCTCATGGCCAATGACACAGAAGAGGTACTTTCTGACTCGTCATACTCTTTTATAAATGATAACATGTTAGATATAGAATATAACAAATTATGTAAAATTATTCTAAAAATCATAAGTAAAAATAAGTTCTTGAAAACCAAAAAGGAACTTTTAGAAAGTAAAATTCATCAATTAAAAGAAAAAGTCATAGGATTAGAAAAAGGTAAAAGTACTAAAACATGTGTCTTATGTCATGAACTAAAACATGAATTAGAAATACTAAAGCTTACCCAAGAGAATCTTATAAAACAAGACTCCGTTTTTAAAAGATTCGATAAACACATAAACTGTACAAATGATACAATGAGGTTACTAAAAATACCTTATGGTAGTTTCAAGCCAGATTTCATGAAAAATGGACACTTAAATGATTTTCAGATTCAAATGACAAAAGAAAATAAGACTACATCAACTGAGTCAGTGACCCACGGATCCCACGGATCCAAAACTTTGGATCTGCATGTTATAACCAAAGGATCCGTAGGTACAGTACATAAAAGTCAAACCTTAAATAGTATTGAACCTGTTAAGATGTCTAGAAAGCCTAACACTAATCCAATTAGAAGAAAAGATAAGAATGAAGTTAAAACGACAGTAGACACTTCATTATATAAAGAAATCCCATTTGACTACCTCCAAGATATTAGTGAACCTTGGTAATATTTTTGATTAACCCAAATGGACCCATAAGATATTGGGGACCAAATACTTGAGCTTTCATTAGGTATGCTTGAAAGAAA
Organism: Artemisia tridentata subsp. tridentata; assembly: GCA_021014915.2. Classification (NCBI taxonomy): domain Eukaryota; kingdom Viridiplantae; phylum Streptophyta; class Magnoliopsida; order Asterales; family Asteraceae; genus Artemisia; species Artemisia tridentata. The sequence continues at coordinate 420,626,219 of CP139507.1, read as the reverse complement.
GGATTAGATCCACAATGTGTTCAACAGAAGTTGTATTTTGTTCAATAACATTCTTAGAAACAATCATTGGAAAAAAGGTACGGTTCCTCATAACTCCTCATGATAATTGCTCTCATAGATAATTCTGATTTTATGCTCACTTAACATAAGTTATTAATATAGTAATTGATAATTAACATGATGAGTAGGAAAAGGTTCTTAAATCTTTATTAAAACTCCGAAAGACAAGTATAGGTTTAACTTGGATCATATCTCAACAATATAGCTTCAATACTTAGGAAAAATAGGATAAGTATATTGCATGTTCTCTTGGTATTGCCGTGATCTCAAACTTAATCTGGTATCAAAAGTTTGGAATGATCAAGTACACAACTAACTTAGTAGAGAACACTCATTACTAAGAAGGATCATGTACTATTAGGATGACATAGTCTCCAAAACAAATTATCAAGATATGCAGACTGGAAAACATTTGAATAACACTCACGTTCTCCTAAACCAGACTCACTAAGGATAAAAATAGTAAAATCATAAGATGATCCTAAACATAGAGATGCATTAGATAGAATACTCTATTCCATAGGTAATACTCCAAATATTATCTTCATCTACAAAATGATTCCAACTTGAAACCATTTAGGAACTTAATAGACATCCCAAAGGAACAGGTGTAGAAACCATAGTATATGATCTTCCCGGTAGTTAGAGATATAGGAATAGTTCAAATAATGTGTGTACTAATGTGAGACATTGTATCACATGATGATTTACTAAGAAACAAACAGCCCTTGCCACTTTAAGGCAAAAGTGTGGAGAAAACTCTTGTGGTCTAGTTTGTTGACCTCCACAACCTTTTTCTCTGTTGCAACATCATTGTAACTGTTCATCCCAGCAATAGTTTAGCTCTCCATCATCATTTTTCGTATTAAACAATGTTTAGTTCTCGATTTGAGAAAGTTTCTCAAAAGATTACATTGATAATCCTCTCAAGAAAGAATCCTACTTCTGTCTATGGTTTATTGAAACCTAAAAAGTAGTTAAAACAATTGTTCAAATCCTAGTCCAAACTAAAACGGAAATAAACAAACATACATTCTGATCCTGCGGATCCAATCGACAACAAGGGCGGAACCCTTGTTTTGGACCCGCCAGATCCGTGCTTTGCTGAGACTAATTCTCAATAAACAGACACTTTTTACTATTCATTACACCCACTAACCACACCAAAACCTATTTGTTGACGACCCTTATCATCCCAAAGCTCAAATATTTCATTCGCCACAATTAACTCATTCCTAATCGATCATTGTAAGTACCCTAATCCATCTCAATCTCTTATTTGTGTCTAGAATTCATATAGGTTGCACTAAATTAAATTAGGGATTATCAAAAATAATGAGGCACTTCAAAAATCATGTTTTCAATTAGACACTACAATAATCATCAAATACTCCATTAAGATTAATTTTTACAACTAGGAAAAACTCCTTTTAAATCATTGTTCATACAAAATCAAAAACGTTATAATCCACATATATTTTCGGATCAGGAGTGTTTGGATTATCTCATATTTTACTACAAAAATCTTTGCTTCAAAAGAGTCAAGATAATCATACTCCACATTATTCTCATTCAGACACATATGTATATATTATGTGATTCTAACTTTAATTATATGTCTAGGAAAAACCATGCCTCCTGCTACTAACTATGATCACAAAAAGACCACCAACTACCTACCCAAACATCATCAAACAAAGGGACTCTCAGAATCTCAAGTCATAATTTTTAAAGCTTTAGAAAGTCGGTACGTTCATGAAGGCAGAACTGTAGATTCATCATTCTTAGAAGAAACAAACATCCGTGAACTAATGACTGTCATTCAATTTGATGCACTCCTAGACATAGATGAGCCAATCATCCCTAGGTTCATTCTCGAGTTTTATGCTTCCGTGAAACTGATCACTGATGACCTTGGATCATTTAGCATCCATTTCAAAATAAATCAAAATCCCTACAATTTCCCATTAGATCATTTCGGGGATGTATTAGGCATTCCTAGAGAAGGAACTTATTTCTACTCAGACAAATGGCCTTTAACCATTCTTGATTCAAACCTAGGTCGTGAACACCCATATGATACTCCTCTAACTCCTAAAGAAATAATCCGTGATCATCTTTTCAAGCCTAGAAGCAACCAAACTAAGAAACTTCGAGGAAAGGATGTTAATCGTGATCCATTCGCTATGGAACTAAATGAACTTAAACCCGAATTTAAGAAACTTGAAGAAATTCTTAGAGCTAATGTCATTAGCACCATTGGAAACAAAGATCATATGAATGCAAGCTTATGCTACATGCTCTATTGTGTGTCTACCCATCAAAAGTTCAATCTAGCCTACTATATCGCCAAAAGAATGGTCGATATACGTGTCTTAGGAAAAACCTCAATGCCATATGGAATGCTTCTTACACGTTTGTTTAGAGCTTCCATTCCTATTCCTCTAGACTCGTTCAGCTTTTTTCCAGACTACGTCGAAATCAAACACACCTTCGTTCTGCTTAGTGACTATAGAGTGGCAGTAAGAAAAGGGAAACGGGCTCTCACCTCATCCTCATCTTCATCATCATCATCAGCTAGTGATGAAGATGGTTTACCTAACTATAAGCTTCCTCCAATTGACTACTTGAGTCAACTTCCTTCCCTTAATGATGAATCTGCGGAACATCAACAAGCAAAGGGAATTCTAAAGAATGTTGGACGATGGATGATGAAACTCCGCAAGGATCAAAAGAAAATACTTAAATTATTGAAAGACAAGTGAGAGTGTTTGGTATAATACGTTATTAGACTATGTATTGTTAAATTTATGTGCTTACTAAGACCTTATGATAGTACTTAACTCTTTTGTGGTATTAACTCAACTTGAACTAATGATAACATACATTGTTATCAATTTTCCGAATTTAAGCCACTGTTTGGCTTAACTTCCTTTGCGATGAAGTGTAATGATCTATTGTATAACGTGTGCTAGAATCTACATATTTGGTAGCTTTACTTTACATAATAGACAATAGATATGTTCCAGGAAAATTTTCGGGTTGTTATCGAAAAACACAAAATTTGCATTGCTCTCTGTTCATTTTAGGATTTTTGTTCGGCGGAACTAGCGGATCCCTCAGTTTGGATCCGCCTAGTGTTAACATTGGCTCCGCCCATCTTAAACCTGCGAATCAGACGGATCCAAAAGTTTTGGATCCGCAAGCTTTGTCAATTGGATCCGCAGGAATACACAATATTCTCTTTTTTCCAACTCTTTCCAATAATTAGATTATAGTTTAGCTTTCTTAGATTATAGAGAATTAAGAAAATCCACCTCTCATCAAAATTTGAATATTTTGTCCTACTCATAACTCACAGACTCTTTCATTACCTTCTCGAAAACCGTGAATCAATCACATTTCTCCCTTTTGAGTCATCTTTCTGCATATCTTCATGTCAACTTCATTTCTATGGATTGACTTTGTCAATAGGACAAACTACTTTATCTTGTTCCAAGTCTTTGATATTTACACATCATTAATCCAAACACCAACTTCTATAAAAATGGGAAGTATATATTAGAACCTTAAGATGATCATAACACACTAAATCTTCATCTTCTTTATCTATAAACCTCTCACAATGCACAAATCAAACAAATCTCGTATGTCTAGACCATACAGACAAACCGCTAGAATTAGTGTTAGACCTTACTGGCTCGTTAATCCAGTTTCAAACGTAAGCTCACCAATCATATCCACCACTGCCACTACAACTTCTATCATAACTCCTATAGTCAACATGTCTTCATCTACAAAATCACCATCACCAATCATAATTCCACTAGGTACAACATCATTACCCACATATAGTACACCACCACCTGTAACTACTCCAATAGCTTCCTCACCATCACCTTTACCATCTGAAGAAAGAAAATCATCATCACCACTAAATTCATCCAACCTTCAACCACATGATCTACTTACTCGCTTCAACACATTGATGATTCAATGTGGGTAAATCAAACAAACACTCAAGAAAATGAAGAACATAACTCTAACTTTTGTGACACTAAGGATTTAGAAACTATGTGGCTAGCTTCCATCATATCTCCATCAACACCAACAAATTCCTTTTCATAGAAGCTGTTAGAATTATTCTAGTGTACTTTAAAGAATTATTCTAGGATTTCTTCATTTTTTAGGGACTTCTAAATGTAACTTCAAGTTTGAGACGTTTGTCACAAACAAATTTTCAATGAATAAAATTTACATTTCAATATTTGTAGGTGATCAAATATTTGTAGTGCTATCTCACTTTAATGATAGATTTGGCCTCTCATTTTTCTTTTATCAAATTTTTTTTCCTACAAGCATAACAACGGATTTGACGGATCCCTCATTTTGGATCCGCCATGTGTTAGCGTTGGCTCCGCCAATCTTCAACCTGCGGATCAGGCGGATCCAAAAATTTGGATCCGCACGCCTTGTCGATTGGATCCGCAGGTATAACAGTAAACTTCTTAAAACTTTTCGACTCATCCCGATTCTTAGATTTTAGTTTCCTGTATTCTTTAGAATAGGTTCACTGAGCATTATATATCTTAGAATGATTCCGAAACTCTTAGAAATTTAAGAACAACAATTTCCCACCAAAATTTGAAATTTCAAATTTTAGGAGTAAGTTACCTTTCTGATACAAACAAGGAACCCTTTTTAGGGATCCTTCAAATCCGTGGGAACATCACATCAGAATATTTTCCACTATCTCTTTGCATTTACTGCATATCCTCTTCATATTACTCAACATAAGTTCTATGGATTGACTTATGTGATGTGATTTGCACAAATTTTTGTTCCAAATCATTAGGAACCAACATTCTCTATTGGATTTACATCAAATCCAAACACTAGTTTCCATAAACCATCTGCCTATATATTAGGATCATATCTTAGAACAAAACTCACTCATTCACCTTCTTCACAACATATAACCTGTACTCACCATGACCAAATCAACCAACTCCTCCACCTCTAGAACTCCAAAATGCACTGCCCGCATTAGTGTCAAGCCCTGTTGCTTCATAAATCTTGCTAACTCATCATCAGAGGAATCATCTCCTCTCAATATCTCATCTCCTATAGCAAGTGAAAATTTCCTTACTTTATCCACACCTACACCATCCAATGTTGTCATACAAACTCCACCTCCATCCATAACTCCAATAGCAACCACACCACCACCCGCTCCATCACAAACTGTCAAATCTCAATCACAACCAAACTCACCCAAACTCCAACCCATGGAGCTATTTAGGACTCCACCTACATCACCTCATCCATACCTTGATGACTTGGAGGATCTCCCACCAAGATCAAACAATCCTCCACCCATGACCTTTGAAGGTCAAGAGCCTATGCTTTTTCATCCGATTTTCCCAGATATCCATGGTCCTTTATACCATGATGCACCATCATCCCAACCTCAAATACCACCTCTCTCACCCACATCAACTCTCATTGCCATAGATGAGGCAATGTGAATCAATTTGCCTCAAACCCAAGAGGAGATTAGTGAAGAGCTCAACCGTCTCTACACTCTCTCGGGTATGGTAGATCACCGCCTCAATGAAGCCATGGACCTCCAAAACATCCTCATGAACTCCCTCCAAACACCACCACCAACCAATGAACAAGCACAATCACCACCACCCAACAACCAATCACAACCACCACCAACACAACCAAATGAGTATACTCTTCCACTCGGTTTTGCTCGCCATGATTGCAACATGTGTGAAAGAACCGCTCACATAGCTCAAAGGACAAACATTTTGGTGCACGAGCTCCAAAATGAAATGAGGTTCATTTTGAACCACATTCTTGAGCGTCTAAACGCCATCTCTCATCCTCCTCAATAGGAGAATTTTAGTCTCATTATATAGGACCTTCTAGATGTTGTTGTGAGACTTTTTATTTTTAGGATGTATTTTTCATTTTCATGTAACATCATATTATGATTGTGACTTTTGTCACATAATTTTCAATGAATGAATGTGATGTATTTATGCTTATGAGTGATCAACATAAAGCATATTATCATTAGTTAGGTAACTAACATCATTATATAGCTATTTGGAATCTACATTCTAGTTTGATCACTTGTACTTTAGGTACAAAATTTTGATCAAACACTACATTTTGACTTTTTAAAGTCAACTAGATTATCGTTCTTATTTGAATGAACATATCATATGCATTATGCTTCTCCATTGAGGCTATTCACAACTAACATTTCTTTTGCAGCATCTCATACCCTTTTAATGTATACGTTGGGACTCTTGTAATGGGGAGTATACATCGAGGGGGAGCATTTCATTTTTCTAACCATTTTTTTTGTAGGATCATGCATCATTACCTTGTTACTCCATTTAGGGGGAGTATCAAACAAGGGGGAGCTCTTAAAGTTTTCAAAATCGCATTCCGCTACGCAACTCTTCTTTTTGTTTTGACAAAAAGGGGGAGAAAGGATTAAGTTTGCATAACTGTGAATCATCACAGTACATACACTTTTGCATAAAAAGAGTTTTTTAAACTCAAATAAAATAAACTTAATCTATATTTTAAAGAACTCATGCTATATTTATTCCTTTGCTCAAAAATATACTTTATGTTTTGTCATCAACAAAAAGGGGGAGATTGTTAATACAAATATCGTCCTAAAAACGTTATTTATATTTTACGATCTTTACTTAGTTTTGTTAATGACAATTACAAAGTATATCCTTTAGCAAATTATAAATGCTAGCTAAAGTCTCTTTAAAACACATTTTACATTTCACAAGTTTACTTAGAATTATATTTTACACATCTACTAGTTTATTTCCTTAAAAGGAAACTTTATTTTTAAAATGATACAATGACATCATGGCATGCATCATACATAATATATTGGCTAGATCTTCAAGCAAGATAGTTGACTTTGGAAGATTTTGATATGACATGACAAAGGTGTGGAGGATACAGCTGGATTTGGAAAGATTTCCAAAACTATTAGCTGTCATGTTGCTGTCAAGTTGGCGGATCCAATCGACATAAAGGACGGATCCCTTTTATGGGATCCGCCGGATCCGTCGGCTGTTCATCAGCTTGCCTATAAATAGCAAGCTGATCATTTGGACACACCATCACTCATAGAGCCTAACATTCATACTCATTCATTTACATATCATCTAACATTTATCATTCATTCATTTCATTGATCTTTCCTTTTGTAGCAAGGGAGATTAAGCATCAAGGTTCAACACAGACGTGTAAACCTTTAGCATAGTTACTGTGTGATATAGTTGTAGTTCACACATCATTACTTGTATCATTTATCTCAGTGAGTGTGGTTAGTGTTTTAGTCCTCAAAACACAAAGAGTGTAGGGAGTGGTTGTACCCTTGTGAAAGAACCAAACGGGAGTGATTGTACCCTTGTAAAGAACTCGACATCTAGCTTAGTGTCGGTAATTGTATAGGCGACGTTAGATTGGTTCTACCTTGAAATAGAACCCGGTGTTTAGCTTAGTACCGGAAAAGGAAGTAAGCGACGTGTAAAGGTTTTCTCCACCTAGAAGGAAGTTTGTTTCTTAGTGAAGGATAACTCTCGAGTTAAAGACTCGGGGAAGTGGAGTAGGGCAAGGAAAAGAGTCCTTGTAGCCGAACTACTATAAACATCCGTGTTATGTGGTTTGATCATTTCTCTCTTTACTTCTTGGATATATTGTTTGATTATTTTTGTGTGTACAGTTTCATTGATTTCACATAAGTTACAAAACGGTTCAATTTAATTTTAAATGGCAAAACTATTCAACCACCCCTTCTAGTTTTCCACATACACCATGTGTTCTTATTGGTGAACACATGTGTATTATATGGAAGTGTTCCTAAGATATTTTTGATGAATCTCATGGCTCTAGACTCGATTGTGCATTTTGGTTTTAGTAGTCGGAGGCATGGAGCAGAGTGCCACCTTTTCAATATCAACACATCTCGGAATGAGAGGCCAATAGATTATGCAGTGTTCTCCGTGAGAAATGAAACATATATCTTTTAAGAGATATCTGAATGGCTAGGAGGGGTGGTGCAGCGCGTCACTGGGTCCATGATGTCTTGTCTTCAATATGAGTATCACCTTAGTGAACACCGATAGCAGATGTATTGACCTGGTTTCTGCCCTAAGTTTTCATGGAGGGCTATTTCTTTTCACCCTTTCATTCAACTTTTCTTTTTAATTCTTCAACCCCTTCTTTCCCTTTCTCATTTACTCCGTTTTTCAATCTTACCTAAGGACTTCTAATTCTAATCTATTGGAATTGTCCTTGGGTAGATCCCTCCGGCTCTGGCGGATCATAGGACATAACCTAACCATAATCACCTTATTACTCCATGATTATCCTAGATTATCGATCACATGCCATAAAACCTTTTATGAAAATCTCTCAAAGTGTTTATGAGTAAACACATTTTGTTAACACTTCGAGAGTTTTACATTTTCTGAAATACTCCCCCTTCACATGTGCTCATGCATTTTTGATATAAATTTGCACATGTTGGGTAGAGTTCGCACATTTTGAATTGATCGATTTTCAATGAACATGACCTTTGCGAGACACGCTTACATCACTAGTTAGACTAGCTTGAAATTATTACCCGTCTCGGTCATATTCAATGATCATCTCTCGAATTGGTACATTCTACTCAGACAAGTCCTTTGCGAGACACGTTTACATCACTGGATAACCAGCTTGAAATTATTACCCGTCCCGGACATGTCTTTTCGATTACGGACATTTAATTTTCATCAATTCGAAGGTTCAAACTGAGTCTTTTTGTAGAGCTCTTTTGAGATTCAATCCACGATCTTTAAACTTTTGATCACATTTTAATCATGTCTTCTCCCCCTCAAAAATAGCATGTAGTGATATTTTTGATATCATCTGATTAAAATGAAAGCTTTTTGGAGAGAAAGACGGATCATTTTAGCATGATTTGGAACATTTTGAATTTTCTTTTTAAAACTCCCCCTTAAATAGAGCATATTCTTTAAACATTTGAGTTTAAAATCATGTAAGGGTATAGAGGGAGTTTTCTTTTTGAAGAATCTTGAGCACAGAATTTGGAGAAAGATTTTGAAAAATCTTTTTTAAAAAATCTTGATCATGTGCTCAAGGATTCTTTGTTTTCTTTTGCTATTAACAATGCGAGTCATGATCTAAAAGAATCAGAAGTCATCATTGTAGTACGGGTTTTGTATTGAAATATACAAAAGCCGTCATTTAAGTGCGAGTTCCATACTGAAGTATACGAAAGCCATTGTGAAGAATTTTTTTTGAGAAACGACATGTTTTAGAAAACGTTTAAATGAACTCTCGCTCAAGCATCTATACATGTCCGTTTCATTTTTAAATGACTTTTCTAGATACGTACAGAATATTGATTATACGAGAGACATGTTGTGAGGAGAATATTTTTGGGTTTTTTGATTTTATATTGTTTTTGTATTTTTGAAATTTTCTATTTTTGTATTTTGTTTTTGTGGGTTTTTCAAATTTTGTATTTTCTTTTTGTTTGTTTTTCAAATTTTTTATTTTGTTTTTTCAAAAATGTTTACAGCGAAGCTTTTGAGATAAAATTTCAAGAAGTTTAGAGAAGACTTTGACCGGATCTAAACACACGAGTTGTGTTGGAGATACTTTGAATATATACTTAACAGCACGCGGAATTTACTATTAAGTACTTAGAAGAATTCTTGTTTGGTGATTGTATAGATGTAACAAGAAAATGTTTAACCAAACACTTTGCTTCAATATATTGAACGATTACAATGAAAAACGTGAAGCTCTTAGCAATGCATGTACGTATATGATATCTGAAAACCCTAACTAAGGATTTCTTTTTATAGCACAAAGAGTCCTTTACAAGTAAACAATCTACCGTATCAATCTATACAAATAAGATATACATCATATCCATTCCATATTTATCTTCATACGGTTTCATCTTAATCTTGTAAGCAGTACGAAGTTTTCTTCATCAGCAGTACCAACTGTTCTTGTATTCTTCAGCAACTGTTCAACCGTACTAACTTATACAGAACCGTACTAATTGCTTAATTTAATTCCCAACAGACTTTATAACTCTTCGGGAGTTAGGCTTCCCATGCCAATTCGTCGAACTAGATTATCAAACCGTTCTTTTGGAAGGGCTTTAGTAAATAGATCGGCGAGTTGGTATTCAGTCTTCACGAAGAATAATTCAACATTACCCTCTTCGACATGTTCCTTTATAAAGTGATAGCGGACTCTAATATGCTTGGTCTTCGAGTGTTGAACTGGATTGCACGAGATGGCTATGGCACTTTTTGAATCACAATGCATAGGTATGCGGTTAAAAGAGTAGCCATAATCTGTGAGTTGTGTCCTCATCCATAGAACTTGGGCACAACACGCAGATAGAGACACATACTCGGCTTCTACTGTTGATAGTACAGTGCAGTCTTGTTTCCTTGATGACCAGCCTACTAGCTTTTCTCCCAAAAATTGTGCTCCCCCTGATGCACTTTTTGCGGTAACTTGGCAACCAGCATGGTCGGCATCTGAAAAGGCTGTTAGTGTAAACTCCGAATCCTTTGGATACCAAAGTCCCATGTTAATGGTTCTTCGTAGGTACCGAAAGATCCGTTTAACCTCTTGGAGGTGCAGTTAGGTAGGCCTTGCCTGAAACCGTGCTAATAAACAGACAGCAAAATGTATATCGGGTCGACTAGCAGTTAAGTACATGAGAGACCCAATCATGCTCTGATATTTCTTCGGATCTATGGGTTTCCCATATAAGTCTGCGCCTATTTTGGGTGAAGTGACCATTGGTGTACCAACAGAGTCACAATTTTCCATTTCATGTTTCTTTAAAATCTCAATAGTATATTTAGCTTGATTAATAAAAATACCACGTGGGGTTTGATGAATTTGTAAACCAAGAAAGAATTTTAATTCCCCATCATGGACATTTCAAATTTGCTTTTCATGATATTTTCAAAATGTTTTGAATGTTTTGGATTAGTGGACCCAAAAATTATGTCGTCCACGTAAATCTGAACAATCAAAATGTCATCTTTGAATTTTTTGGTAAACAAGGTCGGGTCAATTGTTCCTTTGGTGAAATTGTTTTGAATTAGGAAAGATGATAACTCGTCATACCACGCCCTTGGGGCTTGTTTCAAACCACAGATAGCTTTCTTTAGTTTGTAGACGTAGTCTGGATGATCTTTGTCAACGAATCCATCTGGCTGACTCACGTACACCTCTTCTTTCAGAGTTCCATTCAAGAATGCTGTCTTGATATCCATCTGATAGACCATGATATTTTTGTGAGCTGCATAGGCTAAGAAAATCCTGACTGCCTCAAGCCTTTCTACTGGCGCGAATGACTCATCAAAATCTATCCCTTCTTCCTGTCTAAATCCCTTAGCCACGAGACGAGCTTTGTTGCGAATTACAGTCATCTCTTCATCCTTTTTGTTCTTCCATAACCACTTAAGATCAATGACGAGTTTGTCGATTGGTCTCGGCACTAAATCCCAAGTGTCATGTAATTGATATTGGAGAAGTTCTTCCTGCATTGCTTCAATCCATGCATTGTCTGCCATCGCTTCCCGAATGTTCTTTGGTTCTTTTAGACTGACTGAGCAGGCAAAGATACACATGTCGCAATCGGTGGCGAGTTGTCTTCTCATTTGAACAGGCCTTGAAGGTTCACCAATAACGTGATCTATTGGATGGTCTTTAGTCCACTGTAACGTTGAAGGGTACCTTGGATTAGACAAATGCGTGTTAGTTGGTTCATGTAACCTAGAAGAAGATTCAGCAGATTCCGTTGCAAATGGGTTTTCACATGGTTCTTCTTCTAACACAACATCGTTTTGTTGTTCTTCTTGAATTGGTGTTGTTTGGTCTTGCTCATCAACTCTTGGTAAGACAATCTCAATTACTGGAGTTGCTGGAGTAGATGTTGATGACGTTGAGGGAGTTGGTGCGTCAGCTTCGATTGTTGTTGATGCATCTTGCGGTGGTGGTGGTTGATGTGGTTGAGCGGGTGCAGCGGAAAGTTGTTGTGATGCATTTGTCGAAGTTCCACCATAGTACTCATCATACATATACTCAAAGAAAGTGTCCAGTTCTTGATTTGTTGGTTTGTCAGCGGTAGTTGACTGAGCTCCTTGGGGTACGAGTCCTGAACTGATATGTCCAGAAGTCTGACTGTTTGGTGCGGGTCCTAATCCGATATGATTAGAAGCCATCGGGTTAAGCGCGGGTTTTAGAGCGAGTCTCTCATATTCCATTTGTGAAATCTCGTCAAATTTTACATTCATCGTCTCCATAATCCTTTTCGTTCTCCTGTTATACACCCTGAATGCCCTCGAGTTATCTGAATAACCAATGAAGATACCAATATCACCCTTAGCTTTCAGTTTCCCCAGATCCTCTCTGTCGTTCGTAGGATAGCACAAAGTGCCAAATACATGAAGGTAAGAGATATCGGGTTTTCTGTTGTTCACTAGCTCATATGGGGTTTTATTGAATCTTGGATGGATTAGGGATCGGTTCTGAGTAAAACAAGCAGTGGCAACAACATCAGCCCATAAGAATAACGGTGCACTGGAATAAATCAGCATTGTGTGAGCAGCTTCCACAAGAGTTCTATTTCTTCTTTCAACTACCCCATTCTGCTGTGGAGTTCTAACAGCTGATGTTTGGTGAGTAAATCCAGTCTCTTCAAAATATGTTCTTAACTCCTGATTAGTGAATTCCGTGCCATTGTCAGTTCTTACTATCCTAACTAGAGCTTGAAGTAGGACTTGAATTCGCTTCAGAAAGGTGATGATGATGCCTGGTGCTTCGTCTTTTGACCTTAGAAACCTTACCCATGTATATCTTGTATAATCATCGACAATCACAAGAATATACTTTTTCCCATTGATACTCTCAACTCTCATTGGGCCACATAAGTCCATGTGCAACAAATGTAACTTATCGACCGAACTAGGTACGGTTTTAGGTTTATATGTTGCCTGTTTGCTTTTGCCTTGCTCACAGGATGGACATAAGTGTTCTTTGATGTATTTGAATTTTGGGAGACCGGTGATGATGTCGTCTTTGGCAAGCTTTGTTAAGGTGTCGAAGTTGAGATGGGATAAACGTCTGTGCTACAACCAGGACTTAGTTTCGTCAGCTCTTGTCATGAGACAAATTGGTGATGAAGAGGCCATTTGGTTTATGTCGATAGCATAGAGATTGGTTCCACGATTTTCGGTTAAGAGATCATCTCCAATCAAATTCCTAACGAAGCAAGTGTTCCTTCTAAATGCAACCTCTAAATCTGCATCACAAAATTGTCCGACTGAAAATAGATTGTGTCCCAACCCTTCGACATAGTAAACCCGAGTGATTAAAAAATTCCCGAACTGAAGATCTCCATAACCCAGAATAGCTGCTACATGATCATTTCCAAACCGAACTGTTCCCATGAACTTCTATACAAAGTTGATCAGCAGCTTCAGATTCCCGGTCATGTGCTTGGAGCAACCCGAGTCGACGATCCAAAGACAAATTTCAATGACCTGCGAAGAACAGATGGTTTTGTATATGGAAACCGTTTAACATTTGGTTCCTTGGGGTTAGAGGTAACAGATGAATTTCACTTAGAGAAGGTTTCGATTTTTTCTTTTGGAACAATTTCTAATTTGCCATTCTTAAGTGTAAACTGTGTACCCGTTGGTTTCCATGTGCAAAACTTAAGATGATCCTTAGGCAATATGGTACTAGTGGTTGACCTAGCTAGTTTAATAAGTCTTTTAACATATCTGGTCCTAGCACTAGTTCCTGAAGGCACATCTTTCTGTTTAGGCAAAGCATTCACATTCACTTCATTAGAAACAATATCATCACAAACATTTTCAGACAAAGATTTCTTGTTCATTAAACAAACAGGTTCATTACATGCAATTGAAACATTATCCTTAACATTACATCCAAATGACATATATTTCTTATTCGAAAGCGATAAAATCCTAGGGTGTTCTTCTACTCCTTCCGTTTTATTCTTTTTTTCACTCTTAGATGCAAGCGAGACTCTATTCCTTGTATTGCTCCTAGGCTTTGGTCTGCTGCTCCTAGAGGTACTTTCTACTCTTGTAGAAGGTAAGGCATACGCATTAGGATTTATCTTGTTGCCATTTGAATTTGTTTTAGCATTCCTAGTCTCTTGTGGATTTTCTTTCACACTTTTGTCTATCGCCCTATATGTTTGGGATTAGAGGTAGACGCAGTAGTGGGACTAATCCTATAAAGGCCAGGTGCTATCACTTTTGGTGTTTTGACAACTGCTTTCCCTTTATCAACACATGTTGACTTTTCACTTTCCTTAGGCAAGGGTATAGAAATAGACATTTTTGGTTTCGAAGCCATAGTTTCCTCACCCTTCCATGTTTGACTTTCAAGCTGAGAATTCAAAAGATCAATTTGCTTTTGCTTGTTTTGGTAAGAATGCTCATACGATAATTTGTCATACTTACATTCTTCCTTTTTCCGATCAAGTTGTTTAAAATATGTTACATTTTATTTTTCAATCTTAGCAAGTGCATTTTCATATTTTTCAACAATTTCAGAAGTCTCAGCTCGAAGTCTTTCATCATCCTCTACAGAATATGTTTGATAAATAATGGACATAATTTCAGTCGACAGAGCTACTTCGAAGAGAGTGTCATTGTGTTTTTCCAAAACTTTGATGTGTTCAAGGTTTTCATTAGCTTCTTTCACTAGGGATTTGTGGTCCTTGATGAATTCGGCTGATTCTTTCAGAAGATTATGTTCAACATTAAGAACTACCGCATAAACTGCAGTAATTTGAGGATTGATTTCTGTTTCAAACATCTTTTTCTGTTCAGTATGAAAACTTTAAAACCATTCATTGTAGATACTCTTTGTTTTGGATGCCACAGTCATTTGAAGCGCTTCAACTCTCTTTTTAAGATCATCCAAATATCGTCTAGCTTCACTTGTGTTACAAGTGTTCTTAGAGGACATTTGTAAGATGTTAGAAAGATGTTTTGAAAAAACTTTTCATTTTGCGACAGCCACTGGTTTTTAAAAAAACATTGGTGACTCTTTTTGAACAAGATGAATGCCAGAATCTGTATTAAGCTTGTTATAATCAATTGGTTTAATTTATGGGTTCATTTGTCTCATTTTAACCCGACTCTCTTCGGCAAGCTCAATCATTTCATAGGAATCACGACCCTCGGGAGGATCATGGTTATCATTTAGCACATTACCATTATATAACACATTATGTTGTTTTTGAGCTTTCTTGAGATAATAAGGGTTTTCACAACCGATAGCCATTTTCTTCTTTGTATGTAAAACCGGGTTTGGATCGTTAATTAGCAAATTAATTGTTTGTGCAGACTGACCCGTTTTTACAAGCAAATTTTCCAACTTTTTAATGGTTTCTTGTTTGTCAATGATTTCATCAAGAAGATCATTTTCTCGTTTTGAAAACCTTGCATTCAACTCTTTCTTTTCTTTTTCAAGATCAGAACAAGTTGATTTTTGTTTAGAAAGTTGGTTGGTTAATTCAGAAATTTCCTTGTTTAAAGATTTGATTTGCATGTTCAACTTAACATTGAGTGTGTCATTGATGCGTGGTTTTGTAACCTTACAACAGGTTTTACCTCTCGAGGGATCTCAAGAGGCTTACAACCCCACCAGGCAGTGTACCTGACCGATGTAGTATAGTGTAGTGGTAAGTACGGGGGATTGATCGTTCTCCACAGGGAATAGTGTTCGTTAGGTATGAAAGGCTACTCTAATTAGGTCTAAGGATTGAGGAAGATTCTTTTTTTATATTTTTATATTTTATGGAAGCAAGTAAAATCTCGGTTTTGAAGGAGTGGGCGGAATTAGTTGCTAGTCAACTAACCCAAATTACTACAAATGCAAATAAAATAAAATAACAAAAATGAAAAGTGGTGAGAAACTTATGTGTAGAGGAATGTGTTTACTTAGATTTCCTTACTCCCTAACTATCTTTTACCGGTTAATTAGTGTGTATTAGTTGCGTGGATGACGGGTGTATTCCTTAATACCATTCGTGGGGTGGCGTACTTACTTCCCCAAACTCTACAAGCTCCTACTTCACTCCTATGTCGAGCCGGCTAGGAAGCTCCTAACATGGGATCACTAGAATTCGCTTGTGCATTAAATACAACCATAAAAACCTTTAGTACGCGTTTGGTTCATGTTTCTTAAGACGTTCAAGCAAGTTACCGAATAGGAAGTTAGCCAGTTTTCTTAAGCCTAACATAGATAAACAATCATCCAATACAACTAACAACACACTAACAACCAATAATCAATAGCTAGGTTTCATTAGATCTAAGCAATCACAAGATAAAATTAGCCTAACATGTTAAACAAAAGACAAGCATAAGATAGAATCAAACAACACATAGACATATTGAATGATTAATTGATAACTTATCTTTCAATGAAACATGGAAGATCTCAAGGCTAAAAGCCCTGAAAAAGTAGCTAAAATCGTCTTAGGGTTTTATCCCAAAATTCCACACACTAAGCTCTCTCTTAATGACAAAAAATTAGAAAACTATATATAGACTTTTGCATCTGACGGCGTCACCTTATGCATTGTGACGCCGTCACCTCGCCGCTTTTAGGGTTCCCGGGTGACCATCTTGACGCCGTCCCTCTTTAATTCTCCAAAATCCGTTCTGGCCTATCAAGGCTTGACGCCCTCACCTCTTGAACGTGACGCCGTCCCCTTATGAATTAAGCCGTGACGCCCTTGATTTAGTTAAAGCGTGACGCCGTCAGAATTCACATGCTAACTCACTGGCCCGTCATGAGTAAATTTCACATCCCACTTTTCTTGCCAAGGCATGACGCCGTCCAGAGTTAAGTCTGACGCCGTCAAGAGTAACTTTTAGCCGATTCTTGAGACTTTGCCGTTTTCTTCACTTTGATGCTCCAAAAACGTCCAAAATGCCTCCTTTTCCAGATTTCTCCTCAAAAGTACCTAAAATGACAAAAGGAACGATTTAGGGCAATATTTGATCAAATAAATACGATTTCGGGCTTAAATGACTCCTTAAAAGCGGTACACTTTTCGCCTCATCAAATACCCTTACACTTGAGATTTGCTTGTCCTCAAGCAAATGCGCTTTTATTCTAATCAAAATACAAGTTAGGGGTCATTTAATGCTAACATAAAAGTAATTACAACAAATAATCGTTCCACTTCAATCATAATAAGCACGGAGATTACATACTAGCACCTCACAAGTAGTGTTTAGATACTCACATCTCTCAAGTGTCATCAAAATAAATCTCATAAATGAAAACGGATAATATCTCTCACTACCTGTCATAGCAAATAGATTACCATAGGCTTGGGAAAGGATCGAAAACCTCCTCCACTAGGCGTAAGCACCTAAGATAAACTATCAAAGAGGGCTTTTAAATGGGTTATAACGTTAGGTGTAGGGAAAAGGAAAACACGGTTTTGTTGGATAAAGGATATTTTACTGGTGGCGAGTTAAAAATCTTGATCAATTACATGTACTATACAATGTTGCTAAGCCAAGACTAGACTCGATCTTAAGCTAGAAACGAAATAACAAAATAACAAAAACATAAAACAAACATAAAATAAAACGGGATGGTAGTCCGTATGTTTTTTTCTATTTTTTCATTTTCTCATTTTTTTTGTATTTTTCTTGATTTTTCGATTTTTTTTTTTTTTTTTTTTTTTTTTTTTTTTTTTTTTTTTTTTTTTTTTTTTTTTTTGCATACACTTTTGCCCTACCATCCAAAATAATACATCAAAGGGGCATTGCATTCCCCTTACACTTGAATTTTTACATAACTTTACAAATACTAATCTAATGACTCGAATTAAGATAATTGAAAAACTTGGAGTACTTTTAAAACATTTAGCACATATGGGGGTAATAAATGATGTTCTTCCCCATTACTCCATTACACTAGTACTTTACCCATGAGTCCCAATCGTCCCAAAACAATATGTACAAGGATATGACTCGACTTAGCAACCATGTAATCAACTAGATAATTAACTTGGGTTTAAACAAATGTTGTCACAATAATGCACTAAAAATGAGTGCATACAAGGTAGGCTAAGGCGATTTGGGTGTACATTTTAGTGGGGTGTAACAAATTCTTCCTTTAAGTAAAATGCTTAAAGGTCGAAACGAAAAGATAGGCTCTGAGGGGTGTACTAGGGGTATCGTGTACTAAAAATGAGTACAACGCAAAGGGTGTGGGAGAATTACTTGACCAATGTAGCCAAAGTAATTATAACAAAAACACAGGTGTAAAACAATGGGTTTATCCTAATGCCTCTTATCATGTAGTAAATCTAACTACACGAATGTAGTCTCACTTGTGGCCTTGGAATGGTCCTAACGCAAGTTCTAGAATCTAAGTGCTACCGGTACACACATCATAGCATAAATGCTTTTCCTACCAATTCTAGGGGCGAACCTCACATATTTGGGGGTGGAAAATTTTTTAGTGGTACGGTTTTTGTGCTAGTCATATAACTCCTATCCGTGAGACGCTCATTAAGATCAAAGTTTCACTCCTATATGTTGTAAAAAATTTTAAATTTGGCACTAAAATTGCCTTAACAGGTATTTATCTCAGTTTTATTACACATCTACTATTAAACAAACAAAAATCAAGCGTAATAGCATTCTCTAAAATCGTACTTTTACCCTCCCCTTACACTTAAGATGAACATTGTCCCCAATGTTCAAATAACAAGATGTAAAAGAAAAAAGTAAAAGAATGAAATCAAATACTCCCCTGATTCGCTCGTTGGATAGTGAAATTACACGGTTAAATCTTCTTCCAAGGTAATGTAGAAGCTCCATGACTAATGCATCGCCATAAGCTTGATTCCATAAACATCTCCTTGTCCAAAATAACCTGTTAAGCCTGAGAAAACAAACACGAAAACCTGCATAACATCGGCGGGATAAAATCTATATATAAGGATATAATGCTTGTGGAATGATAATTTTTGCAGATTCCTGGAGATTATAAGTTGGAGATTTTAATAAAAACTTTTTATGAAAACAAAACTTTCAAAAATTTCTGGAAATTAAATCTGACGCCGTCAGGTTATAACCCCTGACGCCGTCAGAAATGACCTGACAAAAATTTTCATTTTAAGTTTCCGAAAATTTCTGGAAAAACCTTTACCTTACTTCCTGGAAATCCTGCAAAACATCATTATGACTCGATACAAGCATTTGACTTAAACAATTACTAATATGTATGCTAATTTATTATTATTACGATTCATGTTAATTTGTGTTCTAATAAACCGATTTAGATTTCCCTTACACTTATCTTTTGCAAAATACCTTTATATGTAGTTAAGACGAAGTTAAAAACAACATAAAGCATTTTCACAAATTACTTTTGAACATGAATCAATAATGATAAAAATTAAACACACATACGGAAAATAAAATCAAACAAGCAAATAAATAAACACACAAAGCAAATAAAACAAATAAAGCTTGGGTTGCCTCCCAAGAAGCGCTTGTTTTTGTTCGAGTCATGAGCCTGACTCTACCCTTATTTAATGGATAAAGGAGAGGTTTTCCCTACACTTAGGATTAAGTGCGGGTGATAGTAGCGATACACCCCAGCTCGGTAGGAGTATGCCACGTGAGGAAAGAGTGGTGGATGAATTATATACTCAAAGGGGTGTGCTCCTTTCATCATAACCTTACCTAGTTCACTTTGGTCAATGGGTGAATTAAAGTTTTCTCCTAAAAAGGGATCATCTTCTATCAACTTCGAGAGATTCCTAGTTGGGAATCCATCTTGACCTAATAAACCCGGTTTAAACCCATAATGTTTCTTGTGATCAATCCTGAATGGGTGATGTAAGTATGTAAGGTCATGGTTCACTACTATGTCAGCTTCCTCTCTACAAGGCCTAGAGTCTACTACCTTAATCTTAACATTACCCGGACTACATGGTTTGATGGGTGGATCGGAACCTTTTTTAATTCCTAAATTCACATATAAAGATGGAAGATTAGGTAACGGTTTTGGGTGAGGCTCCGGTTTATCAAAAATAGGAAATCCCCTAGAACTAAGAGTAAGGTTGTGATCACTATAAGCATTCAAACCTATATCCTCTAGTTGTGTTTGGTTCAAAGGTTCTACCTCCATCGGGATTCCTAAAGTCTCTTCTACTTCTTCCGGGTAAGTCACGAGCGGTGTGTATGCCTCGAATGATGGTTGGACTTGTGGGGTACTTTGTAGGTTTGTGTTATTTACCTCATCCTTCCTTGTCTCTATATCAATTATATCCACATCATGTGTTTTAGTAGAATCTAACCCAAACATGTTCCTAAGTATCTCAAATCCTTCTCTAGCCATTTCAAGTTCTAAGTCCGATTCATAAGAATCTTCCCCGATAACATGATTACTATGTTCAATTTGCCTAAAGGATTCATCATGTGTTCCTTGAGATTCAAAGTCATTGATCATAAAACCTAGGTCTTTTTGCTCAATATGCTCATGTTCGGCTAAATCCTCCTCAATTGTTTCCTCAAGTTGTGATGTATACGAACCCATTAATTCATTAAACTTATGGTTCACGGTTAGGAGGCTTTCCTCAAATTTTTTCCAAAGGGTCTTATTAAAAGGAGTTGATCCTAACAATGATTGTTTAATAGAAGCCACACATGCACATAATTCATCAAACCTATCAAACTTTATACCCATCTCCTCTTGTATATATCTAAGATCACTTAAAAATTCATTGGAACAACAGGAAGCAAATCTATCCGTGTAAAGTAATTGTTCCTCTATTGTTAATGATCTAAATGGAATTTCATCCGCCATGGTGACAAATGAAAATGGTTTTACAAACAAATGGAATTTCCCCGGCAGCGGCGCCAAAAACTTGATGCGTGGTTTTGCGACCTTACAACAGGTTTTACCTCTCGAGGGATCTCAAGAGGCTTACAACCCCACCAGGCAGTGTACCTGACCGATGTAGTATAGTGTAGTGGTAAGTACGGGGGATTGATCGTTCTCCACAGGGAATAGTGTTCGTTAGGTATGAAAAACTACTCTAATTAGGTCTAAGGGTGGAGGAAGATTCTTTTTTATGTTTTTATATTTTATGAAAGCAAGTAAAATCTCGGGTTTGAAGGAGTGGGCGGAATTAGTTGCTAGTCAACTAACCCAAATAACTACAAATGCAAATAAAATAAAATAACAAAAATGAAAAGTGGTGAGAAACTTATGTGTAGAGGAATGTGTTTACTTAGATTTCCTTACTCCCTAACTATCTTTTACCGGTTAATTAGTGTGTATTAGTTGCGTGGATGACGGGTGTATTCCTTAATACCATTCGTGGGGTGGCGTACTTACTTCCCCAAACTCTACAAGCTCCTACTTCACTCCTATGTCGAGCCGGCTAGGAAGCTCCTAACATGGGATCACTAGAATTCGCTTGTGCATTAAATACAACCATAAAAACCTTTAGTACGCGTTTGGTTCATGTTTCTTAAGACGTTCAAGCAAGTTACCGAATAGGAAGTTAGCCAGTTTTCTTAAGCCTAACATAGATAAACAATCATCCAATACAACTAACAACACACTAACAACCAATAATCAATAGCTAGGTTTCATTAGATCTAAGCAATCACAAGATAAAATTAGCCTAACATGTTAAACAAAAGACAAGCATAAGATAGAATCAAACAACACATAGACATATTGAATGATTAATTGATAACTTATCTTTCAATGAAACATGGAAGATCTCAAGGCTAAAAGCCCTGAAAAAGTAGCTAAAATCGTCTTAGGGTTTTATCCCAAAATTCCACACACTAAGCTCTCTCTTAATGACAAAAAATTAGAAAACTATATATAGACTTTTGCATCTGACGGCGTCACCTTATGCATTGTGACGCCGTCACCTCGCCGCTTTTAGGGTTCCCGGGTGACCATCTTGACGCCGTCCCTCTTTAATTCTCCAAAATCCGTTCTGGCCTATCAAGGCTTGACGCCCTCACCTCTTGAACGTGACGCCGTCCCCTTATGAATTAAGCCGTGACGCCCTTGATTTAGTTAAAGCGTGACGCCGTCAGAATTCACATGCTAACTCACTGGCCCGTCATGAGTAAATTTCACATCCCACTTTTCTTGCCAAGGCATGACGCCGTCCAGAGTTAAGTCTGACGCCGTCAAGAGTAACTTTTAGCCGATTCTTGAGACTTTGCCGTTTTCTTCACTTTGATGCTCCAAAAACGTCCAAAATGCCTCCTTTTCCAGATTTCTCCTCAAAAGTACCTAAAATGACAAAAGGAACGATTTAGGGCAATATTTGATCAAATAAATACGATTTCGGGCTTAAATGACTCCTTAAAAGCGGTACACTTTTCGCCTCATCAGTCATATTTGATTTGCAAATGTTTTTCTCTTAAAACAGAATCTCTATAACCAATTTCAAGTTCTGACTGTTGTTTGTTATTAAATTCAAAAGCTCTTTCATTGATCTTATATCTCTCAAGCTCAGCGGTCAATTTTTCATTCGCAGCCTTAACATCGCGATTGATCTTTTTGACCTTTTCAATTTCAATACTACAATTTAGCAATAATGATTCAAATAAAGCACGTCTTTCCTCATCATTCTCAGTATGCTGAGACTCAAAGCCTCCATTAGGATCCATAACTGGAGTAGCCAAATTTGTATTGCTACAACTTAGGGAGTCCATATATGTATCGTAAGTGGTTGCAGGAGTCGCAGGATGCTGTTCATTCAGAGGTGTCATATCAAATATTTCATTATTGTGACATGTAGCATATGGTGGTACCTCAGAGATTCCATTGACATCATAAGTAGGTGGTGTTTCAGAATCCATGTCATACTTTGCTTCCTAAAGTTTGGCCATGAATATGCAGTTGGCATCGATATCCTCCAGGTCTTCCATGTCATCCATCAAAGCCATGAAATCATTCTCCTCTGCACTAAACTGTAACCCGGCCGTTTCTTTCTGTGCCAACAGCAATGCTTTCTGCAGGTAAGCTGGATCTTTCTTTTTTGGCCTCGTAGGACAGTTCCTTGCCATGTGACCAATTCCTTGATAGTTAAAACACTTTAACACATTCCCTTGATTCATATTCCCAGCATTTCCAGCAACTGGAGCAGCAACATTTCCAAAATGATTCCCCATATTCTGACCCCTCTGATTTCCAGCAACTTGACCCAACTGATTCTGATTACCCATCTGAAATCCTGTAGCATATCCTTGCTGATTCCCATAAACTCCAACCATTTGTCCTTGATGACCCATATTGAAACTCGGCTGTGCAATTTTCCTGTTGCGAGTATTCGATGAAATCCTTTGGTTGTTGTTAGTTGGTGTGGAATAGCATCCTTGGAATACCTTTGATAGAAGGGTAAATGCTTGAGACAAAGCAGCACTGTCATCATTATAATCGTATTCAGGTTCTGGGTATTGTGGGTATTGTTGTTGTGGCATGACTTGTTGTTGTTGTGGGTAGAATGGTTGTTGTGGAACATAATATTGTTGCATGAAGTTCTGAGTGGAAGTGGATGATGATGGTTGTGTATTCTCTGTTGTAGGTGCTGGTGCTTAAGCAATCAATGCTAGAGGATCATGCTGTTTGGCTAGCTTCTCTTTCCTAACTTCATCTGCCTCTTTCTGGTTTTGCTTCAAAAAGTCATAGAGCTGATCATAGTTCACCGTATGAAGGTTCTTTGTTTGGTTGACAATAGTGACATATCGTCCCCATTCCTCTGGTAGGTTGTTGATGAACTTGATGTTTTGAACAATTTGGTTTGGTGTCAACTTGTTCCTGATAAGCTCGTTCATGAGAGTACAAAACCTTGTATAGTAAGATTCAATTGGTTCAGCTGGAGTGGATGTGAACTTCTCCCATTCAGTTAGAAGCTTGTTTTCAATGTCTTGTTGTCCAATTTCTGTGCCATGACAAAGCCTTCTAACTCGTTCCCACATATCATAAGCAGTTTCACAACTGTCTACAACACAAAATATTTCTCGTGGTAAACCAAGTTGAATTAAGTGCATTGCCAAGTTATCAGCCTCAATTTGCTTCCAATCTTCTGCTGTGTATTCCTCTTCCTTTTGATCCCGGAAGGTCGGTGGAATGGGAGGTGTTGCATTTGGATTGCCATCTGATACTTGAATTTGATGAGGCTTGAATGGACCGTTCTTGATGGAGTTAAGCAAGAGTCTACCTTGACCATTAGGTTTGGTTTTGATGTATCGGATCATTCGACTTATCCATGGAAGATAACCACCCTTTTCAAGCATTGGAGGACGGTTTTCAGCACCGGCTGCATGGATATCTTGTTGAGTTGTAGCATTGATGATGTTGTTGTATGATAAAGTTGATTCAGTTGATTCAGGATCGTTGCAAGGAAATAGGTGTTGTGGTTGATGAAGGTTAAACTTAGTTGTTGTTGTGAAGCCTTGGTTCTTTGTTGATGATCGGTTGAAGTTACTTGCAATTTAGATAAACTATTACAATTTAGATAAACGAAGCAATTTAAATAAAGTTACTAAATTGGACTAAACTATAATTTAGACAAAATCAAAAGTTCACAAATTCGACAAAGTTATGTAAATTACAATTTAGATAAAATGACAATTTCTATAGAAATTTCAATTTAAACCAAAATTTATACAAATTATGGCAAACTTTTAATTTAGATAGAATTTATCTAATTTATATAAATTTGTATTTTATATAAAAAATCTAACTAATTTATACAAACTAGTAGATATTCGTTTGTCGAAGTATTCGTCACACTTATACAAGCGAGAGAATACCAAGTTCGCGATCCTTGATGTTGTAGAAATTAAAAGTTCAAGTCAAATTTATAAAAATTATTTAAGTTGTAAAGCGTTTAAATGAATTGCGAGGACTGAAGTTGCCAATTACGAAAATTCTGCCAAACTATTTGCGATAAGGGACCAGACTTGACAACTTGCGAAAGAAGTTCAGGCTGCCACAATTTTGATAAAGGACTAGATTTGCCAATTGCCGAAAGTAGTTCAAGCTGTCACAATTTTGATAAGGGACCAGTTTTGCCAATCTGTGAAAGTTCTTCAACAATTGCGATAGAGGACTGTTTCTGTCAACATGTGAAAGTAGTTTAGTACAATTGCGATAAACAGAGGTTTGCACAATTTCGATAACTCAACAGTTTACAATTGCGATAAAATGTCTTGAACCACAATTGCGATAAGAAGAGTTGGCACAATTTTGATAAAATGGTTTCCTACAATTTCGATAACTTGCACAATTCCTATAAACCCTTTTTTTTTTATCTAAATTCTTATACAAGAAATTAGATTTTGTCCTTGTCGATGTAGTCCCTTTTTATCACAATTCTTATACAAGAAAGTGATAAAAACCGCTTCTATGAAGATTCAAACCCAAAGTTACCACGAGCAAAATTTTTATCCAACTTTTTGTAGCACTTTTTCGATCAAGCAACTTCAAACTTGCACGAGAACCTTGTAAAACTTCAAAATACGACGAACCAACAATAAAGCTACAACCTTTTTGATTTTAAACACACGATTACTCAAAAAGCTTTAGACTTTTTCTTAGATACGCACGTTAATACTTAAAAGCTACAAACTTTATCTATAAAACACACGTTAAAATCAAAAAGCTTCAAGCTTTAACCTTCAAACTCACGTTAAAATCAAATAAAGTATAAAAAGTACTCGACTTAATAACTAAGAACGCAACTTTTTAAGCTTAAATGATAAAAATACGACACAACTAAGACCTAAATCCTTGTTTGGCGGATGATACCACTTGTTATACTCTATTCGAAACAACCTATCACTACAAACTAACTACTTAAAAACATGACACTCAAAGGAAAATAATATAGATGAAGAGTGGATGACATATGGATTGTATGATATAAGCTTTAACCAAATGTTTATTACTTTGAAAAGAAAGAAACAAAAGGAAACAATAAGAGCACACATACACACCTACACACTGTCACCTATATGATACTAAGAGGCACACATAAAATAGGTGAGAGAGTGTGTATTTATAGTACATGAGCCATGACCTAAAAGGCTTTAGGTGGGCTTTTTGTGGATCGGTTGGGCTTGTGTTGGGTTGGACATTTTCATGACATTACTTAATACATATTAGCTAAGTCCAACACAAGCCCTTTTTATTCTATTCTATTACATTGAACTTGACACACACTAAGTTTATAAAATACAAATGACCATCACTTTCATTTAATAAATTAAATGCTAACAGGCCATGCGGACGTTACAGAGGTCATGTCTTGCTTTGGCAGTCATGGGACCTTGGAGTGAACCTGGCATGCTTCACATTTTTGTATTATTTTTGCCGTGTCCCTATGCATCGACGGCCAATAATACCCTAGCTTTGTTATCTTTGAAACAACGGAGCAGGGTCCTGCGTGTAAGCCGCAAGATCCTTCATGAACCTCATAGATAATGTTTGAAGCTTGCTTTGGCACCACACAACGAAGCCATGGAGACAAGAAAGACCTTCTGTATAGATTATCCCCAATGATCCTGTATTGGGGAGCCTTAATCTTAACCTTTCGTGCTAGCTTTGGATCTTCTGGCAAAATACCACTTATCAAGTATTCTCTTATTGGAGTCATCCAATTGGATCCTTATTGAAGTATGACATCAGACACTTCACTTTGTTTGATTGACCTTTCGGCTAACACTTCAACCAAGACCTCCTTCGTTAGATGAGCAAATGCCATGGAAGCTAGCTTGCTTAATGCATCTGCTTTCTTGTTTTGGTTCCTACGAGCATGCTCTATAGCATATGACTCGAATCCGTTGAGAAGTTCTTTAGCTTTCTCCAAATACTGCTTGATGGTAGGCTGCCTTGCCTCATAAGAGCCTTTGATTTGGTTTGCTACTAACTGTGAATCAACAAAAATGGAGAGATCACGAACCTCCATGTCCTTTGCAAGTCGAAGGCCAGTTAACAAAGCTTCGTACTCAGCTTCGTTGTTCATGGCTTCGAACTCAAAACGTAATGCATAATTATACTCCTTTCCCTACGGACTGACCAACATTAGACCTGCTCCCAAACCATCGGAGCTTGAGGCTCCGTCAGTATATAATTTCCACCTATCCTTCGTCTTTGAGGGTTCTTTCTTTGGAATATCTTTGTCTTGACTCGGCCCGGAGGGTGTTTCAGCAAGAAAATCTACAAGTATCAGGCCCTTGACGGAGTTTCGACCTTTGTACTCTATCTCGTGCTCCCCTAATTCAATAGCCCATTTGGCTATCTTCCCTAACTTCTCAGGCTTCGACAGTATCTGTTTGATTGGCTTATCGGTCAATACTGTAATGGGATGAGCTTGGAAATACCTTCGAAGGCGTCTTGCGGCATGAACTAAAGCTAGAATTAACTTTTCCGACTCTGGGTAGTTCAATTCAGCTCCTTGCAGGACCCTGCTAATGAAGTAAATGGGGATTTGTTTCTTTTCCCTTTTTGCCAAGAGCACAACGCTGATGCTTTTGAAGGATGCTGCATAACACTTCGCCTTTGATTGGGGCTGTAAGTGTTGGTAATATCTGCATAAACTCTTTCAATTTTTGGAAAGCAGCTTCTGCCTCTGAACTCCATTGAAAAGTCTTCTTATCTATACACCCTTTGAGTGTCTTGAAAAATGGCAAATATCGGTCTGCACCCTTTGACAGGAACCTGCTAAGTGCTACGACCTTCCCATTTAGGCTTTGTACGTCTTTCAGTGACTTCAGAGCCTGTAGATCTGTGATGGCTTTGACCTTCGAAGGGTTAGCTTTAATCCCTTGCTTTGTAATCAAATGCTCTAAAAATTGCCCTTCTTCAACACCAAAAGAACATTTCTTTGGGTTTAGCTTCATGTTGATTGCCCTTAATTGATCGGAGGTTTCTTGAATGTCGGAGAGTAAGTCTTCCTTGGTCCTGCTTTTGATAACCATATCATCAACGTAAGCCTCCAAGTTTTTTCCTATCTGCTTGTTGAAAGCTTTGTCTACCAATCGTTGATATGTTGCTCCTGCGTTCTTTAAACCGAAGGACATTTTCTTGTAACAATAGACACCTTTTCCTGTGTAGAAAGTTATCTTCTCTTCATCTTCCTTCGCCATTTGTATCTGGTGATACCCTTTGTAGGCATCCAAAAAATATTTCAAACGGAACCCCGAGAGGGATTCGACCTACCAATCAATTTCTGGCAAAGGGTAGCAGTCCTTTAGGCAGGCTTTGTTGATGTCGGTGAAGTCGACACACATACGCCACCCTCCATCACTCTTTTTTTTTTACCATAAATGGATTTGCTACCCATGTTTGGTATTTCACTTCTCTAAGTATTTCGGTTTGTACAAACTCATCTACCTCTTTGCAGGCTGCTGCATTCCTTTCAGGCGCTAGGCTTCGTTGCTTTTGCTTAATTGGCTCAATGTGTTTGAACTCATTAAGCTTATGTTCTGTGCCGAAAGGCTTGCCTTCGATTGTAAGTTTCCTAAGGACCCCTTTCATGTCTGAGTACGTCCATGCAAAGATGTATTTGTTGGATTTCAGCAGTTTCTCCAAGTCTATCTTGAAGTTAGTAGGGAGTTGCTTCTCGATTACTACCGTTTGCTCCGGATAGAGCTCATTTACCACAATGCGCTCCTCGACATCTGCACAACTTAGAATGACTTTCGAAGGCTCCTTAGGACTTTCTTTGATCTTTTTACCAACATCTCCCGCCTTTCCCTGGTTGTAGGTGGAAAGTACGGTTCCTATTCCATACGGTGTATGGAATTTTACCGCGGCATGTATGGTGGAGACTACGATACCCATCTTCTGCATGGTGGTTCTTCCTATCAATAAGTTGTAAGGAGAATTGAACCTTACGATTGAAAAAGTGAGGGTTTCTATTCTTGCGAGTTTTCCTTCTCCAATCGTTATGTCTAACGGTACTTCTCCCAAAGGCCACAAATGCTCACCTGAAAAACCTACAAGAGGTATCTTTGAATCAACTCGCTGCGACTTGATCGAAGGCTTGAGTTTTAAGAAACAATGCTCATATATGATCTCGCAGGAGCTTCCGCAGTCCATGTAGGCCCTATTTACTTCTCGGTTAGAAATTAAGACTTTGATGACTACTGGATCGTTCGAAGGGACTTGACCTATGATAGAGGGAAAAGTTACTTCCCCCACCTCGTTTATGTCCTTCTCCATCACTTTCCTTTTCAAGCTTGTCTTGCCCCAATGAACCATGAGTATTGGGGCTTCGGGAGGAGTGGTGTCTTTAGCCAATTGAGTGTCGGAGGCTTTCTCTTTGCCCTTCTTTATGCCTTTCACTAAATGTGCCAATTGTCAGGACTTTACGGCTTCTTCTATCTACCTCTTTAGTTCTCCACAACTATTCATTTCATGGCCATAATCTTCGTGAAAGTGACAATACTTGGTTGTATCTCTGTTTTTACCCTTGCTCGTCATGCCAGGGGGTGATTCAAAAGCCTTAGCAGCCCTCTCCGTTGCGAGTATTTCCTTCGGAGATTTAGTCAGGCTTCCTGGCAACCCATGGTTAGGACCTTTGTTGTACGGAGTGAACCTGTCCCTATTTTTGTTTTACCCTTGCTCGTCATGCGAGGGGGTGGTTCAAAAGCCTTAGCAGCCCTCTCCGTTGTGAGTATTTCCTTCGGAGATTTAGTCAGGCTTCCTGGCAACCCATGGTTAGGACCTTTGTTGTACGGGGTGAACCTGTCCCTGTTTTTGTTTTTGTTCTTCGATCCTTCCCACGCAGAGTGCTTCGAGAACTTGCTGTGGCTTTCTCTATTTTTGATCGGAGCCCCATTGGTGGATACTTCCTTCGCTTCTATCCAAGTATACGTCTTTTACATTAAGCCCTTATAAGTTGCCGGAAGGTCAGTGGATAAGAATTCCACCAAGCTTCGATTTCGTACGCCATGTACGAAGCCAGAGATGCGCTGATCTTCATCTAGACCCAAGATCTGTAGAGTGTCATC
The DNA here is from genome assembly GCA_021014915.2 of Artemisia tridentata subsp. tridentata. NCBI lineage: Eukaryota > Viridiplantae > Streptophyta > Magnoliopsida > Asterales > Asteraceae > Artemisia > Artemisia tridentata. Next base: position 420,595,974 of record CP139507.1, on the reverse strand, counting down.
GGTGTACCCTGTGACGAAAGCCCTTGTGCTTTCATTCTCCCTTTGTTTAATGTTGTGCACCGTTAGATGGGTCCTTGTGAACTTCTTTTGCTGGCTAAAATATGATCGAAACTTAGCCTTTAAGTCATCAAGGTTGACAATACTACCTGGATTTTGTCCATTCCACTAGATACGAGCAGAATCTCGTAGGGTGTATGTAAACATGTGACAGGCTACAGGCATGACCCACTTTTGCATCCTAATGGCCCATTCGAACAAATATAGAAAGTTGTCCGGGTCCCCCTTCCCATCATAAGTACCAATGTGTGCAGGCATTTTCAACCCATCGGGTAAAGGGTAGTCTTCTATCCATCTTATGAAGGGTGTAGCAGAACCCATAGGCTCCGAATACAGGCAATTATAAATTGGTGCATACATAGGAATGGCATTATATGGATTATGGTTTGGGAATACTCCCATAGGAGTTTGGTTAGGATGCATTCATGCCAAAAGGATAACCATTTCCCATGGTATACGGAGGGTATACCGTAGGATGCCTGAAGGGTATGTTCCCATAATGTTAAGGGAGACTATGGTTGTTGGACTGTCCATTTACCGGGGGATACAAACCCTGAGGGTAAGGCTGAGTTTGGAACGAGAGGTACATACCATTAGGAAGAAGATTTCCTCCTATATTAATCGAAGGCGGATTGCCTTCTACGCCAGATGCGTGAAAAGGCTACAATGGAACCCCTGCTTCAGTCTTTCCAAGATGAGTTGCTAACAACGGAGGTAGATTCACCTCCGTCTCTTCCCTTCGTTGGCTTCTTCCATTGGAACCTTCGACTACCGCTTTCTCTCTCCTAGTCGGAGCCCGTTCAGGGACTCCTTCGAACCCAATAGACCTTCTGCTTAGCCTTTGACCAACAGGTGACCCTATCCTCAGGGCTGAGTGTGTTGTTCCCTATGCCGGAGGCCTATGCTCCATTTCCATCTCTTCATCATAATCATCACTAGAATATTCCAATTCCCTTCGCATCTGTAACATATTCATAATCATAACACACTCTTGAACATGTGATTAGGCCGAATTCTAGAGAGAGAGAGAGAGAGAGAGTGGATAGTGGGAGTTTTCTAGAGAGAGAAATGTATGTGTATTGGATTAAAAATAATGAAAAGCTCCAACCCTCTCCCTTGGTGGGAAGAAGGTATTTATACAAATAATATAAGCACCCCATGTGGGCTATGGAGCGGGTTTACAGTGGGTAAAGACCTAACCCGACTCCATGGATGATACAATATCTAAACTAAACTATTAAGCCTATGAGCTAATTAATGCTAATGAGTACTCGGGGTGACCGAGTCTTTCATATGAATATTTATATTCCTAACAATCTCCCCCTAAGGGAGGTCACCCCGGAAATTACAATTTGAATACTAGCATTCAATAACATGAATTTAATTTCCTAGCTCGTAGTCTTTGATTCTTCAAGGTCTTTAATCTTTGTACTTCCAGTAGTGATCTTTTGATTACTGTTCCATTGGCTTGGATGGTCTTTGAGGATTCTTTGAGGTCATCAGCCACCGTAAATCTCCAAGTCATCCTTTGTAGTATTGCCTTTATGTAATATAGTGACCATCGGATCGGCATGCTCACACTTTTCTGGATCATGATATTTTAGTCATCAGAGTTGCAGAAGCAATGTTGTAGGTCATTCTTCTATCATGATTTCTTTGAATGTGAGCGCAAAGTGTGAGCATGAGGCTATGAATTGACATCTCATTGGCCATCAGCTGCAACCGTCGGGAGTTCCTGCAAACAATAGTTAGCAATAAACAAACGAAAGTGTCTTTGTACACTTTCGTTGAATAGGGTTGCAAGAACCACGGTTCCCTGTTGATCAGTATAAATACTGCCTGTGATCAGGTATAATTCCAAAGAATCTCCTTGACAGGGTTTCGCAGCTGTACTAGCCGTTCTCAAACCGGAGTGTCTCAAAGTAGACAAAGCACGGAGTGAGTGAATCAGCGAATTAGGATTCACTGATTAATGAGAAATTGATTTGAAAAACATTCTCGTATTACTGAATAAAGAGTTTTGTAATACGGCGAAAGTTTTGTGAACAAAATCATGTTTCAATCACTAATACTTTTGTTTGAAAATTTATGCGCAGTCAATATGCTCGAAAACAGTTGTTGAGCACATCGAAAGGTTTTTCAAAATTATCTGTCAATTCATCTCCTGGAACAAGTTTGATTCAAATGCGAATCGCCCCATCGTTTCTTTCCAGTTTTCACTAGTTTGATCCATGAAGGATCTCACATGTCACCTACCAAGAGCTTGTTTGATGTTTGCTCTAGAAGGATTTCCATCTTCATTGTAAATACTTATGTATCACTCGGATGTTCTGGCAATACCACGAGGATAATGCGTAGGACTCTTAAGATCTTACTTGTTTCCAAAGTGTGTGAAACCCAAGTGAATAAATTATTAGTGTCCTAGCAAGATTTATGGATGATCTCTTGGCTCTAGACTCAATAGTGCATTTTGATTTAGTAGTTGGAGGCTGGAGTGGTATCTCCTGATTCAATATCAACATGACTCGTAATGAGCGGTCGATAGATAATGCAGGGTTCCCCGTGAGAATGAAACAAGTCCTTTTAAGAGAACTTGAGTGGCTAGAAGGTTTAGTGCAGTGCGTTACTGGGTCCATGACGTCTTGTCTTCAATACCGGCGTTACCTTAGTAACAACCAGTAGCATATGAATTGAACCCGGTTTCTGCCCTAAGGTTAAATATTTGGAGGGCTATTTCTTTTCACCCTTTATCTTTACATTTCTTTTTCATTCTTCAACCCCTTCTGCACTTACCGAGACTTCAGTACATTAAATAAAATGGTCGGTCATTCTTCCACAATTGCCATCATAAATCATTCGCTCCCCCTCAATATGTACATCGATATACGAAAGAGTTTAGCACATATGAGAGAGCCTACACTTGAGTCCAAAAGATCACATTTTATCAGTTTTCATATTTAAATCACATTCTCTCCCCCGATCAAAAATTTCAAACCTTTTGAGATTTTGTGATCCCAATTGATTTAAATAAGTTTAGAAAATATGAGAGAAAATGTGGCCAGGTTTAATATGTGCTGATAATGGAACATACTAATGCTCCCCCTCAATCTATGAGGGAGAATGTTAGTGTCAGGTATGATAGGTTTGAAAGATTTTGAATTAAAACAATCATTCATTGACACATAACAACAATTGTATATTCACTACTTATGATGTACAAGATAACTGTTACAACACAAATGATGTTGACCTTTACGCACAGATGATGTGATCATTCGCTTCTCTGAGGGAGTCAGTAGTCAACATCAATTATCCATCCACCAACAAAACTTCCCAAGTATTGTAGATCCCCACCCATCGAGACCAGAATTAGTAATGCTTTGTTGAAGTGAAGGTGGTGGTGGTGGTGAAGGTGTTGTTGTTGTTGTTGCCGCCGATGTTGTTGTTGTGGTGAATTCAGAGCCAGTCAATGGAGTTTGAATATCTGATCAAGTGGTTAGAGCGGGAGCAGGCACATTCACATCAGCCATGGAATCTGCATAGGAATATCCACAAAGATGGGCATACATACAGATTAACTCTACATTAACCGCTACCACGCAGCGGTTTGCCTACTCATAAAATCATATTCATGTCATGATCAAACCACAATCAGGAATTTTTTAAAACCGCTATCTAGCATGAAGAGCAAGCAGCAATCATGAACATGGTAATTCACTCATATTTCAACATTCAACTCAGGATCTTATAAACAAGATTCTAACACGATAGCTACATACCTAATACCTAAGCATATCCTGAGTGCACAAGCAATACGTCAACAACAATTAAACAGCTATCGACTAACAAAAGTCAATCAACATTCAAAACTTATTCAATCAGATCATACAAATGCCTGTGGAGTATTCAAGAACATCAAACACAATGGGTTTTCTAACTTCTTTTAGATTTTTAGTTTTAAAGTATTTAGAGGATTAAACGAGGATTCCAAAGTGACACAAATGAACCTTCTAGTTACATAAAGCTAGGAAACTATAAGCAAATTACATATAATGCCCTAATCTTTCTAACAACTAACACATTTGACCATTTGAGATAAAGCTTAGTAAGTTCCTCTTCAACTAATACCCCATTAACTACAAAAACCTTTTCTAACAATTATGAGATAACCAAGAAACCCGTTTGATGATATAAAATTTGAAATCACTCTCCCCCTCAATCAATTACCCGTATTCGAGTTAACAAGCTGTTGTCATTGATTGAGTGAAAAATTTTATGAACAATCCAAGTCTAAAAGAATTTCAAACAACACGTTACCACCATGTGTCTCACAAATAATTTTCAGAAGAATCATAGAAGGAAAATTATTTGTATACAAAGAAGACTTCTCTTCTTATACCATAAATAATGCACTGAAGCGTGCACCAAGTCGAGGGTGCATGGATGTAAAGTAATCCACGCCCGGGAGAAATTAATCACCCGTTGACAGGAACATCCATCTTTTTGGCGACGTGCTTTCCTCATTATAAAGAACGGGTTGCGTATCTGAAATAATAGCAAACCTTATAGGCATGTTTTGAAAAACTTTTTGAACTTCTGTTCGAACTTCATTTAAAGACCCGTGTCATTATTGAATGACATTTCTAGGACCGTAAATGTTATCGATACCAGAAGACATGCCTTGAAATAACTATTTTTGGTATTTTCTATTTTTCTGATTTTTATGGTTTTTATTGGTTTTATATTTTTCTATTTTCTTTTTATAAAAGTTTTACGAGATTGGATTTTTTTTTTTTTTTTTTTTTTTTTTTTTTTTTTTTTTTTTTTTGTGTTTTTATGATTTTATATAATTACAAAGGATACGTGAAGAATTACCGCCTTTATTCTTCCTTAGATAGATAAGAGTTCAATCAGATCGTTTTCCACCGAATGGTATCGGATTTCCATGTGCATCAAAGTAGCACCATATGGCATGAGTTTGTAGTTGACTTCTTGTCGAAACAGGTCGAGAAGGATTTCCAATCACATTCTCCAATGGATGAGCCTTTGACCACTTGCTGATATAATCAAACGATTGATTGAGCTGATGAGAATTTGATCGAATGACCCTTTGTGAAGATGATTCTCCAGAACTCGGGTCTGGAGTAAGATTATGGAGGAGGGGTTCATTATTGATCTCAGGAATTTGAATTCCTTGAATTTGTTCTTTAACACCTTGATGAATGACTAAAGATATAGTTTCATGAGTTGTTGGAGAAGTACTAACAGATGGTACATCTTGAACCATTGTGGTTGATGAAGGAGTACCGGTTTTATCAGCAGATATCTGTGCATGAGCGGAACATAGCAGATACAACACTTAAACGAGCTGAAAGTATTCTTCAAACCAATGGTTGAAACATTATATCTTAGTTCTTCGTAGACGGTGGAACACTTGATGCAACAATTCCGAGAGTGGTCTTCAAGCTTCATTACATCTTTCAACTTCCTGACTCTTCTCAGCCGCCATCACTTTACTTGCTGAAGAACAATGTCAGCAAATCTAATTAGGGATTAAATCTGGCTTTTCACTCTCCCCTAATTAGTGCTCTCCCCCAAACTGACAACCTTTCTGATGAATGCCCTAAATATGAAGAAGTCTTTTGATAGATAATTGCATGTCGTCTTTAGTCTTCTAACACACAGCGGAAAATGTAGAACAGACTGTAGACTCGACCTTCTTCAAGATTGTCCATTTGGGGAATAGAATATCAACATCTTCCTCTCACCAAATGCATTCCAGTTATTTTACATATAACAAATTAGCCCGTGACGTACACATGAAATGAAAATACCAAAGTAACAAGTTGAAACACTGATCATCTTTAATTTGTTTCATAAGACATTAAACCCGATCATGTGAACTTGTTGTGCGTCCTTGGTGTACACATTTCTCTCCCCTGATGGTTACGATTAATCGGAATCAGCATAATGATGTGTACATGAAGCATTAACTGGAAGCACTTTATCACTGATTATATCAGCCCGTGAGAAGATGTCGATAAACATCAGGAGTCATCAAATTAAGTGCGGGTCCTGAACTGATTTGTGCAGGAGCCATATGACCATTTAAAGAAAACAATCAACATGTAGTTTATTCACACTTCTCCCCCTCAAAAATTGTATATGACTGCCAACTGCCATTTTTGATTAAACGAGTGCATAAGAATACAATTAATGGTAATTAGATCCACTTGATGACTGACATTTAGTTTATTCACACTTCTCCCCCTCAAAAATTGCATATGAGGTTGCATTTTTGATAGAACAAGTGAATAAGAATATACTCCAATGTACGTTGATCCACTTGATGACTGAATGAGCATGGGAAGAGCATGAAGCTTGTTGATGAGAATGGTCATAAACAAGAAGATTTCTCTTCTTCCAAAGATAAAGCGTACTTAAGCGTACACCTTTCTTTTCTTTGAGGAACGGGGCCTGAAGTGTTGTCTGCAGACGCCATTATGTTGACATTGAGGCCCGAGGCTTGAACTGCAGTGTTCAAACGTCATTGTCGTTGAAGAACGAGGCTTGAACTGATGTGTTCAAACGTCATATGTCATGTTCATCAAATTTGAGTTTCTTGAACCCCTAATTTATGAGATATCAGTCTTTTCGGCAACCAAACTCTGAGTCTTTCCTTAATAGGAGTGAACGATGTACCTGCACTTAAGTAAAGACTACCTGCACTAATATTAAGAGTTTGTTTTCATTTATATGGGTTAGTGATATCAGCATCTAAACCAGTTGGGGTTTCACTGTCAACCTTGGTTTTGCAATCAGTGAACATCTTTCTAGTAGGTATCCATCTAAGACTAATCGTTTTGAAAATTCTACCCGTGGGTACCCACCTAAGGTTAGATCTAGGAGATGTTTTCCTTTTAGGTGCAGCGGAATGAGATATGGGAGCATTGATGAAGCGAAAAGTGTACCGCTTTTAAGGGTCATTTAAGCCTTAAATCGTATTTATTTGATCAAATATTGCCCTAAATCGTTCCTTTTGTCATTTTAGGTACTTTTGAGGAGAAATCTGGAAAAGGAGGCATTTTGGACGTTTTTGGAGCATAAAAGTGAAGAAAACGGCAAAGTCTCAAAAATCGGCTGAAAGTTACCTTTGACGGCGTCACATTTAACCCCAGACGGCGTCATGCCTTGGCAAGAAAAGGTGGACGTGAAATTTACTCATGATAAGCCAGTGAAAATACCATGTGAATTCTGACGGCGTCATGCTTTAACTTGATCAAGGGCGTCACGGCTTAAATCAAAGAGGGACGGCGTCATGTTCAAGAGCTGACGGCGTCAAGCCTTGATAAGCCAGAACGGATTTTGGAGAGCTAAAGAGGGACGGCGTCAAGAAGGTCACCCGGGAACCCTAGAAGCGGCGAGGTGACGGCGTCACACTCCATAAGGTGACGCCGTCAGATGTAAAAATCTATATATAGTTTTCTAATTTTTTGTCATAAGAGAGAGCTTAGTGTGTGGAATTTTGGGAGAAAACCCTAAGACGAATTCAGCTTCTTTTTCAAGGCTTTTTGCCTTGAGATCTTCCATGTTACATTGAAGATAAGTTATCAATTAATCATTCAATATGTCTATGTGTTGTTTGATTTTATCTTATTCTTGTCTTTTGATTAACATGTTAGGCTAAATTTATCTTGTGTTTGCTTAGATCTAATGAAACCTAGCTATTGATTATTGGTTGTTAGTGTGTTAGTAGTTGTATTGGATGATTGTTTATCTATGTTAGGCTTAAGAAAACTGGCTAACTTTCTATTCGGTAACTTGCTTGAACGTCTTAAGAAACATGAACCAAATGCGTACTAAAGGTTTTTATGGTTGTATTTAATGCACAAGTGAATTCTAGTGATCCCATGTTAGGAGCTTCCTAGCCGGCTCGACATAGGAGTGAAGTAGGAGCTTGTAGAGTTGGGGAAGTAAGTACGCCACCCCACGAATGGTATTAAGGAATACACCCGTCATCCACGCGACTAATACACACTAATTAACCGGTAAAAGATAGTTAGGGAGTAAGGAAATCTAAGTAAACACATTTCTCTACACATAAGTTTCTCACCACATTTTCATTTTTGTTATTTTATTTTATTTGCATCCGTAGTAATTTTGGGTTAGTTGACTAGCAACTAATTCCGCCCACTCTTTCAAAACCGAGATTTTACTTGATTTCATAAAAATATAAAAACATAAAAAGAATCTTCCTCAACCCTTAGACCTAATTAGAGTAGTCTTTCACACCTAACGAACACTATTCCCTGTGGAGAACGATCAATCCCCCGTACTTACCACTACACTATACTACATCGGTCAGGTACACTGCCTGGTGGGGTTGTAAGCCTCTTGAGATCCCTCGAGAGGTAAAACCTGTTGTAAGGTTGCAAAACCCACGCATCAAGTTTTTGGCGCCGCTGCCGGGGAATACTTATTGTTTAGGTTGAATTTTTATTTCTATTAGGTCTACTCACTAGATTCCTTTCTAGTGAGATTTTTATTTTCTTTTTCTAGATTTTCTTTAGTCTATCTATTTTCTTCGTGTCTTTGTTCGTAACCATACCATCCGACATCATGGAAGATGGTAATATCCTTAACCACAACAACCCACCACCACAACAACCACAACCACCTCCTAGAGCCCGCACTTTAGGAGGATATTCCCTAATTTTGGATGATGACCCCCCTAATCTTAGAATCACTAGGAGCCGAAGCTCGATAAAGACTCTTGCCACACCCTATGCTGAACCCGAAAGGGAAATGCATAAATTAAGGCGACTCCACCAAGCGGCTGAACCATCCACGATCAATTTTGATGATGCCCTCTCCGAGGAAGAATCCAATCATCATTCTACACCTCCTAGCCCTCAACCCAATCACGATATGGAAGTTCCCGAAATCCCAATCCCTAAATGTCTCAAGGACTACTCTTCTCCCACCCCTCGTGGTTTTTCCAATGCTATCGTTTTTCCAAATGAACACACGGATGGGGTCTTGCGTGCAACTGATATTTGGCTGGTCCAAAGTGTATGCAAGTTTCACGGATTGAAAACTGAAGATCCAATCCAACACATCAAGGACTTCCTGAAAATAGTGGATACCCTCCATACGGACGGAGCCACTAGAGACACCTCCCGGTTGCGATTCTTTCCCTTCACCCTTCATGAAAGAGCCGGAGACTGGTATAACCAACTTCCTTCCGAATCCATCTTCACATGGGAACAGCTTATCTCAAAATTCTATGAGAAATTCTTTCCCATAGGAAGAACTTCAAAGTTGAGAGACGAAATCCTCCGCTTCCATGTTGGACCAGCAGAACCTATTCACAAATCTTGGGTTAGATTCAAGGATCTAATTAGACAGGTCCCTCATCATGGCATTGAACTCTGGCTTCTTGTCCAAATCTTTTATGACAGTGTCTCCAAAAACGACCAATTGGGCATTAATAATTCATCAAAAGGAAAAATAGCCAAACTAAGCGTTGAGGAAGGATGGAATAGAATTGAGGAATACGCGAATGATCAAGACGATACCTGGGATGAACCCGATTCGATCATGAGCGTTTCCAAGATCATGAAAGAGCCTCCTTTTGCTAGCCGGGTGAGTAGATTGAATGATCAGGTATCTTATCTAGACAAGTCGCAACCAACTAAGCGGTTATCAAACCCATACTTGATCTGTGATCAATGTGGTGGCCCGCATGAAGTGGAGGAATGCGAGGATGATACCACCACCGAACAAGCATGCTTGTCAAGCCACGACATCTTCGATGATCCTTCACTCTTAACTTTCTACCAAAACAATGATTTCACCCCTTGGGGAAATCTTGTGAGAGAAGAGGGAGGAGGAGAATATCCTGACTATAAGGTTAGGAGCACTTTTGAGGATGATCTCGGGCATTTCACGTTTGAAAAGAATCTGCAACTAAATGGTCTTGACAACCTTATCAATAGCCAACAAACCGACGTGAAGGCCAAATTCGCAGAACTCAACGCCACTCTCGACGGCCTTGGCAAACCGCAAAGAGATCCTTTACTCGCCATCACCACTCGTGCTGGAACAACTACTAAGGATCCACCCTACCCAGCTCAAACATCTAACGTCATGGAACCCAACACCCCTCATGAGGAGAACGATAATGTGAACGATGAAAATCCCGAGCAAACCCCTCTGGTAACTCCATCCCCACCTACTCCTGCCAAACAGCCCCTTAAAGTCCCATACCCATCTCGCCTCAAGAATCAAAAGGTCGAAAGTGATAATAAAAGATTCTTGTCTTATTTGAAGAATTCGGTCGTCACCATACCCCTTCTTGATGCATGTTATCATATGCCCAAATATAGTACATACTTCAAGAGGCTGCTCACCAACAGGAAAGGGCTCGAGGGTCTTGTAACCTTAGGAGAAGAATGTTCTGTGGTGACTCAACGAGGGCTACCAAAGAAGGTGGACGATCCAGGTAGTTTCACCTTGCCCTGTTCAATTGGATCTCTCTCAGTCAAAAATGCTTTAGCCGACTTAGGAGCAAGCATCAATCTTATGCCGCATTCCCTGTTCCTCAAGCTAGGGTATTCTGGGTTGAAACCAACCCGTATGAGCATCCAACTGGCCGATAGATCAGTCAAATACCCCTTAGGAATATGCGAGAATGTGCTGGTTAAGGTAGGGAAGTTTAAATTTCCAGTTGACTTCGTCATCCTAGAAATGGAAGAAGATGATCTTGTGCCCATCATTCTAGGAAGACCCTTCCTTGCAACTTCTCGTGCTGTTATTGATGTTCATGACGGCAAACTAACCTTACGAGTAGGGGCCGATAGCTTAACCTTCGACATCAAGGACACAATGAATCTTTCTCTCGAAGCAGATAATCAACTGTATTTCATCGAAGAAATCGATGAATTATCCGACGAGATTGACAATTGTATAGATGAACAGATGGAAGCTGGTTGGTTGCGAGATGAAGCTTTCTTACCCATCTTAGAGGAGGAAAAGACTATGGATGTGAATGCAATCTCCTTCTATCCCAGGCAAGAAATCGAACAGCTTGAGCTTCGTAAACCCGAGAACAAACTTAAACCTTCCATCATCGAGCCACCCACGTTAGAACTCAAGGAACTCCCGAACAACCTTGAATATGCCTTCCTTCAAGGAGAAGGTCAACTTCCGGTTATCATAAGCTCCTCCTTGAAAAGTGAACAAAAAGATAAACTCTTAGGAGTTCTAAAAAAATATAAAGGGGTTATAGCATGGAGTGTAGCCGACATCAAGGGGATTGACTCTACTTTCTGCACGCATAAAATCCTCATGGAGGAAGATTATAAACCCTCCGTGCAGCCTCAAAGGCGAGTAAATCCCAACATAAAGGAAGTTGTAAAGAAGGAAGTCATTAAGCTCCTAGATGCAGGGCTAATTTACCCGATTTCGGACAGTCCATGGGTAAGTCCTGTACAGGTTGTACCAAAAAAGGGAGGAATGACGGTGGTGAAGAACGATAAGGATGAGTTAGTACCTCAACGAACAGTAACTGGATGGCGTGTGTGCATCGATTATAGGAAGTTGAATGACGCAACTCGAAAAGATCATTTCCCTCTCCCATTTATCGACCAAATGTTGGAAAGGTTAGCAGGGCATGAGTACTACTGCTTCCTAGATGGGTTCTCAGGGTATTTCCAAATCCCTATCGCTCCTGAGGACCAAGAAAAGACTACGTTTACATGCCCCTATGGCACCTTCGCCTACAAGCGAATGCCCTTTGGACTATGTAACGCCCCCGCCACTTTCCAGCGTTGCATGACGGCAATCTTCCATGAGTTAATGGAAGACAGCATGGAGGTCTTCATGGATGATTTTTCAGTCTTTGGAAATTCTTTTGATCGCTGTCTTGCTAACCTTGAGAAAATGCTCAAACGTTGTGAGGAGACCAACTTGGTACTAAACTGGGAAAAGTGCCACTTTATGGTGAAAGAAGGGATTGTGCTGGGGCACAAAATTTCAGGAAGTGGAATCGAAGTAGACCGGGCAAAAATTGAAGCTATATCCAAACTTCCCTATCCAACAACTGTCAAGGCAATCCGTAGTTTTTTGGGTCATGCTGGCTTCTATAGGAGATTCATTAAAGATTTCTCAAAGGTAGCTAAACCAATGACTCAGTTACTCATGAAGGATGCCCCGTTCGATTTCTCTCAAGAGTGCAAGGACGCATTTGATCTATTGAAGCAGGAACTTACCCAAGCTCCAATTATGGTTACCCCTAACTGGGAGTTACCCTTTGAAATCATGTGCGATGCTAGTGATTATGCTGTTGGAGCAGTATTAGGCCAAAGGCTTAACAAACACTTTCAGCCAATATACTACGCTAGCAAAACCATGAATCCTGCTCAAGAAAACTACACTACCACTGAAAAGGAATTACTAGCCGTGGTATTCGCTTTTGATAAATTTCGCCAGTATCTTGTCCTTTCTAAAACGGTTGTTTTTACGGATCATTCAGCTATTCGATATCTTTTCGCTAAACAGGATGCTAAACCACGGTTACTTCGTTGGATCCTACTATTGCAAGAGTTCGATGTTGAAATTCGTGATAAGAAAGGAGCAGAGAATCTTGCGGCTGATCATCTCTCTCGTCTCGAAAACCCCAGCCTCGCTGAATCTGACAAGAGTGAGATTCGGGAAACATTTCCTGAAGAGCAGCTCATGTCAATAAATGATTCTGAACCTTGGTATGCGGATTATGCTAACTACCTGGCAAGTGGAGTCATTCCTGAGCATATGAGCAGGCATGAAAAAAGGAGGTTCTTTAATCAATTAAAGTACTACTTTTGGGATGAACCCTTCTTATTTCGAAGATGTCCAGATCAGGTAATCAGGCGTTGTGTTTCGGAAAGAGAGGCTGTCAGAATTATGAAAGAGTGTCATGCAGGTCCATCTGAAGGACATCACGGAATAAGCACTACTGCACGAAAGGTCTTCGACGCGGGATTCTATTGGCCTACAATATTTCGTGATGTGAAGGGAATGATACAAACTTGTGACGCATGTCAAAGAGCTGGGAATATCTCTAGGAGGGATGAAGCCCCACAGAATTATATACAAGTTTGTGAGGTTTTTGATGTTTGGGGAATTGATTTCATGGGACCATTACCCTCTTCTGGAGGGAATGAATACATCTTGGTGGCCATTGATTATATTTCAAAATGGGTGGAAGCACAAGCCCTTAGGACTAACGACGCTAGGGTAGTCATTCATTTCTTAAAAAAATTGTTCGCTAGGTTCGGAATTTCGAAGGCTCTTATTAGTGACAGGGGAACCCATTTTTGCAATTCACAAATGGAGAAAGTCATGAAAAGGTATGGAGTCTCTCACCGATTCTCCACCGCTTACCATCCTCAAACCAACGGTCAAGTCGAAAACACTAATAGAGCCATAAAGAGAATATTAGAGAAAACGGTTAATCAAAACAGAAAAGATTGGTCTTTTAAGCTCGATGAGGCTTTGTGGGCATTTCGAACCGCCTATAAGACACCAATCGGGACAACCCCGTTCCGTATGGTATATGGCAAGGCATGCCACCTCCCAGTAGAACTGGAACACAAAGCATATTGGGCACTTAAGACTTGTAATTTGGATTATACAGTTGCGGGAACAAATAGATTCTTACAGCTCCAAGAGCTTGATGAATTGAGATTAGAGGCTTATGAATCTTCCATCACATACAAAGAGAGGGCGAAAAGATGGCATGACCAACGGATTAAGAGACCCAAAGAGTTTTCAGAAGGAGACAAGGTCTTATTATATAATTCTCGCTTAAGGCTATTTCCTGGGAAACTTAAATCTAGATGGTATGGACCTTTTACCGTAAGTAGCTCCTCTAAAACCGGAGCCGTTGTATTAATTGACGACGAGGATAGAGAATTCACTGTGAATATTCAACGAGTCAAGCATTATCAAGAGAATGGTAATGAAATGATCAATGAGGAAGACATAACTTTCGATGAAGAAGTCACATAGGGTAGCGTGACTTTGAGTCTAGCTACAAGACTCGTTAATAAAGAAAAGCGCTTCTTGGGAGGCAACCCAAGCTTTATTTGTTTTATTTGCTTTGTGTGTTTATTTATTTGCTTGTTTGATTTTATTTTCCGTATGTATGTTTAATTTTTATCATTATTGATTCATGTTCAAAAGTAATTTGTGAAAATGCTTTATTTTGTTTTTAACTTCGTCTTAACTACATATAAAGGTATTTTGCAAAAGTTAAGTGTAAGGGAAATCTAAATCGGTTTATTAGAACACAAATGAACATGAATCGTAATAATAATAAAATAGCATACATATTCGTATTTGTTTGAGTCAAATGCTTGTATCGAGTCATAATGATGTTTTGCAGGATTTCCAGGAAGTAAGGTAAAGGTTTTTCCAGAAATTTTCCGGAAACTTAAAATGAAAATTTTTGTCAGGTCATTTCTGACGGCGTCAGGTTTTATAACCTGACGGCGTCAGATTTAATTTTCAGAAATTTTTGAAAGTTTTGTTTTCATAAAAAGTTTTTACTAAAATCTCCAACTTATAATCTCCAGGAATCTGCAAAATTATCATTCCACAAGCATTATATCCTTATATATAGATTTTATCCCGCCGATGTTATGCAGGTTTTCGTGTTTGTTTTCTCAGGTTTAACAGGTTATTTTGGACAAGGAAATGTTTTGAATCAAGCTTGTGGCGATGCATTAGTCATGGAGCTTCTACATTACTTTGGAGGAAGATCTAACCGTGTAATTTCATTATCCACCGAGCGAATCAGGGGAGTATTTGATTTCATTCTTTTACCTTATTTACTTTTACATCTTGTTATTTGAACATTGGGGACAATGTTCATCTTAAGTGTAAGGGGGGGGGGGGGTAAAAGTACGATTTTAGAGAATGCCATTGCGCTTGATTTTTGTTTGTTTAATAATAGATGTGTAATAAAACTGAGATAAATACCTGTTAGGGTAATTTTAGTGCCAAATTTAAAATTTTTTACAACATATAGGAGTGAAACTTTGATCTTAATGAGCGTCTCACGGATAGGAGTTATATGACTAGCACAAAAACCGTACCACTAAAAAAATTTTCCACCCCAAATATGTGAGGTTCGCCCCTAGAATTGGTAGGAAAAGCATTTATGCTATGATGTGTGTACCGGTAGCACTTAGATTCTAGAACTTGCGTTAGGACCATTCCAAGGCCACAAGTGAGACTACATTCGTGTAGTTAGATTGACTACATGATAAGAGGCATTAGGATTAACCCATTGTTTTACACCTGTGTTTTTGTTATAATTACATTGGCTACATTGGTCAAGTAATTCTCCCACACCCTTTGCGTTGTACTCATTCTTAGTACACGATACCCCTAGTACACCCCTCAGAGCCTATCTTTTCGTTTCGACCTTTAAGCATTTTACTTAAAGGAAGAATTTGTTACACCCCACTAAATTGTACACCCAAATCGCCTTAGCCTACCTTGTATGCACTCATTTTTAGTGCATTATTGTTACAACATTTGTTTAAACCCAAGTTAATTATCTAGTTGATTACATGGTTGCTAAGTCGAGTCATATCCTTGTGCATATTGTTTTGGGACGATTGGGACTCATGGGTAAAGTACTAGTGTAATGGAGTAATGGGGAAGAACAACATTATTACCCCCATATATGCTAAATGTTTTAAAAGTACTCCAAGTTTTTCAATTATCTTAATTCGAGTCGTTAGATTAGTATTTGTAAAGTTATGTAAAAGTTCAAGTGTAAGGGGAATGCAATGCCCCTATGATGTATTATTTTGGATGGTAGGGCAAGAGTGTATGCAAAAAAAAAAAAAAAAAAAAAAAAAAAAAAAAAAAAAAAAAAAAATCAAGAAAAATACAAAAAAATGAGAAAATGAAAAAATAGAAAAAAACATACGGACTACCATCCCGTTTCATTTTACGTTTGTTTTATGTTTGTTTTTGTTTTTGTTATTTCGTTTCTAGCTTAAGATCGAGTCTAGTCTTGGCTTAGCAACATTGTATAGTACATGTAATTGATCAAGATCTTTAACTAGCCACCAGTAAAACATCCTTTATCCAACAAAACCGTGTTTTCCTTTTCCCTACACCTAACGTTATAACCCATTTAAAAGCCCTCTTTGATAGTTTATCTTAGGTGCTTACGCCTAGTGGAGGAGGTTATCGATCCTTTCCCAAGCCTATGGTAATCTATTTGCTATGACAGGTAGTGAGAGATATTATCCGTTTTCATTTATGAGATTTATTTTGATGACACTTGAGAGATGTGAGTATCTAAACACTACTTGTGAGGTGCTAGTTTGTAATCTCCGTGCTTATTATGATTGAAGTGGAACGATTATTTGTTGTAATTACTTTTATGTTTGCATTAAATGACCCCTAACTTGTATTTTGATTAGAATAAAAGCGCATTTGCTTGAGGACAAGCAAATCTCAAGTGTAAGGGTATTTGATGAAGCGAAAAGTGTACCGCTTTTAAGGGGTCATTTAAGCCTTAAATCGTATTTATTTGATCAAATATTGCCCTAAATCGTTCCTTTTGTCATTTTAGGTACTTTTGAGGAGAAATCTGGAAAAGGAGGCATTTTGGACGTTTTTGGAGCATAAAAGTGAAGAAAACGGCAAAGTCTCAAAAATCGGCTGAAAGTTACCTTTGACGGCGTCACATTTAACCCCAGACGGCGTCATGCCTTGGCAAGAAAAGGTGGACGTGAAATTTACTCATGATAAGCCAGTGAAAATACCATGTGAATTCTGACGGCGTCATGCTTTAACTTGATCAAGGGCGTCACGGCTTAAATCAAAGAGGGACGGCGTCACGTTCAAGAGCTGACGGCGTCAAGCCTTGATAAGCCAGAACGGATTTTGGAGAGCTAAAGAGGGACGGCGTCAAGAAGGTCACCCGGGAACCCTAGAAGCGGCGAGGTGACGGCGTCACACTCCATAAGGTGACGCCGTCAGATGTAAAAATCTATATATAGTTTTCTAATTTTTTGTCATAAGAGAGAGCTTAGTGTGTGGAATTTTGGGAGAAAACCCTAAGACGAATTCAGCTTCTTTTTCAAGGCTTTTTGCCTTGAGATCTTCCATGTTACATTGAAGATAAGTTATCAATTAATCATTCAATATGTCTATGTGTTGTTTGATTTTATCTTATTCTTGTCTTTTGATTAACATGTTAGGCTAAATTTATCTTGTGTTTGCTTAGATCTAATGAAACCTAGCTATTGATTATTGGTTGTTAGTGTGTTAGTAGTTGTATTGGATGATTGTTTATCTATGTTAGGCTTAAGAAAACTGGCTAACTTCCTATTCAGTAACTTGCTTGAACGTCTTAAGAAACATGAACCAAATGCGTACTAAAGGTTTTTATGGTTGTATTTAATGCACAAGCGAATTCTAGTGATCCCATGTTAGGAGCTTCCTAGCCGGCTCGACATAGGAGTGAAGTAGGAGCTTGTAGAGTTGGGGAAGTAAGTACGCCACCCCACGAATGGTATTAAGGAATACACCCGTCATCCACGCGACTAATACACACTAATTAACCGGTAAAAGATAGTTAGGGAGTAAGGAAATCTAAGTAAACACATTTCTCTACACATAAGTTTCTCACCACATTTTCATTTTTGTTATTTTATTTTATTTGCATCCGTAGTAATTTTGGGTTAGTTGACTAGCAACTAATTCCGCCCACTCTTTCAAAACCGAGATTTTACTTGCTTTCATAAAAATATAAAAACATAAAAAGAATCTTCCTCAACCCTTAGACCTAATTAGAGTAGTCTTTCACACCTAACGAACACTATTCCCTGTGGAGAACGATCAATCCCCCGTACTTACCACTACACTATACTACATCGGTCAGGTACACTGCCTGGTGGGGTTGTAAGCCTCTTGAGATCCCTCGAGAGGTAAAACCTGTTGTAAGGTTGCAAAACCCACGCATCAAGCATCACTTGGTTGAGAAATCCTACGTCCTATATTGATCCACTTCTTAGGTTTCAGAATCTTGTCTTTTGGTTCAACGGGTTTGTTTTACTTGTCCACCTGAATTCACCTTTTGAAGATATTTTGAAACACAAACATCATGATTAGCTTGAAAGATGCATTTCTGACATGTAGGACAGGCAAATTCAGCACTTTTGTTGAAAACTGAAAGTTTGGCTTTGTCCTTACACGCGATTGAAAACTGTTTTGTTTTTGAAACAGACTTTGAATTACTAGATTGGGCTTCTCTGTGCACATCTTGATTGTTTAAGCAACTACTCTTAGATGCTAGCCAATTCCTATTTGTTTGTTGAGTGCTCATAGGTTTTGGTTTGCTAATACTAGTAGTGTCCTGTAATACCGTGGAAGGCATCACACGAGGTTTAGAACCTAGAATTCCGTCATTTTGTGGTAGTACATTTTTCCTAGCTTTTTCTAGACCATAGTTCTTGTACATGTCATTTATGCCATAAGACTCTTTACTTTTAATGCACGGTTTAAACACAATTTTCAAACTAATCCTAGATAAGCCAGGCATAATCACATGTTGAGGTTTAGCAGAAGCAGATGCATTTTTCTTAGGCCAAGAATGTGAAGTGACTGGTTCTGTCAAATTATTTTTCTCTACAACTTGGGAGGAAAACCGAGATTTTGAAAATTTAGGTCGTTCAGGTTTAAATGCAGTTGGTTGTCTAACCACTGATTGTTTTCTGATAGGTTGTAGAGGCGGTTTCCCCAAGACTGATGGTTTTGCAAACTTAGTATCCACGCTCTGGCCAGTCAATCTTCTTAATTTATTTTGCAATGCAGCATGTGCAAACACCTTTGCTTGAATTTGACCTTTTAAAAGATCATTTTCCTTAACTAATGTATCCATACGTTTGCATTGTTCATTAAAAAATTGACCATTGTTGCCCGAAGTTAGAGATTCGTTTTGCAATTTAAGTTCAAGAGAGATACAATGTGCCTCTAGTTTTGAAAAATCTTTATGAAACTGGGCAATGGTCTTTTTGAGACAAGTATTTTCAAACTCGAGAGTTTGGCTTGATGGTACATTTGTTTTGTTTACATTTAATGGATCAAACAAAGGTTGTTTGACAAGATGTTGGTCAACATTTTGATCAACCTCTCCTTCATTTCTGAATTTAGGTTGTTCAGTAAGTTGACGATCATGAGTAGATATATCATGATTGACAATTGATTGTACCTCAGCCATTGGTTCTTTGTCAACGATGGGCTCTGTGTCATAGGTGGGTTTGATATCTGCACAATCAGCATCTGTATCATTCCCCGATCTGCTGCTCTTATCCCTAACCATTGGCTCATTGTCAAATATGGGCTCTGAGTCATGAGTGGGTCAGATATCTTCACAATCAACATCTGTATCATTCCCTGATCTGCTGCTGTCATCTTGTATTTCCAACTTTGTCCCACTGCCTTCTGTGACAACACAACTAGCATCCAATGCTTTACTCGAATCGACCTTAATCTCTCTTGATTGCATCCGTCTTTCATTCATCTTGATGTCATACTGTCATTTGTGTTGTGCTCTTTCATCAATGTACTTCTTAACATTGCCCATGTGTTGGAGCAGTGTTTCTCTGAACATGTTTACTTCGATTCTAGTATAATTAGCAAAGCACTTTTCTGTCATTTGACTGTCATAATCCCAAGTGTATTTCGAATCGATGAATGATTGAAATTGTTTGTTGATCACCCAAAAAGCAGCCATGGATCCATTTTCATGAACTTCGATTCCAGTGTAATTAGCAAAGCACTTTGTTGTCATTTGACTGTCATAATCCCAAGTGTATTTCGAATCAATGAATGATTGAAATTGTTTATTGATCACCCAAAAAGCAGCCATGGATCCATTTTCATGAACTTCTTCTAAGTCAAGTTGTTGTTCTAGTTGATCCAAGTTCAGGAACATTGTGCCTGTGAAGGTCTGAACATCTTGACTAAAGAGTGATGGAAATGCTCGTTCGAATGCTCCCATGGGGTTAGGTCTTTCTGAGAGAAGCATGAGATGTGAATGAAGTAGTCAAAAATATTTCATGCAACTTTCCTTTGCATTATCTTGCATTTGTTGCAATTGATGCAACTCTCTCTCTCTGGTGAATTCGAGCACAAAGATTCCATATTACCAATATCTGACTAAAAATTGTTTGTCAGTTGTACATTGTTAGGAATCTTATGTTCATCGATCATGTCGTACAATTTTAGTACCTCAGCTATGACTGAATCCGAAGTTTTTGACATGATATTAACGAGCACGGGATTTTTCAAATCTATGATTTAAACCGAGAAATAGAATCTTTCGCGGGATTTTACAAAATTAAGAAGAAACCGTGAAATGAGAATTGATATGTGTTATGATAACTGTTGGATCGGTATAATGATTAGTGATTGTGTGCTAAAAGTGATAATCGTTTGATAGACTAGGTGATATGTTGTTTAGTTGCAAGTTGTTATGGTGAAATTATGGTCTGAAAACTTAAAACCTCAATAACTTCATTCCGGAGGGGATTTGGGCCTCGAAAACTTTGTTTCATGACTTTGGGGTGAACCCTCACAATATTCAGGTTGTTTTGGTCGTTTTGACAGGTATATCGCTGAAAACGGAGTTATGGTTCCAAAGTTATGGCCGTTTGAAGTTTTGACGTAAAAAGTCAACTTTAGTCAACCCATAAGAGACAAACCTCAATGTTGAAGAAAATTGGGCAGCATGACATTTAGTTTGATTTGATAATTGGTCTTCAGAAGGCAAATCGCAACCTTAAATCACAAAGGCAAATCGCAGACTCCAAATCTCAACACCAAATCGCAGTGCCAAATCACAGCTTTTGC
Source organism: Artemisia tridentata subsp. tridentata (assembly GCA_021014915.2). Lineage (NCBI taxonomy): Eukaryota > Viridiplantae > Streptophyta > Magnoliopsida > Asterales > Asteraceae > Artemisia > Artemisia tridentata. The sequence goes on along the minus strand of CP139507.1, from coordinate 420,574,992 downwards.
AAATCGCAACTTTGGCAAATCGCAATCACCAAATCGCAGGTCACTTTCGAAGTGTCACTTTCACCCAAATTTGTCTTCTTTTTCCCTTTTCAGCTACTAACCAAAACGCAGAAAGGATTCTTGTCAAATCGCAACTAATCTTGTCCCTTTTTAAACATAAACCGCAACAAGTGAGCACCAAGTCGCAACCAATAATCTGCCACAAGTAGGCAAATCGCAACCAAGAACAAACCTCAAATCGCAACTAAGAAAAAACTTTTCCAACTTTCGAATAGGCTAAAAATTAGCCCTAGGCTTATGAAATAAGCAATCTAATCACCAAAATAAGCTGTTAGGACCTTTCTAAACACGAAAGTACAACACTTTTTCGAATCAAAACACAAACAAAGCTCAAATTTTGATTTTTCTTTCTTTACTATTCGAACCAAAGAAAAAATAAAAAACCAAGCCACGAATCCAAGTACACACAATCTAGCTAATCAAACCTGGCTCTGATACCAATTGTAACATATTCATAATCATAACACACTCTTGAACGTGTGATTAGGCCGAATTCTAGAGAGAGAGAGAGAGATAGAAGTGTGAGTTTTCTAGAGAGAGAAATATATGTGTATTGGATTAAGAATAATGAAAAGCTCCAACTCTCTCCCTTGGTGGGAAGAGGGTATTTATGCAAATAACATAAGCGCCCAATGTAGGCTATGGAGCGGGTTTACAGTGGGTAAAGACCCGACCCGACTCCATGAATGATACGATATCTAAACTAAACTATTAAGCCTACGAGCTAATTAATGCTAATGAGTACTCGGGGTGACCGAGTCTTTTATATGAATATTTATATTCCTAACAGCATCTCAGCATTCCGAACTTGCCTCTTGCGAGCCCTTAAGAGAGATTCCAATGCTTTAAGGTTAGCTCCGACAAAGGCTGGGCTAATGACAGGTTCCGGGTTGGCTGATGTCGAAGCATAATGGTTAGGTGTTACTTCTAGGTGAGATCGTGTTGTGAACGTGGAAGCGGTAATAGGGGGAAGTTGTTAGGGTCATTAACTGGTATTGGCGTCAAGGTCGAGAAACCCGGTGGGGGAGTATCTCGTCTTCCTTGATCCATGCCGGAAATGTAGTTGACTGGTTATAACCTTGGGAATAACGAGACCAATTGTAGCGGGTTCCACGGATGGCGCCACTGATTGTACAATAAATTGCACGACCAGGCCTTGCGATGGTGATCGTAGGATATAAGGGGTGTTGAGGTTGCGCCAAGCTTGTCGTTAACCTGAAATAAGAAATACAAAGACACTATGTTAAGTGATTGTGCAGAGGTTCGACCCTGCGAACCACCTCTGGCATGCGAATGAGTATATGATATGATAAGTTGGTAAGTTTGTAGTGAAATGAGAGAGTTTAGTTTTTGCATACCATTGTTTCCAGCCAGTCCAAGCTATTTATAAGGGGGAGGGGGAATAGGCCTTGGGGTGCTCATGCATAAATATCGGAGATCATGAGGGCGTCCCATGATTTAAGGTAACCGCTAGGGCTTAGTGACCCACTATCTCTTTCTTGGCGGGAAAGCTCAAGGGAAAGAGGAGACGTGGGTATGACCAAGTCAAGGTGTTCTCCGCTCTAGTATCTTCGAAGGGTGTACCCCGAAGGGCTTAAAGCTTCGATTGGCGAGTTCCCAACTGGTAACCATATCATAGATGAATGGTTTGACGCCAGAGAAGATTTTAGGAGGTTGACCTGGACCTTCGAGAAGAAGGCTTCATACAGGCTCAAAGGGGTGTCCTTCGACCTGTTCGGAGGGTACATCATCAGATGTTTCAGTCAGTGCCGCCCTTGAAAGTGGGCGTGCGACTGACTGCTCAACACCTTCAAATTTCGAGGAACCTAATTTTACCACATATACGTTAATATTATATAAATAAACATATAGGTTTCTTGGAAAATTTTATATGATGTGAAACAAGGATTTTATTTATGTACATTTATGTGCAAAGTAAAAATTAGATAAAAATAAAGTGTCGGAAGCAAAGATATGAAGTAATTATAATGCATGTTGGTTGATGCATCAGCAGTGAATCCATCTACTTTCCAACAAAAAAACCAAAATAATGCATGTTGGTTGATGCATCCGGTGTGGTGAAGCTCATCGAAAGTGGATTAGTGATACAAGTGAGTTGAAAAAGTAATAAAATAATTTTGTTTCTTAACTCGATACAGTCGTGTATCTTGGGATAGATCGTTCTTTAAGTACTTAACTCATTGTATTTTGGTATATTTAATTTGTGCACACATGTATCTAACTTTTTAAAGAACAACACATTGGATGGCTTGAGAGGTATTTCAAAATTGGCAAATATCATCTATTTTATGCAGGTATTGCATTCTGCTATGTGAAAAGATACAAATCCAGAACATACATATACGATGGATATATGGAACTTGGGATGTACAGTGATCACTGGTACAGATATGGGATTTCGTCACACCAAAAATGTGTGACGATATGCATATAGCCACACATATTTTTTTTTGGTGTGTGTCACCAAAGGTCGCGCCACCGTAGGTGGTATATGGTCACATTGTTTAGTTTGTGTCCATTTTCATTGAAAAAGAGTGACCAAAACCCGAATATGTGTGACAAATTAGGCACAAGTTTTGTTGGATTGATCAGTTTTGTGTGACCGTAAACACTTTATAGTCACACAAATGTTTTTTGAGAGTAGCTATTGTTCATCCTTTGGCCACATAAATATATAATATATGTGACATTTGAGATGATTTATTCAAATAAACGCGTATTTTGTGTGACTATTTCCCGTCCAATGGCCACATGAATATATAATAAATGTGACGTTTGTGATGATTTAGTCACACAATGTGTGTTATTTTTTTAGAGTTAGTCACATACAATTTAAAAAACAGTGGCCAAAAGTGTTAATAAGTGTGACCATATGCTGTTTAAAGTGAAGAAATGTGTATTTTGTGTGACTATTGTTCATCCAAAGGCCACTTGAATTTTATGTTTGTGTGGCCTTTTGTAATATTTAGTCACACAAAGCATGTTTGTTTTGGGTATTTAGTCACATACAATTAAGCAAAAAGTGGCCAAAAGTGTTAATAAGTGTGACCATATGCTGTTTAAAGTGAAGAAATATGTATTTTGTGTGACTATTGATCATCCAATGGCCACTTGAATTTTATGTTTGTGTGGCCTTTTGTAATATTTAGTCACACAAAGCATGTTTGTTTTGGGTATTTAGTCACATACAAAAAAGCATAAAGTGGCCAAAAGTGTTAATAAGTGTGACCATATGCTGTTTAAAGTGAAGAAATGTGTATTTTGTGTGACTATTGATCATCCAATGGCCACTTGAATTTTATGTTTGTGTGGCCTTTTGTAATATTTAGTCACACAAAGCATGTTTGTTTTGGGTATTTAGTCACATACAATTAAGCATAAAGTGGCCAAAAGTGTTAATAAGTGTGACCATATGCTGTTTAAAGTGAAGAAATGTGTATTTTGCATGACTATTGTTCATCCAATGGTCACATGAATTTTTAGTTTGTGTGGCATTTTGTAATATTTACTCACACATCGAATTAAACAAAGAGTGACCAATAATGTTGTTAAGCGTGACCATATTATGTGACTGCATCTTTTAGTCACAGGGTTACTACTGCTATTACTAAGTTAGTGCTGTTGGAGCAGAGTTGCTACTGCTAGTACTAAGTTAGTCCTGCTGAAGCAGAGTTACTACTGCTAGTACTATGCTAGTGCTACTGGAATGAGTATATATATATATATATATATATATATATATATATATATATAACATAATTAAAAACAAATAGAAATTTCAAATTGAATTAAACTCGAATGTATATAACTGAACATAATATACAATTGTAATGTCGTACATAATCAAATTCTCAAGTACCATAATTTAAAGACTTTTGAATCTTCGGCGGCTTAGCTTGCAGTTGCTTTAAGTCGTTAACAGATACATATTTTTTCTTCGATGGTACTGGTGGTCCACATTTAGTCAGAGGGTTTGTTGGTGTAACCTGTAGTAAACAAAAGACGCTTGTATCAAACATTGAATTAAATATGAAGAATTATATATATGTAGGTTGAAAAAACACATGTATGTACCTCCTCTTCAACAATAACTTGATCCTTTGGTCATGCAACGAAACCACCTACAACTGCCTTAACTGTTTTGAACCCATTATTTGCTACGTCCGGTATGCATGCTGCATCAACTAACGATGAATCAATTGACACTCTGTAGCAATCATTTGGGAGTGGTTGATTATGCAACATTTTCTTTCCATGAGACTGGTATACGGTACCCAAAGCAACGATATTTGCTTTCTTTAAGTGCCATAGTTTGCACTTAAATGTATAAAAAAAAGAATTTTTGCATGTATATATCAGAAATTATTTAAACAAAAGAATAACAAGAAACATCTTGAAATACATACTGTTGGCAGTGCTTGTGTTGGAGACACATTTTGTTGCGATTGGGAATCTGGAGACCCGTTTTGTCGTAACTTAGGCTTTGTCTTGGGTCGGACAGTTTTAGCAAGTTCCTATATGTATATATATAACACGTTACATTATTTAAACAAAAGAATAACAAGAAACATGTTGAAATACATACTGTTGGCAGTGCTTGTGTTTGAGACGACACATTTTGTTGCGATTGGGAATCTGGAGACTCGTTTCATCGTGACTTAGGCTTTTGCTTAGGCCTGACAGTTTTAGCAGGTTCCTATACGTATATATAAAACATGGTACATTAGTCATGTATGTAAAATTCAAAAATCAAAGGCGGATGTTTTATTACTTACCATTGTTTCGGTTACCTTTTCCGAAGTTACAAGGCCATTGGACTTCTCCTGAATTCTCGCATCTTTAGCACTTACACCATCACTTGGCTGAGTGCCGTCCGCCTCATTAGCGCTGCTCTCTATATTGTCAATGGCCATTGGAGTCACCAGCAATATAAATTAAGAAATACATTGACTCATCAGTTTATGTTCAATGCCTGGTATCATTAGCATCAGTGGTGTTAGCATTAGAAAATGAAATTGTTAACAACATAAAAAATGGCTTACATCTGAGGCTAATGGCAATTGATCAGATGCCAAATTTATATGCATCCCTTGTTTACTCAACTGTGCCATCATTTATTTAAGCATTCCCTTTGTTTCTTCCATCTCACTAGATAATTTCTTGACCATCACATCTTTTTTGGTCATCTCGGTGGACAATTTCTTGACCAATTTATCTTTTTTTTTTACGCTCGCGTCTCTCATTATCCAGTTGAGTTTGAAGTAACTCAAGTCTTTCATCGGTTTCTAGTTTTCTTCGAGGTAGGCCAAAATACTTCTTGTATGTTACTCCACCTCCCACTCCTCTTGCATAATTGCCCTTTTCCTTACCAAAGACAACTGTCATGGCATCAGTGCCATTATCAAGTCTCAAGGTTCCTTCCTTGATCTGGTCATCAGCTTCTTTCTGCACAAAAACTATAGAAAATGTTGGGATTAAAAGTCTTCTTGATGCTGTTAGAGTAACTGCTGCTCATATTTGTGTCAATGCTACTCAGCTGGAGTTAGTGCTGCTCATGAACTTCAATGAAAAATATACTACTGCTAGTACACAGTTACTGCTGTTAGTACGCAGTTAATACTGCTGGTATACAAGTTACTACTGCTAGTACACAGTTAATGCTACTGGTATATAAGCATGATAATAGAATTTGCAGTCAAACTTACAAGTTTATCTCCCACTGATCTAATATCATCATCAGGATATTCACCGTCTTTGTTTACCCTTCCTTTCAACCACATTACATCACGTGGGGGTTCTTCATCTGCTTCAATCTCTTTATTTTGGATCTAATAAACATCAAATGCATACAAATGTAAAGTTAAACCAAGATAAACGAAAATATAAGGATGCATACACATGTACAGTTAAACCAAGATAATAAAAAATATGAGGGTATTAAATGCAAATGTGCAAATTGTGCAATGTAAACAGATTCATTTCTCATACTGATCGTCTCTCAATTTGTAAAACAAACATTATGTAATCTTACCATTTTCTCTTTGACATAAACATATCCACCTCGTCCCATTTTATGCTGATAAATATTTTGGGAACGAACCATTTTAGCTTTATCAGATTTCTCCTAAAAACAAAAAATCATAAGGCATTTATATACGGTAATGCTGCAAACAGAAAATTATGAAATGACATATAGACTTAAATAAAGATGACTAATTAAAACCTTGTATGCATCGGTGGTCGTGTAGTTTACAAACTCGACCCAGTCTGCTGAATTCACAATTGCACTATACTTGGCCGGGACTTCAATCAGTTTGGAAGGTGTATTTAGGTTGGGCAAAATGAATTTTTCTCTGAGCTTCATTCTGAAATTCCTTAGCAGTTGACCAAGACGAGTCATTATCAATTTTCTGAATGTCACGTCAACATCAAAAAATTTCTACAAAGATTAACACAATGTTGTTAATTAGTTGCACATAATGTAACTGCATATATAAACATATGTAGTATTGGGTTACAAAATAGTATATATGTACCATGATTTCAGCCCATAGTTTATCTCTTGATTCTTTATTCACCTTCTTCCAGGAAAGAATCTTCAAACCTATGTGCTCACGAACCAAATCTCCTAAAAAACTTGAAAACAGTGCTCTGTGTTCCCCTGATACCCTACTCAATGCATCGAAGGTTACATTGAGCTTTATTCCACCAGGTTGGCCATACTTCAGGCGAAACTTTTTTAGCCTGGTTATGCTCCTCTTAGCTAGTATCGTATCTGGTTGGTTGGTTTCAGGCGCATCTATATCTTCATCATCTGAATACTTTTCGGATTCATATCCTAATTTGTTATCATCAAGTTCAATATCATCAGGAGGAAGCAAAGGATGATTATCAACAATGGGTTCAATTTCCATGACTCTTGAGCAACAAAAGGTAAAAGAAAATGATTCTGGCTTAGCTTGGAGAGTAATGGTGATAGAAGATTTGATTTTTGTGTTTTCTTTGCAGTCTTTTTTTTAAGGAGAGAAAAGAGGGTATACCAAGAATATGAATCGTTATTCTTGGTAACTGCTTGTAATTAGGTGATTTAAAAAATTTGGATCAAAATTTTGGCTTCAAGTTCTAATTTGAAATTAACAATTGAATTATTTGAAAATTTTGCCTTTGAACCTGTTAATTAAAGCATAAACTTGAATAAATCAAAATTTTGGCTCCAAATGTTATATATCATTATCTTAATAATCGAAAATATACCACATTGTGCAACCATCACATCAAGAACACAAACTGCTACCCATTTAACAAACCAAAATACTTACATAATTACCAGTTATTGTACCCTTAATAATTACATTTACAAAACACAAATTGCTACCATTTTTTTTGAACATTGAAGACTTTTTATTCATATATTGAAAACCAAAACCAGCAAGTTGTTGGGGAATATAGAAAGGAGAATATTCAAAACATAATACAGTACATAGATAAGGGAAAATCTGTATCCAAATTAAATGTCAGAATTTAACCAAATACCATTTACAAAACACAAAAGTTGTTAATGTATATCCTAAACCCCTAAACCATCTTCCTCTTGCCTTTCCCATGGCTGCTAGAAGGTGCTCCAAAACCTATAGGATTCTTCCTATACGGCATTCTCGAGACAATATCCTGAGTAAATTTCTTTTTGTGTGCCTTTTCAACTGGTATTTGAACTTGCACAAGGAGAGCCAGGATAGGAGCTTGAGATGGGAGTTCCTCTGGAGGTTCAATGGCTTGGATAGGTTCCACTTCCCAAGTATCAGTACTTGCATCAGAATGTTGCTCTGGATAATACCAAGCAAGGAGGCCAGGAAGGATGTTGAGAGCACCATCATTTGATTCTGAACTGCTTGAATCAGAAGAAATTTGTATGACATCTACAAATAACAACTGTTAGATCAGTTTTATTGATTCAAATGTTAAACTATATCACAATCAAATAAAAACCTTTTGATGGTTTACGAATCCATTGTGTTCTCATATTTGGTCCTCTTTTGTGGTATCCCAAACAATGAAGCAATGTCGCACAAACTAGGCTGCATTTCAAGTCTCATTGGTGGCCAACTAGGCTGCAATTGAAGTCTCAATTGGACCTCTCAGTGTACTCACAAACATTGGACCTCTCAGGGTACTCACAAATAGTTCAAAAGCCTGTATTTGTAGTCTCAATGGACATCTCAGTGTACTCTAATAGGCTGCATTTGGACCTCTCATTAGTGGCCAAGCACAAACAAGTCTGCTAGGTACTCTCATTACTGGCCAATCACAAACTAGGCACATTCCAATGCTCTCATTAATTTAGGCCTCTCAGTGTACTCACAAACAGGAAACAAAAAATACTCAGACACAAAACACTTAATTAGACATAGCATAACAACCATTATGTATACGAAAATCAGAGTATGGAAAACAAAAAAACTAGAGCATACATTAGACATAGCATAACAACCATTATAAAATACAAAACAACCCCATTTTACATTAGAATCGGTAACAACCACTAACAGCACGATTTATAGATCAAAAGCCTGATACTAATTATTGTACAATCAATCATCAACTGATACGTGAAAATATTAAAAAACATACCTTTGTTGTTATTTGGATTAATTGTTTGCGTGTTTGTGTTTGCTAGAAGAATGTGTGTTTTGAATAGGGTTTATCGATTATTGTGTGTGTTTACAAATGATCGGGTAAAGGGATTAATTGCCGGTTGACTATTGAATTTGTGGTTTGGTTTAACTATAAATGACGTGGCAAGATTTGTAAAAGAAGAAGGAAAAAAAAACAGGCTAATGGTGTTGACGTGGCGGTTAAAACCGGCTATAGCCGGTAACTAGGGATGGAAATGGTTCGGGTTCGGGGCGGGTTTTAGTGTACCCGTACCAGAACCCGTTTATAATATACCCATACACGCCCCATATCCCACCGGATACCCGATTAAGATTATCCATCGGTTTTTCGGGTTTCCCCGCGAGTATCGGTTATCCGTAATTGAATATTATATGGACAAAATTGGCGGTATTAAGATTAAGTCACACTAAAATCCACCGACAAAACAAAAGAAAATACTCTAATATATCCAAATTTTGTAAAAGTTAAAGAAAATGAATATCGTATCAAATGATTTAACGCAACGTATCGCAACGCAACGTACTCGGCACAATATTCACCAAAAAAATCATATGCGCAAGAGTTTTCAAAAGTTAATCATTCTCATTTTCAAAAATAATCTCGTTTTAGCCTTTTAAAAGGGTTTGGTATCATCATTCGTGTAACGGTAGAGAACACGGACTCACGAGTACTCACTCCAAAAAATGAATAACCGAATAGTCGAGAAGAGTATTGACGATAACTCGAGTCGAGACGAGATGACGAAAAGAAGTCAAAGAGATAACTAACAACAAACATATCAAATAAGATGAGTCGATTGGTAATCGTCGGTATTTTCCCATAATCCCATTTTTTAGTACAAGGTATATATATTTGTTTTATGATTTAAAACAAGTTTGGACTTACGACAAAATTAATCTTTGGAAATAGCAAAATTTTGCCACGACTCTTTCATTTTGCGAACGTTTCCAAGTCAAAAGACTTTGTTGAAAATCAATTTCCCGAGTAATTTATAATATAACGAGTATTTATACAAACCCTAAACCCTGAACCCTAATCCCTGAATGTTAAACCAATCCGTAACTCAAACAATAACCAAACAAATAGTCCAATAAATCCGAATATGTTAGTCTACAGGTAGCATGTCTCGAATAGTCCAATAGCCCTCATTTGTTCCGTTTTCATCCCAAATGTCTCACAAGGTTTTCAAAATCGGGATCCTACTTAGGATCGATTTTGACTTTGCAAGATCGAGATTGTAAGATCGGATCGGGATCTTAAGATCCAACTATAATATCATTTTGTTAATAGTTTTTGTAATATTATACAAATCTATAAATTAATATATATCATAAACACAAATTATGTAAATATTTCATAGAAATGTTGTCTTAAATTATGATTATGAAATTTTTAAGAATATTAACATGTTGTTTTTTTCAAATTCTACAAAATACATTCCATACTTTTTTAGTTTGTGGTTCGAGAAAAGTAAGATTGGATCGTATTAGTTCTTAAGATCCTATGGTAAAGATCGGGATCCTATAAGATCTTAAGCTTTTAAAGATCCTTTGTAAGATCCGGATCGTTTTTGTTTTGCAGTATCGTAAAATCGTAAGATCCTAAGATCAGGATCGGGATCCTGACAACCATCATAATACTTTCCTTCCATAATATCAAACCAATTTCTCTCTTGCTCCATACGAGCAGCTTCCTCTTCTAGTTCGCGTTGTTCTATTTCTCTCCTCACTTCCTCATCTTGCTCCAGAAGTCGGAGTTCATCCTCACTCAGTCCAAACGGATTTGCCGGTTGTTCCACAACCGGTGGATTTGGTTGTTCTTCCACAACCGGTGGATTGTTGGCCGGTTCATTTTCCGGTGTGAACACCGGAAATATATCTTCCGGTGGAGTGTTCACCGGTTCATTTGAAAATTGCTAGGTAAAGTCGTGTTGTTTTGGAAATTGTTGGGAGAAGTCACGGTGAGTTGGAAATTGTTGGGAGAAGTCACGGTGAGTTGGGAATTGTTAGAAGAAATCTTTGCGAGACATTGTTGAGAATCTGTGTATGAGTTGTGTGTGTGATAATAATATTCTGGTGGTGTTGTATATATAGGCATCCTGAAATTTGAATTTGAAATTAAATTATCCCGCTTGTAGTTGAATTTTGAATTTTGAATTTGAATTTGATTATCCCGCTTAAGAACCAAGGGGGTGTTTTGTAATTTTTTTTAAACACAACGGATACATAGCACTCTAGAGGGGGAAGAAATGATTTTTTTTTTCTAATTTTTTAATTTTTATTATAGCTCACCTTAACGTGGCGTTAAGGGGTTAACGCACCCTTAACGCACACACTTCCAATGGTTAACACCCTTAACGCACACACTTCCCTCGGGTCAATAATAATGAACCCGATCCTGAATCATTCCAAACATTCCCTCGGTTTCATTTTGTTGAGTCAAACCCTAATCAGATTTAATATCATTAATATAGAAAATATCATTAATATATAAAATATCAATTACCTTAATCAACTACACTAGTCAATCTAAACCAAACATAAACCAAATCGGACCAATATTAACCATCTGTTTACTTTTTGTACATTTCCATGGTCCCCCTTCCCGCCTAAAGTATTGGGAACCGTTCATATACCTCTCCAGCCTATTTATACCTATCGATTGGAAAACCGTTCATAATTAACCGTTCATATACAACTCCTTTGATATTTTCATTAGATATTATATTTCAAATTTCAATGGCTGAATCCTCTTCAACTCCTGTTTCAAACAAAAACAAACGCCCAAGGGAAGATTCTCCTCCTCCAATCCCTGAAAAGTTAAAGAAAATTTTTGACATATCCCAAGATATTTGGGAGAAATGTAATTCTGGCAAGTATGGCACTGAAAAAACATTGATATAACTTTACAACAACCGTATAAAGAGGCTGCAAGAAAAGAACAAGGAAGATTTAAAGACCATTTTGGAGCATCAGAAGAAAGTAGATGCTCGGAACAAAGACATAGAAGAAACAAGAGAGAAAATAGTTGGTGTTTACAAAAGTATTAAAGATAGTTTATATATTTCTTAATGTATCTTTTGTATAGTTTATATATTTGTTAATGTATCTTTTGTTTATATATTTTGACCATGTTAATTTAAACTTATTTTGACTTAGTTTATATATTACTTAACTTTTCCAATTCATACAAGTTTATGGTATTTGAATGCAGTTATTATTATTAGTTTATGATATATGTGTTTCCCCTGATGTTAAAGGGGTGTTTGGTTTCTTGGATACTTAGAAAACTATTAACACTGAAACAGTAAAATGTGTTGTAATGCAAGAACAACAATATCACCAAAACTGATTAAGTGTCTTCCTTTACACTTAATCCATTCCAAATGTATGAGTGGAGTATGGTTTTAAAAGAAAATTGAGTTCATACTGCTGAGAAAAAGTTTTTGCACAAAATTTGTAATACTAGGCAAAAACATTGTACTGCTAGCGTAAAATTTGTACTGCTGGGTATCTGTTAGTACTGTTTGGGAGTGCAAGGTATGTTTGTGTCACTTTTTACTTAAAGGGTATAAATCCTTAATTGCAGCACATAATCATATTCATGCACACATTACTCTCTCTCTTCCACGGCCTAAACGAATCTTAATCGTCATATTGCAAAACCCCCAAATCAAATCATAATGTCGAACCTAAATTTTACATAACCTCATAATAATGTTGCCTTTTTAGAAAAATCCAATGAGTCTGTAGATTTTACTGAGATCATTGATTTCCTTAATGCAAGCTATATTAAGTTTGCATTAACAGTAAAACCTACGACATATACTTCTAACATTAGCCAGTTTTGGTCGTCTGCTAAGGTCAAAACTATTAATGGGGAAATACAAATCCATGCCCTTGTAGATGGGCAGAGGATTCTCATTACAGAGGCGTCTATTCGAAGAGATCTTCTCCTAGATGATGCTAACGGAGTTGAGAATCTTCCAAATACTACAATCTTTGAAAAACTTTCACTGATGGGCTATGAGAGAAAATCAGATGCTTTAAAGTTTTATAAAGGTAATTTTTCTCCTCAGTGGAAATTCTTAATTATACTGTCTTAGTGTGTCTAAGTCCAAAGACCACTGCGTGGAATGAATTTAGCAGTAATTTGGCTTCTGCTATAATTTGTTTGGTTGAAAATACTCAAAGATTTAATTTTTGAAAATTAATTTTTGATAGTATGGTTAAGAACTTGGATAGTTCTTTGGCTAAATATTTTCTATATCCAAGATTTTTGCAACTCTTTTTGGACAACTAATTTGAAAATAAGAAAAGTCACAAAAATGTTTATTCCACTCCCTGCCTTACCAAAAAGGTTTTTGCTAATATGAGGAGGGATAGAAAAGATTTTTCAGGGACAGTGACACCTTTTTTTCCAACAATGGTGGCACTAGCCCAAACCCAAATGGGTGAAGGTTTAGCAATCCCAGCTGGTACCCATCACACACCCACACTTTTGGCTACATCATCTAAACAACAAAAAAAGACCTATAAACGTAGGACTAACACCAAGAACACTGAGCTATCTCAGGCTAGTGATTCTATACCAATTGTTGCAGATGAGGCTGTCACTGGGGGGGGGGAGAGTGACATGTTGGCAATGGCTGCCACTACTGTGTCTAGCTTAGCAGCAGCACAGGACAGTGGTAACATCATTAAGACCCGAACCGAGACAACTTCTAATGAGTCCGGTCCACATGGAACTGATTCAGGTGAAGGATACAGTCACATGGTAATAATGGGGGGTTCAGATGTTCATCCTAGGGGTGAGACTGAACTTAACTTTTCCAATGATCCACCTCTCGGGCTAGGTAACACAAGCCGAAGTGGTGAGGATAGTATGCAACTTTTGAATGAATTGAAGGATACCTGTACCAAGCTGTCTGCATAAATTGTTGATCTGCAAAAACTAGCTGCTTCTCAAGATGGACTCATCAAAGCTCAAGGTGGGGAGATAAAGACTTTGAAGAGAAGGGTTAGGTATTTAGAAGGAGTCAACGGATCAAGAATTACCAAACACAATGTTACATCTTCTGAAGCTTCTAAGGATGCTCCCAAACAGGGGGGGAATGAAGGCAAAGTTTCAGGGGAGGCTAAAGAGGGTGAAAGTATTGGTGCAGATAGTGATCCAATGGAATTTTTAGTTGCTGATAACCAAGGGAATCAAGTGGTGATTGATAGCTATTTGGGCAAGGTTACAACTGCTGATAGTGCTACTGATCAGGGTATTAGTGTTGCTAGTGGTCCAGTTATTGCTGCTAGCGAGCCAGTTATAGCTGGTAGTACAAAAGCTAGTACTGCTACACCAGATTATACAACTGCTGTTAGTGTACTTGCTGAGCCGAGGACATCAAAACCAGTAACCAAAGGTGTTGTGATACAAGAACCATCATCAAATCCAAAAGATAAACAATCAACTCAACAGGTACAAGGCAAAGGTAAAGGGATTCTTACTAAAGAGCCTGTGGAGAAACCATTATCAAAAGAAGAGCAAGAGCAACTTGATGCTGAAGTTGCTAAAAAATTTGCACAACAGTATGAAGCAGAACATCAGATAATTTTGGAACAAAAGAGAGTACAAGAAGAAAAAGATGCTAAAAATGCAGAGTTAATAGCTTCATGGGATGAGGAAATGGCTCAGGTTGAAGCTGATTATGAGCTTGCTAAGAAACTAACTAAAGAAGAGCAAGATCAGTACTCAGTAGATGAAAAAGCCAGGATACTGAAAGAATTTATTGATGCAAAAAAGAAGTTGTATGCAGCACAAAGAGATGCAGCTAAGAAGAACAAGCCACCCACTCCAGCACAAAGAAGAGCTTTCATGTGCAGGTATTTGAGGAATGTGGACAATTGGAAACTAAAGGATTTGAAATTCTTGAATGATAAAAGAATTGAAGAATTATATGCAATTGCCAAGAGAAAAACTGAAAGCTTCTTGAATGCTGAGGTGGTGAAGGGTAGTGAAGAAAAGAAAGAAGAGAAAACAAGTTCAAAAAGAGCAGGTGAACAGTTGGAAAGAAAAAGCAGTGAAAAGAAGACGAGTGAGCAAAAAGCAGAGAAAGAACATAGCAGAGAACAAGAATAAACTGAGCAAGCTGTTGCTAAAGAACAAATGCACGCTCAAACTAAACTTGCAGTTATTTGTGTAGGAAAATCTGAAGGAGAAGCCATGGATGCAAAACATGTAAGTGTTAAACAACCCATTGTTGATTATAAGTCTGGATCTCATGGGAAAATAGTTTATTATGATATTAAGATGCATGATGGTTCTTCTAGAAGGTTTGTAAGCTTTCTTCAAATGGTTTATAATTTTGATAGAGAAGATATGATAGCTCTATGGAAATTACTCAAAGAAAGATTTGGTAATAAGACACCAGAACAAGCTTATGATAGAGAAGTCTGGAATTACATGAAGGTAATGTTTGTACCAAATCATGAGGATGAATGTTGGAGAAGACTAAAGCACAATACTGTTAAAGAATGGAAAATTTTTCAAGGATGTGGAGTACATGCTTTAATTGTAAATGAGTTGGTGATCCACATGCTTGTAGAAAAGGATTACCCTTTAAAATTTAACAAAGACATTCTAGATCAGATGTTACGTGGGAAGAAAAGACTCCAGCTTCAGTTTACTTATGATGACATGGTGTTGGGTTTTAAAGGTTACTCTTGCTGATATTGTTAAGACTACTCAGGAACTACAAAGGAAATACACCAGGTTGTTAAGGCTGCTGGTTACAGAGTTATTGCTGCTAATGGAAGATTAATGCTGCTGCAAGATTAATACTGCTAGAACACATAGTTAGTATTGCTATTACATTGTTAGTGTTGCTAATGTATTAGAGTCGGTTATTATGTAAAGTATGTTTAGATAAATATAGAAAAGATTCTATAGAGATTTATCTTGTATAGGAAGTTATTGTAAGCCGACTAGGACTCCTTAGTCTATAAAAGGAGGACCTAGGGCATAGATGAATAGTTATTCATACGGCTTTAAGATAGTTTTACGATTTACTTCAAGGTTTTGTAACCCTAATACTCAGAGAGTATTCGTATTATTAATAATATTGAAGTGTTTAGTTTGATATTCATTGTTCTTCTTAAGATCAAATACAAGATTCCGCATTGTGTTTGATAAATCAATAAGACAGTTTCTATACCTAGTTGTGTTAGATTTATCTAGCATAGCTAAACCTTTACAAGCTAAGGGATTCGATCAAGTATTCAACTGGGATCAACAAGTGGTATCAAATCTTGTGATCTAGAGACTGTGAATCAAGAAGAACCCGTAGGATCGTTTATAGCTAGAGGAAAGACATGGACTCAGAATCTACTCACATGATTACGGCATCAAAGGTCCCCATGCTCAAGCCTGTAGAATATGAGCTATGGAGGATGAGGATAGAGTAGTACATCCAGATGGTTGATTACTCTATGTGGGAGGTCATAGAGAATGGTAATTAACTATCTGAGACTGAAACTTCTGCTGAGGGTGTTATCACTATAATGCCTATCAAGACTACTGAAGACAAGGCTCAAAGAAGGCTTGAAGTTAAGGCCAGAAGTACTCTTATGATGGGGATTCCTAATGATCATCAGCTGACCTTCAACCATATCAAGGATGCTAAACAGTTGCTAAAAGCAATTGAGATAAGATTTGGAGGGAATGCTGCAACCAAGAAGACAAGGAAGAATCTCCTGAAGCAAAAATATGAAAACTTTGCTGCTTCAAGTTCTGAAACTCTTGATCAAACCTTTGACAGGCTTCAGAAACTCATCAGTCAATTGGCACATGTTGAAGTCAAAATTTCTCAAGAAGTTGTCAATCAAAAGTTTTTGAGAAGCTTATCACCAGAGTGGAACACGCACACTATGGTATGGAGAAACAAGGATGATCTTGATACTATGAGTTTGGATGATCTGTACAACAATCTCAAAGTTTATGAACCTGAAGTTAAAGGGTCATCTAGCTCATCAATAATCACACAAAACTTAGCTTTTGTGTCCTCCTCAAACAATAGTTCTAGCAGTCCTAATGAAGTAGTTAATATTGCTCATGGAGTTAGTACTGCTGGCACTCAAGTTAATGCTGCTGGGTCTACAACCCTTGATAACTTGAGTGATGCTGTTATTTATGCTTTCTTGGCTGGTGCATCTACTAGTTCTCAAATGATGCATGAAGATTTGGAGCAGATCCATCCAGATGATCTTGACGAGATGGACTTGAAGTGGCAGATGGCAATGTTGAATGTGAGGGAAAGAAGGTTTTTGAACAAGACTGGAAAGAATCTCAAGATTATTGGGAAGGATAACTTGGGTTTTGATAAATCCAAGATTGAATGCTACAACTGTCACAAGAAGGGCCACTTTGCTAGAGAGTGCAGGGAACCAAGGAACCAAGACAACAAGAGTAATGAAGTTTCAAGGAGAGCTGTACCTGTGGAAACTACAAATTCTACAGCTTTGGTGTCTCAATGTGATGGTCTTGGAGCATATGACTGGAGTGATCAAGCATCTGAAGGACCTAACTTTGCTCTTATGGCCGACTCTTCTGCATCAAGTTCTGATTCTGAGGTATCTAACAGTTCTAGTTGTTCATATAAGTCTTGTTTAGATACTGTTAAAGAACTTAAGGCTAGGAATGAAAAGCTAATGGAAGAGGTAAAAATGTAAAAATTGGACAATTTAGGCTATAAAGTAGGTCTAAAATCTGTTGAGGAAAGACTTGACTATTTCAAACAAAATGAGTTAGAATATGTAGAAAAAGTTAATGTTCTTGAAAGTAAGCTTTTTGTAAAAGAAAATGAAGTTAATGTACTTTCTAAAAGATTAGAAAAGGCTGAAAAAGAAAAAGATGTAGCTTATAAGGAATTAGAAAAACATCACGTTAAGGTTAATAATCTTGAGTTTGCATCTGAAAGTGTTCATAAGACAATTGAGAGTCAGTTAATGAGGAGAGGTAGTGGCATAGGTTATCATGAAGTTCCTCCTTCAATAACAGGCAAATATGTACCTCCTATTCCAGAATTGTCTTGTCTGAATGAGTCAAATGTTAAGTCTTTAGGAGAAAGTAGTGAATCTAATGAGGACAAACCTAAGACTGAAACAAAGTATTCTGATGCATCTACTATTGAGGATTAGGTGTCTGATGATGATGAGGAACAGGAAAAGGATGAACCTAAGGTTAACAGTGTACCAGACAAACCTAGAGTTGAACAGATTAACTTTGTCAAACCTAGTTTTGGGGATAAGGTGTCTAAGAAATTTTTTAAGTACACTGAGCAACTTAGGCAGATCACAAATAGGCATAGAGGTAATCAGAGAAGTTGGAATGGAATGATATCTCAAAGGTTAGGAAGTGACTTTGAGATGATCAATAAGGCTTGTCATCATTGTGGTAGTTTTGAACACTTACAAGATAATTGTTTTTACTATCAAAAACCAATGTGGAACTATGCTAGGAGGGTGAATCATAAAAGTTTTTCAAAGAATACTCATCCACATGCTAAAAGAAACATGGTTCCAAGAGCAGTACAAATGAGATCTGGTGTAGTATCAGTTACAACTGCTAATCAAAATGTTTCAAAACAAGCAGTAGTAACTAATACTGCTAGATCAGTTAGTACTACTAACACCAAATGGACCAGGAATGGTGCAAATAAATTGTCAAAATTTTCAAACAAAGCACATTCCACTGTAAAATAGCCCATTCAAAAGCCAACAGATATTAGTGCTGCTAAGGCAAAAGCAGTAGTTAATACTGCTGAGCCAAAAGTAATAACTGATACTGTTTTGGGAAATCATTTTTATGATGTGAAGTCCTCAGCTTGTTGGGTGTGGAAACCAAAATTAAAGTTTTAGATCATGTTTCCAGACACAGCAGTGCATCTATAGTTTTAAAGAGATATGATTATGTAGATGCACAAGGCAGATCCAAGTCAGTATTGGCTTGGGTCCCCAAAATGAACTGATTTTCTTACTTTATGTGTAGGGCAATCCACAAGTGGAATTGGAAGATAAAGGAGTATTTGACAGTGGATGCTCAAGGCACATGACTGGAAACATATCCTATCTTGAAGATTTTGAAGCTATTGATGGTGGATATGTTGCTTTTGGGAGCAATCCCAAAGGAGGGAAAATCACTGGTAATGGTACAATAAAAACAGGAAAATTAGATTTTGATAATGTGTACTTTGTCAAAGAGCTTAAGTTCAATCTCTTTAGTGTCTCATAAATGTGTGACAAAAAGAATAGTGTTCTTTTTACTGATACTGAATGTAATGTCTTATCTCCTGACTTTAAGTTGACTGATGAAAGTCATGTTCTACTTAAAGTTCCTAGAACAGACAACATATACAGTGTTGATTTAAAGAATATGGTTCCCAAAAGAGGTTTGACTTACCTCTTTACCAAGGCCTCATCAGATGAATCTAAACATTGGCATAGAAGACTTGGGCATTTAAATTTCAAAACAATGAATAAATTGGTTAAGGGAAACCTTGTAAGAGGTTTACCTTCAAAAGTTTTTGAAAACTCTGAAATCTGTGTTGCTTGTCAGAAGGGAAAACAACATAGAGCTTCTTTTAAGGCCAAAGTAGTGAACTCTATTAGTGAGCCATTACATATGTTGCACATGGATTTGTTTGGACCAACATTTGTAAAGAGTTTAATGAAAAAGATGTATTGCCTAGTTGTCACAGATGATTTTAGTAGGCTTACTTGGGTGTTCTTTTAAGCAACTAAGGATGAAACAAGTAGCATTCTTAAGGCTTTCATAACCAAGGTAGAAAACCTAGTTAACCATAAGGTTAAAGTGATAAGATGTGACAATGGAACTGAGTTCAAGAATAGGGAGATGAACCAGTTTTGTGAGATGAAAGGTATTGAAAGACAGTATAGTGTAGCTCAAACTCCTCAGCAAAATAGAGTTGCTGAGAGGAGGAATAGGACACTTATTGAGGCTGCTAGAAAAATGTTAGTTGATTCTAAATTACCTACTACTTTTTAGGCTGAAGCAGTTAATACTGCTTGTTATGTACAGAATAGAAGTAAAGTAGTTAAGCCTCATAACAAGACCCCTTATGAACTTTTACATGGTAGAAAACCATTGCTTGATTTGTTAAGATCATTTGGGTGTCTTGTTAGTATCTTAAATACCATAGATCACTTAGGCAAGTTTGATGGAAAGGCTGATGAAGGATTCTTTGTTGGATACTCATCAAATAGCAAAGCTTTTAGCGTATTCAATAGTAGGACTAGGAAAGTGGAAGAGAACTTGCATGTTAGGTTTAGTGAGAGTACACCTAATGTTGCAGGGAGTGGACCAAACTGGCTTTTTGATATTGATTCTCTAACCAAGACTATGAATTATGAGCCAGTTGTTGCAGGAGCAGAGTCTAACATGTATGCAGGTACAAAAGCAAGTAAGAATGCAGGTCAAGATCCAGGACATGACAAAGATTATATTTTGTTGCCTATTTGGACTGCTGATCCACTTTTCACAACCCAGAGTCGAAGAGTTCACAAGCAGATGACTTTGATAAAGCTCCTAATGATGATAAAGAAGATTGTGATCAAGAGTTGCATGAAGAAAAGAAGTCTGATGATCAAGCTAATGATGATGTATCAGATGATATTAACACTGGAAGTTCTAACTCAGTTATTATTGCTAAGCCAAGTGTTAATACTGCCAATGAAGAAATTAACACTAGCAATATTAATTCTGTTAATAGTGTTGAGCCAAGTGTTAATGTTGCTGGCAAGCAAGGCATATCTTTTGATGCTGATGTCTACCCAGATGATCCAAACATGCCTATATTGGAAGACATTTATCCTGATACTGATGAAGTTGTACTTGGTGCAGAGGCTGACTCAACCAATTTGAATGAAGAAGTGCCTGTCAGTCCTATTCCAACTACAAGAGTTCGCAAGAATCATCCTAAGGAATAGATCATTGGAGAGCCAAAGTCTGCTGTTCAAACAAGGAAAATGGTTAAAGATTTGAAGGAACAAGGTTTCTTTGCAAGATCTCTTCATCAAAGAAACAGTCACAAAGACCTTCAAAACTGATTGTTTGCATGTTTTCTATCACAAATAGAACCCAAGAATGCTTACAAAGCATTACAAGATCCAATCTGGGTGGAAGCTATGCAAGAAGAACTTCAACAGTTTAAGCTTCAAGAAGTTTGGACTCTGGTTGATTTGCCTAATGGGAAGAGGGCAATTGGTACTAAGTGGGTTTTTAGATGCAAGAGGGATGAAAGAGGCATTGTGGTTAGAAACAAGGCAAGGTTAGTAGCTCAAGGATACACACAAGAAGAAGGTATTGATTATGATGAAGTATTTTCTCCAGTTGCAATAATTGAGGCTATAAGATTATTCTTGGCCTATGCTTCATACAAAGACTTTGTAGTGTATCAAATGGATGCTAAAAGTGCTTTTCTGTATGGGACTATTGAAGAAGAAGTTTATGTCTCACAACCACCTGGTTTTGAAGATCCTAATTTCCCTGACAAGGTCTACAAGGTGGACAAGGCACTATATGGCTTACATCAAGCTCCCAGAGCTTGGTATGATACATTGTCAACATACCTGTTGGACAATGGTTTTAGTAGAGGGAAGATTGATAAAACTTTGTTTATCAAAAGGCACAAAGATGAAATCTTGTTAGTTCAAGTTTATGTTGATGATATCATCTTTGGATCAACACACAAGGCTTTATGTGTTGAATTTGAGAAGCTGATGCATGAAAATTTCAGATGATCTCAATGGGTGAGCTTACATTCTTTTTCGGACTTCAAGTTAGACAGAAAGAAGATGGCATATTTATCAGTCAAGATAAATATGTGGCTGAAATTTTGAAGTAGTTTGGATTTACAGATGTTAAGCCTGCAAAGAACACTATGGAAACATCCAAGACCCTGCTCAAAGATGAAGATGGTGAAGAAGTTGATGTTCATTTGTATAGATCAATGATTGGATCATTAATGTATCTTATAGCTTCAAGACCTGACATAATGTTTGCTGTCTGTGCATGTGCAAGATATCAAGTCACACCAAAAGTCTCACATCTTAATGCAGTGAAAAGGATTTTTAGATATTTGAAAGGTCAACCCAAATTAGGCCTTTGGTATCCAAAAGATTCACCTTTTGACTTGATTGCATACTCTGATAGTGACTATGCTGGAGCTAGCTTGGATAGAAAATCAACAACAGGAGGTTGTCAGTTTTTGGGGAGCAGGTTGATTTCATGGCAATGCAAGAAACAAACTGTGGTTGCAAATTCCACAACTGAAGCTGAGTATGTTGCTGCTTCAAGTTGCTGTGGACAAGTGTTCTGGATTCAGAATCAATTACTGGATTATGGGTACAACTTTATGCATACTAAAATATATATTGATAATAACAGTACTATGTGCATTATTAAAAATCCTGTTTATCACTAAAAAACAAAGCATATTGAGATAACACATCATTTTATAAGAGATTGTTATGAAAAGAAGTTAATTCAAATTGTTAAAATCCATACTGATAACAATGTTGCAGATTTGCTCACAAAAGCTTTTGATGTGGGTAGATTTCAATTTTTGGTTGTTAGTATTGGAATGATAAATCTTTGAAAAATTCTTATCTCTCTGTGTTTTTGTAAAGTTTTATAAGGATCAGTACTGTTATTAGGTCAATAAATTGTTTCTGCTGCTAAGAAAAATTAGTATTGCTAGTTGTTAGTATTGCTAGTTTACTTAGTATTGCTGTGTTAATGCTGCCAGTTATACTTACTATTGCTAAGTATAATTGATGATATGATTGATGAGTGTCTAAATACTCATCATTTTTGTTCCATCTGCACTACAAAAACAGTCAAAAACACTTTGAAATGCTTCAAAATACAGAAAATATCATTGGATTGTGTTTTTATATGTTTCAGATGCAAAATAATTAAAAACAGATAAAAAATGAATAAAGTTTGCATAAATGGCAAGTCTAGTCCCTCGAGTTTCAAAAAATGAAAAAAATAGTCCTTGGAAGTTTAAAATGGCAAATAATCAATTTTGGTCCTTGTACTATTGAAACTTGGCAAGTCGTACCCCTAGAAGAACTTTGCTACATTGGCAGATTTGGTCCTTGAAGATTTCATGATTTACACTTGTAGTCCTTTTTACTAAAATCCCTTTTAACCTAAACAAAACAACAACCGGATCCACACTTCACTAAATACAACAACCAAGCCCACTCTCCCCTAAACCCACAGCCCATGAACAAATACCCAGCCCATCCTACCCTAGACCCGATCCGACCCATCCCACACCTAAAACTAACACCGGTCAATAAGAAGGGTCAAACCCCCTTTTTCCTTGGTCAAATTCCCAATCGAACTAACCCTAATTCCCCAACCCACCATTTATCTTCTTCACCCTATTACCCGCCAAACACTCCACCTCCCCTCCTCAAAAGCTCCCCTCTTCACCATCTCCTAGATACCATTCACGGGATGCATTGCCACCTCACCAATCCGAGGGATCTATATGAGCGGCAAAAGTTATCTAAGGGCCAAGATCAACCAATCTTTCATCCAACGATCGAGATCACTTCAAAGAAGCACAAGTGACTTTTTGTGAAGACTTATCTCACAAAAGAAACACATCGTGAAGACTTTAGCTTTATTGTTTTTTTAGTATAAATAGATTAGGTCATTCTCAGTTGTAAGGAGGTTTTAGCTATTTAGTAAGGTAATTTGTACTTTTTTAATTCGGTTGTAATTTTACTTTTTATTTTAATATAAGTCAAGTTTATTGTTTAGTTATTTACTGCTTCGATTTTGCTTATTTAATTCTTGTTGTTGCTTATTTTTGATAAGTTAGTATAAGTTGTTCTTGTGGTTGCTGCTTATTTTATATGGTTTGCGAAGAAAAAAAAATAAGTTGTTCTTAGTTAAGTTGTTACTGCTTCAATTCTTGTTCGTAGTTTAAGTGGTTCTTAGTTTAAGATTAGTTTAATGGTTCTTAGTTTAATGGTTCTTAGTTTAATCTTGTACTTATTGAATTTTGTGGTGAATGATTTAGTTTGAGTTGGATTTGGATCGGTTAATGTTTATTGAATGTGTTTGTGTTTATCAGTGTTGGATTTTGCATATTGTTTATGTTTATTGTTTGTGTTTGTGTTTGTTATAGTAAGATTTGGATTTTGAATTTTAGTTTTCATCTGTTTTTAGCTTATCTGTTTATTTTGAATGAAAAAGAAGTGGGTCATCAGTGTTGCTAGTGAATTTCAAGTAGAAAATCAAGAAAAAAAAATAGATTGTAAAAAATTGGCAGTCCTGGGGTTCGAACCCAGGACAGTTAGAACACAAACACAAGCAACCTTACCACTACACTCTTCACTCTTTTTAGTTAAACTTTACAAACTTTTAATTAAAACCCTTTTGTTTTTTTTTTTTTTTTTTTTTTCCTTTTTAGCTTATTGTGAGCAGTCTGCTTATTTTCGGCTTATTTGAAAAAGCATTTTCACTTTTTATATTTTTCATAGCTCAAGTTTAGTATAAAGTATTTTAGTAAAAATTTTCAGAATTTTATTTTTCCATTTAGTATTTTTAATCAATTATTTTCTTTTAAATAATTTTTAATTTATAAAAAATTATTAAAAAGTCAAAAAAATATTTTTCTTTTTTCCAAAATTTTCTTTTTATATTTAAGTCGTAGGAAAATTAATTCGGTAGTCGTAGGGCTAATATTTTTAGAGTTCACTTTTATTTTTGCGCGTTAACGTTAATTTTAATTAAAACGTGTGTTTTTAGTTTTAAATACCTTTTGCGTTTCATTGCTTTGTGTAATATTACCACAACACCAAATAATCTCTAAATCAAATCATCAAGCATTTTAATTCCGAACCTAAAATGAAATCCTCGATTCACACCTCGCTGGGACACGACCCGGGTGATCACTTGCCCGGTATCACACACATCACATTCACGGGTTTTGCAAGTTTTACTTTTCCTAAGGTTTGACTTGTCATTTCCCAAAGTATCACGTGTGCACGATACTATATTTATTTATATATATACTACACACGGATCAAATTTTGGCGCCGCTGCCGGGGAGGTTGTGTTGCGACAATATTGTTTAAGGTTTAAACGATTAGTGACTTGAGATCCTTCTTCACGAAGTTATCATTTCCAAAAAAATTATAAAACACAAAAATATTTTTCTTTTCTTTTGTATATATATTATCATATAAAAACAAAAATACAAAAAGATTTTCCGTTTTTCTTGTTAAATTAATAAAACAATAAAAAAATTACCGTCAAAAACCAAGACAGAATACTACCTAACTGGGGGTATGACCATTAATAAGTTCCCAAACTAAAGATTAAAACTTGCCTTTATGTCGCTTGCGAATTCGGCTCACCTTTGATTGATAAACAACCTATACAAGTGGTTTAAGGTAGGTCTTGACATTAAATTGCAGACCGAAGAGAGATCCATTCTTCTCTCTCGCCACTCTGCGCGTTTATCTTTCAAAGAGCTACCGTACGCTTGTTTGATTTAAGGTTTAAGTTCACTTGTGTTTTGCCTCGGTCTTGTTTTAATTGAAATTGTTTTTGTTAGTGCATGCGCACTCGTTCTTCTCCGTCAACAAGTCCTTTACGTGAACTCGTGCATACCTCGAGAAGACGTAATCGAAGACGTAATCGTGGGCATTCCGCCCCAATAGCCGGACCCGAGATTCGTGCTATTCCCGTTCCTCCCATTGTCACAATGGCGGAGGAACGTACCATGTGTGAGCTTCTCCAAGCACCCACCGAGGGTTACGGAGATGCTATTGTTGTTCCGGCAATCGTTGCCGATAGCTTTGAGCTTAAGACCGGGTTGCTATCCTTAGTAACTTCGAGTCAATATTTCGGATTTGAGAGGGACGATCCTCATTCCCACATTCGATGGTTTAACAAGATCACCTCTACCATCAAATACCGAAATGTACCACAAGATGCAATCAAATTGCTTCTTTTTCCTTTCTCTCTCGAGGGGTCGGCCCGAACTTGGCTAGAAAAACAACCCCCTCGTTCTATTTTAACATGGGAAGATTTGGTGTCGAAATTTGTGAATGAATTCTTTCCTCCATCAAAAACCACAGCCCTTAAAAATGAAATCACCAAATTCACTCAAAAATTTGATGAATCCTTTAGTGAAGCTTGGGATCGGTTTAAAGAATTACTCCGCAAATGTCCTCATCATGGTTTCTCCGAGTTGCATCAACTCGATACTTTCTACAATGGATTGAACCATTCCGATCAAGACTCTCTTAATGCCGCCGCCGGTGGTAATCTCTTGTATCGGACTACGAAAGATGCTTTAGCCATCATTGAGAACAAGTCTAAGGTTCGCACTACACGAAGCAAGCCGGTTGTTTCCCAAGTAAGTGCTACCCATTCTACCTCATCTCCCGTGAGTAATTCTAGCACCGATGCTAAGATTGACAAACTCACGGAGGCTATTCAAGCTTTGGTTCTTTCCGAACAAAAGAAACTTTCTTCCCCACAAACTTCTTCACCCAATCAAGTCAAAGCGGTGGAAGAAACTTGTGTCACTTGTGGTGGTCCTCATGCATACTACAATTGTACTGCCACCGATGGTAGTCGATGTGAAGTTAATCCGGTAGTCGGGTCTCTCAATCAAGGAGGTAATCAATACCGTCCTCAAGTTAACCCAAACTATCGTGCTAACAATCAAAATGGACCACCCGGATTTTCTCAACCCCACAATCCAAATAGATTCAATCAAAACCAACCGAGAGGGCAAAATGTTCAAAATCAATTTCAAGCCCCGATCAATCAATACCCAACCCAAGGGGGTAATTTCAATCAAGGCTTTCAAGCTTCTCATTACCAAGCCCCCGTTGGTTCCTCAAATGAACTTGCTAACTACATCAAGTTAAATGAGGCCAACATGAGGTCAATGCAAAATCAAATCACCACTTTGAAAAATGATTTTCAAACCTCAATGTCAAAACAGGGTCAAGAGCTTAAAAGTGAGCTTAGAAATACAAACTGCAAAATTGATCAATCTCAAAGCAAAATTGAGAACATGTTTGCCAGTCTCATGAGTTCGATGAATCAAGGTTCAACTTCGGGAGCTCTTCCGGGAAATACCATTCCTAACCCGAAGGGTGAATTAAAAGCTGTCGCCACTCGAAGTGGTAAAACACATAATGGACCCTCGACTTCTATGCCTCCTCCACCGGGGGAGGTGAATCGGGATACCAAGGTGACAACAGACAAGGTGAATTTTTCAAGCCCACAAAGTACCGCACACGTCCAACCTTCGATGGTCCAAACTCCAATTCCGGAACCCGATGTTCCGAAGACAAATTCTAAGCCTTCAATTCCATATCCTTCAAGGCTTAATGATCAAAAGCTTAAAGAGAAAAAGAATCAACAAATGGAAAAATTCTTCCAAATCTTCAATGAGTTGCATTTTGACATAAGCTTCGCAGATGCTCTCGTTCTTAGGCCCAAATTTGCATCTACACTCAAAAGTTTGCTAAGCAACAAAGATAAGATGACTGAGATGGCAAAAACCCCACTTAATGAGCAATGCTTGGCGGTTCTCAAAAAGCTTCCCGAAAAGCTCGGAGACCCCGGCAAGTTTTTAATCCCATGTGATTTCTCGGGGATGGTTCAATGCCCTGCCTTGGCCGATCTTGGCGCGAGCATTAACCTTATGCCACTCTCGATATGGAAGAAATTATCTCTTCCGGAGCTTGCATCTACTCGCATGACACTCGAGCTCGCGGATCATACTATAACTCATCCGCTTGGAATAGCCGAGGATGTTGTGGTGAAAGTAGGAAAGTTTCACTTTCCTACTGATTTTGTTGTAGTAGATTTTGATGCCGATCCTCGAGTTCCACTCATTTTGGGTAGAGCTTTTCTAAGAACAAGTCGTGCTCTCATTGACGTGTTCGCCGAAGAATTGACCATTCGTGTTGAGAATGAAGAGATCACGTTTAACATTAATCAGGGGTCTAAATGCAACGTTGCTACTATTGATCAAAAATCTGAAAAAATTGATTCGAAACTTTCAAGATTTACGGTCAAAAGTGTTGCACAACATCGTGCTAAGCTCAAAGCAACGAACATAGCCCCTGGTTCAAGTGAATGGTTCAAAAGTTGTAATGCGGAAGTTAAGAGTGTTTTTGATTACGATGAACACGAATCGGAGGATACAACGGAAGTGGTAAAAACTGCTAGCTCTAAGAGCACACCACTTGCCCCACCTTCAGAATCGGTTTGTCGTATTGATATTGCCAAAAATCCTACTTCCGCATCACTCATTTCCGACTCTTCCTATACTTCTCCTCCGTTTGAGGAAAGTGATATTTCTAAGGAAGAGTTCGAGGTCTTCTTGTTTGATGCTCAAATTGTTGAGCCCGATGTTGATCCGGGGGGAGATGGCCCGATTTTAGAAAAGATGATTTTTGATGAACCACTGTTTGCTCTCCCCCCAAAGGATGATGTTGTTGTGGAAAAGCCGTCTTATCCTTCCGAGCTCGAGCTCGAGGATGCTTTTCCCGAATTTGAGAGTTTTGTGTTTCATGATCAAGAGGAGAGAAGTGGCAATCCCACTCCTCATCCGGATTATTCACTCTCAGCTTATGAAGCCTTTCGTTTTGATATCGATCATTTGGAAAAGACGGGAAGTGTAAATACCACTTCCCATTCTTATATGTCTCTTCCCGAGTATGATGTATTTCATTTTGATGAAAATGATCGATATCATGAGGAGTTCTCGATTGAACTCCCTCATGTGATATCTCCTCCTGAATATGATCATTTTTACTTTGATCTGGAGGATGATTCAAGTGTAGGGGGAGGTGTTTTTAAAGATTTACTTCTTGAAGATTGTACCCCAACCCTCCCTCTCGTTGAAGCCGATGATGCTTCTGATGATGAAGAGTTTTACATGATAATAATAAAAATCTTGCTTCTCTTCATCACATATGGTGTGATTGCTCTTTCCCTTTTCTCCTACGGGAATGAGGACACCATATTTGACCCCGGTATCGCCCCTAATAGTTTCTTCTATTGAAATACCGCGGGTTGTATCTCATCGGAGTGGAACTTTCTCATGTTCAAGTGTTTATCCAAACAATTTGAATGAAAGTCCGATTGAGATTGATTTTCCACTTGCTTCCCCATGGACAAATGAATTCGGGGTCGAGTCAAGCTAGTGACTCGGTTAACAAAAACATTAGCACCATATGGGTTTTCACCCATATTTCTGACTTCTTTCTCTTTTCTACCACCTAAGTGTGGGGGAGTTGCCCCTGCTGTTGTAAAAAAAAAAAAAAAAAAAAAAAAAAAAAAAAAAAAAAAAAAAAAAAAAAAAAAAGTGTGTATACAAAATAATGGCTATTAGTATTACCTTTTTACGTTCTAAGTGTCGGCATAATAGCCGGTACTTTGAATATTGAGGGCAATATTCAGTTCTAAGTGTGGGGGGGAATTCTAGCGAATTTGATCATATGTACCATCTAGTACCCCCATTTTGGCTAAAATTTTTTTTTTCTCACTTAGAACGCAATAAATGGTTATCAGTCCACCATGTCTAACCCACGTAAGGATTGGCTAATCCAAGAGCAAACGGCTCTTGGTAAAGATGTCTCAAATCCGTTTATGGCTTACAATTTGCCTAAAATTGTATGGTAATCGACTCACCATATCTTTATAAGTGAAGAGTTGGCTAGCCCGCAAGGTTATGGCTTGTGGTAAAGGCATTGGAAAACCATAATTGGTAATCAGCTCACCAAAGATAATAGTTGTAATTTATCTAAGAGTTGGCTAGTCCAGAAGCAAACGGCTTCTGGTAAAGACAAATCAAACCCGTTGGCAGCTGATGATTTGCTCAAAATCATATGGTTATCAGTGTACCATAGTTCTTACTTGAACTGAAACATTTGGCTACTCCAGAAGTAATGGCTTTTGGTAAAGAGATCAAATCCATTAAATTTTCATAAAAGATTGCTAGGGACTAGCAATAGTTTAGTGTGGGGGATTGATGAGTGTCTAAATACTCATCATTTTTGTTCCATCTGCACTACAAAAACAGTCAAAAACACTTTGAAATGCTTCAAAATACAGAAAATATCATTGGATTGTGTTTTTATATGTTTCAGATGCAAAATAATTAAAAACAGATAAAAAATGAATAAAGTTTGCATAAATGGCAAGTCTAGTCCCTCGAGTTTCAAAAAATGAAAAAAAAATAGTCCTTGGAAGTTTAAAATGGCAAATAATCAATTTTGGTCCTTGTACTATTAAAACTTGGCAAGTCTTACCCCTAGAAGAACTTTGCTACGTTGGCAGATTTGGTCCTTGAAGATTGCATGATTTACACTTGTAGTCCTTTTTACTAAAATCCCTTTTAACCTAAACAAAACAACAACCGGATCCACACTTCACTAAATACAACAACCAAGCCCACTCTCCCCTAAACCCACAGCCCATGAACAAATACCCAGCCCATCCTACCCTAGACCCGATCCGACCCATCCCACACCTAAAACTAACACCGGTCAATAAGAAGGGTCAAACCCCCTTTTTCCTTGGTCAAATTCCCAATCGAACTAACCCTAATTCCCCAACCCACCATTTATCTTCTTCACCCTATTACCCGCCAAACACTCCACCTCCCCTCCTCAAAAGCTCCCCTCTTCACCATCTCCTAGATACCATTCATGGGATGCATTGCCACCTCACCAATCCGAGGGATCTATATGAGCGGCAAAAGTTATCTAAGGGCCAAGATCAACCAATCTTTCATCCAACGATCGAGATCACTTCAAAGAAGCACAAGTGACTTTTTGTGAAGACTTATCTCACAAAAGAAACACATCGTGAAGACTTTAGCTTTATTGTTTTTTTTAGTATAAATAGATTAGGTCATTCTCAGTTGTGAGGAGGTTTTAGCTATTTAGTAAGGTAATTTGTACTTTTTTAATTCGGTTGTAATTTTACTTTTTATTTTAATATAAGTCAAGTTTATTGTTTAGTTATTTACTGCTTCGATTTTGCTTATTTAATTCTTGTTGTTGCTTATTTTTGATAAGTTAGTATAAGTTGTTCTTGTGGTTGCTGCTTATTTTATATGGTTTGCGAAGAAAAAAAAATAAGTTGTTCTTAGTTAAGTTGTTACTGCTTCAATTCTTGTTCGTAGTTTAAGTGGTTCTTAGTTTAAGATTAGTTTAATGGTTCTTAGTTTAATGGTTCTTAGTTTAATCTTGTGCTTATTGAATTTTGTGGTGAATGATTTAGTTTGAGTTGGATTTGGATCGGTTAATGTTTATTGAATGTGTTTGTGTTTATCAGTGTTGGATTTTGCATATTGTTTATGTTTATTGTTTGTGTTTGTGTTTGTTATAGTAAGATTTGGATTTTGAATTTTAGTTTTCATCTGTTTTTAGCTTATCTGTTTATTTTGAATGAAAAAGAAGTGGGTCATCAGTGTTGCTAGTGAATTTCAAGTAGAAAATCAAGAAAAAAAAATATAGATTGTAAAAAATTGGCAGTCCTGGGGTTCGAACCCAGGACAGTTAGAACACAAACACAAGCAACCTTACCACTACACTCTTCACTCTTTTTAGTTAAACTTTACAAACTTTTAATTAAAACCCTTTTGTTTTTTTTTCCTTTTTAGCTTATTGTGAGCAGTCTGCTTATTTTCGGCTTATTTGAAAAAGCATTTTCACTTTTTATATTTTTCATAGCTCAAGTTTAGTATAAAGTATTTTAGTAAAAATTTTCAGAATTTTATTTTTCCATTTAGTATTTTTAATCAATTATTTTCTTTTAAATAATTTTTAATTTATAAAAAATTATTAAAAAGTCAAAAAAATATTTTTCTTTTTTCCAAAATTTTCTTTTTATATTTAAGTCGTAGGAAAATTAATTCGGTAGTCGTAGGGCTAATATTTTTAGAGTTCACTTTTATTTTTGCGCGTTAACGTTAATTTTAATTAAAACGTGTGTTTTTAGTTTTAAATACCTTTTGCGTTTCATTGCTTTGTGTAATATTACCACAACACCAAATAATCTCTAAATCAAATCATCAAGCATTTTAATTCTGAACCTAAAACGAAATCCTCGATTCACACCTCGCTGGGACACGACCTGGGTGATCACTTGCCCGGTATCACACACATCACATTCACGGGTTTTGCAAGTTTTACTTTTCCTAAGGTTTGACTTGTCATTTCCCAAAGTATCACGTGTGCACGATACTATATTTATTTATATATATACTACACACGGAACAATGATTATTGTAAATTGTGTTATGTTTGTGGTTTTGTGTTTTTGGAACTAATCTTTTGTAGGATAAGCTGAGACAAGTGATAGAGTGCTGATTAAAAGGTTGTTTAGAGTGGAAACTAACTTTATGCTGCTAGGCATAAGTTAATGCGGCTATACCTAAATTAGTGCTGCTAGGTTTCTGCTGCTATGTTTGAAAGAACAGGGTACTGTTTTATAAATGTGAGGAATAAGGGTTTATATCCTCCACTTGTTCCCAAAAGTGTCTTTATCCGATCAAAACTCTTTCAAACCTAAACCCTAAATCTTTTTACTCATTAATTGCAAATCCCAGCCAAATCCCGCCAAAAGTTTTCAAAATTCACAATGTCGACTCTGTCATTCGCTGATCAACATAACATGGTTGCGTTTTTGCAAAAGCCCCAAGAAAGTGAAGGTTTTACTGAAATCATAGATTTTCTTAATGTTGCTCATATTAGGTACGCATTAACAGTGATTCCTACAATATATGTTTCCAACATCAACTGTTTTGGGCTACTGCAAAGGTCAAAACTATTGATGAGGAAGTACAGATACATGCCCTTGTGGATGGGCAAGAGATTATTGCTACTGAAGCTTTTATTCGAGATGTTCTTCATCTTGATGATGCTGAAGGTATTAATAATCTTCCCAACTCTACACTTTTTGAAAACCTTGCATTGATGGGGTATGAAAGCCAAAGTACTTCTTTAAAATTTTCAAAACGGGCTTTCTCTCCACAATGGAAATTCTTAATTCACACTATCTTACAGTTTCTTAGTCCAAAGACTACTGGTTGGAATGAGTTTAGTAGTAATATGGCTTCTGCTATTATCTGCTTGCCTCAAAATCAAAGAGATCAAAGATTTATTTTTTCAAAATTGATTTTTGTTAATGTGGTTAAGGGCTTGGATAGTTCTTCAATTAAATATTACTTATATCTAAGGTTTTTACAACTTATTATGGACAAACAATTTGCAAACAAAAAGGTTCATAAAAAGGTTTATACTGCTCTCTTTCATACCAAAAAGATTTTTTCTAATATGAAGAGAGAGGGAAAGGATTTTAAAGGCAGAGTTACACCATTGTTTCAAACAATGTTGCAACTAGGTCAAACTCGGGGTGAAAGCTCAGTAATCCCAGCTGATACTTATCACACACCCACTCTTTTGACATCCCCACCAACACAAAAGACCTATACCCGTAGGATCACACAAAAGGGCACTCAACTACCTCAGGTTAGTGCTAGTATGGCTGCAGATGAGGCTGCGCATGAGGAGAGGGGTCACAGATTAGAAAGGGCTGTCACTACTGCTACTAGCTTAGAAGCAGAGCAGGATAGTGATAACATAAGTAAGACCCAATCTAAGGCAACTTCTAATGAAGAAAGTTCCTCTGGAACTCATTCAGGTGAAGGTCCCAGCGCAATGGATAATATGGGGGGGGGGGTGTAGATGCTTAGAATAGATCTGAGGCTATGCCTAACTCACCCAATGATTCACCACTTGGGAGAGGTAACACACTCCGAAGTGTTGAGGGTAGTATGAAACTTATTAATGAATTGACGGTTACTTGTAAAAAATTGTCAAAGGATGTTCTTGGTCTCAAGAAGGAACTTAAGCAGCTCAAAATCTCTCAGGGTACTGAAATCAAAAGGGTGAAGCAAAGGATTAGGTATCTTGAAGGTTTACAGAGGTCAAGAACACACAAAACAAAAAGGTTGTACAAGGTTGGTACTACTTCTAGGGTTGATTCTTTTGAAGAAGCAAAGAGTTTAGAAGAGGATGTTTCCAAACAAGGGAGGAATACAAGCAAAGCTTCCGGGGAGGAAACTTTGGTAGATGTGGAAACTGGGGTAGAGGATGAATATGAGTTTGCAGATGATGATGTAAATGAGTTTGTTGTTGCAGATCAACAGGGTAATGCAGCAGTTGTGGATAAGGTTGCTACTACTGCTGATGATAGTATTAAAGTGTTACTTGATGTTGCTAAAGTTAATGAGGCTAGTGGTGAAGTTAATGTGGTTAGTGGTGAAGTTAATATTGCTGATGTTGAAGTTAATGTGGCTAGTGCAAAAGTTAGTGCTGCTGAGGCTAGTGAAAAGGTTAATGCTGTGGCGACTGAAGTTAGAACTGCTGATGATGATGAAACTATTGCTCAAGTATTAACAAAGTTGAAGAGTACAAGACCAAAAGCTAAAGGAGTTGTCATTAAAGAGCCAGTATCAGTATCAAAAACACCAGAAACACCTATTTCACCATCTGACAAAGGCAAAGGTTTGTTGATTGAAGAACCTAAGAAGAAGTTCAAGTTTTAGTCACCCAGTCAACAACAATAAAAAATGATTACAGATGAAGAAGTTGCAAGACAAGTGCAAGCTGATCTTGATGCTGAAGAAGAAGAGGCAAGAAGAAAGCTAGCTCAAGAGGAAGAACAAGCAAGTCTTGAACTTATTAATTCATGGGATGATATTCAGGCCAAATGTGAAATAGACCATATGTTAGCCCAGAAGATGTGGGATGATGAGCAAGAAGAGTTATCAATGGAAGAAAAGGTAAAGCTCTTTATGAAATTATTCGCTCAAAAGAAGAAGTTCTTTGCTAAGAAAAGAGCTGAAGAAAAGAGAAACAAACCACCAACCATGGCACAGCAAAAGGAATGTTATGCAGACCTATCTGAGAAATATGGGAGGATGGAAACAAACTCAGTTCACGGGGATGAGCTTTGACAGAATTAAAGAAGAGTTTGACATAGTTTTCAGAAGGGTTAATACTTTTATTGCTATGAATGATGAATAGTTGGTAAGGAGGTCTAAGAGGTCTGGAGAAGAGTTAGTAACTGATAGCAGTAAGAAGCAGAAATTAGATGAGCAAACAGAGCAGCCACAAGAGCAGGCAGAGCAGGTTCAAGAAAGTGTGGAAAAAGAAGCAGCTAATCTACAACAAATGGTTAGAATTGAAAACCCTGATGAAACATTTGTAGATGCTGTTCCTTTACAGACCAAGGTTCCTATTATTGATTGGCAGAATGGTTATAGAGGAGAAACTCCATGGTGGAAGATAATCAGAGTTGAGGATTTGAGAACTCCATGAGCAAGATTGGGTTTGACAAGGAATTTGGCCGGAGGATTGGTTGGCAAAATTTCCTGTTATGAGGAATATTCAAGTTCCTATCATGCATAATGATGTTCATGACAGAGTAATGTGGGAAACAAACTCAGGACTCAGAACTAACTTCACTACAAAAGCTGTGTGGAAAGATTTATGTAGTAGTGGCAATGAAGTGAGATGGAAAGATGTGGTCTGGTTTCTACAGAGTGTTCCTAAACACTCTTTTGTTTTGTGGATGGCAATTCAAGGCAGACTCATGACTCAAGATAGATTGGCAACATGGAATCATAATGATGATATGAAATGTGCTTTTTGCAAGCTTGAACAAGACTCTCATGAACACCTATTCTTCTTATGTACTTATACCAAAAATGTATGGAATGAAATGCAAAAGTGTATTGATAAGAGTTTCTCTTCTGAATGGCATGAAGTCATTGAAGAATTCTCCAAGCTAAAAGCCAACAAGAACATATGGAGTATTATGAGAAGGCTAGTTTTGGCAGCAACTGTGTACTTTATTTGGCAAGAAAGAAACTCAAGAATTTTCAAGAAAAGTGATAGAACTGTAGAAGGGCTGGTGCAGAATATTATGGACAGCATCAAATGGAGAATTATGAGATTCATTGTTAAAGATACTGAGAATGTAAAGGCAGTAGAAGCTAAATGGAATATCAGTTTGAAATGAATCATAAAAAAGTAAAGAATAATTGTGCAGACTTTGTGATTTGTATTATGTGATGCATAGTTCTATAGATTACTTGTTTAGTCAAGTTTATTCTTTTCATAGGTTATGTAGGAGCTTATAATCATGGGGCCTGTCCATGGTTATTTTGTTTCTGTTGTACCCTTTTTGTGATTAATATATTTCACCCTTTTCACAAAAAAAAGAAGAAGAAAGATTTAGAGACCTTATGGGCTTTAATCAAGAAAAG
This sequence comes from Artemisia tridentata subsp. tridentata, assembly GCA_021014915.2. NCBI lineage: Eukaryota > Viridiplantae > Streptophyta > Magnoliopsida > Asterales > Asteraceae > Artemisia > Artemisia tridentata. The sequence goes on along the minus strand of CP139507.1, from coordinate 420,538,829 downwards.
GTATGGAGATTCAAGGCCATAAAATGTTTTGGATATAGTTCTTTGGGGAGATTTAAAAATTATGTTTGAAGTTCATGGTGAAGATAGAGTTTGGAAGGAGCAATACAAGAGTACTAGAGTTAATCTTTGGAAATTGTATCAAAACTGTGGTGTTCATACTGTCATGCTGAGGGGAGGACTTCAAATATATATGATGGTAGAAAAGGATTATCCTCTGGCAAAGACTACACTTGATATGATGCTTAATGGACCTGTTAAACTTCAAACTGAGAAATGGAGTGAAATGGTATATCACCTTCTAAAGAAAATGGAGAAACAATTTTATGGGGATGATTACAAGAAGATGAGAAAGTAAGTGTTTGGAAACATCCTCCTGGTGAAGGTTTAAGCTTAGATTGAAACTTGATAATTTTGGAAGAAAATATCAAGTTTAGGGGAGGATTGTTGGGTTTTAAAGGTTACTGCTGCTGATATTGTAAAGACTGCTCAGGAACTACAAAGGAAATACACCAAGTTGTTTATGCTGCTGGTTACAGAGTTAATGCTGCTAATGGAAGATTAATGTTGCTGCAAGATTAATACTGTTAGAACACATAGTTAGTATTGCTATTACATTGTTAGTGTTGCTAGTGTATTAGAGTCGGTTATTATGTAAAGTATGTTTAGATAAATATAGAAAAGATTCTATAGAAATTTATCTTGTATAGGAAGTTATTGTAAGCCGACTAGGACTCCTTAGTCTATAAAAGGAGGACCTAGGGCATAGACGAATAGTTAGTCATATGGCTTTAAGATAGTTTTACGATTTACTTCAAGGTTTTGTAACCCTAATACTCAGAGAGTATTCGTATTATTAATAATATTGAGGTGTTTAGTTTGATATTCATTGTTCTTCTTAAGATCAAATACAAGATTCCGCATTGTGTCTGATAAATCAATAAGACAGTTTCTATACCTAGTTGTGTTAGATTTATCTAGCATAGCTAAACCTTTATAAGCTAAGGGATTCGATCAAGTATTCAACTGGGATCAACACATGGCATATCTACTGCTCAAGAAGATGGGAAAGTATCTAGGACCCAAGGACAAGAAATAGAATTAAGACTGCTAGAGTTAGAGCTAATACTGCTAGAATGTATAGTTAGTACTACTTATGAGATAAACATGTATAGTTGAGAAACACATTGCGGAGTGTTTGGAATAACCCAGTTTGACTTATAAAGTCAACACATACATAAAAAAAGTAGTAACCATAATGCATTGTTAATAACATATTGATGACAACATATCAGTTAAATTACATTTACACTGAAAGACAACATAACATTTCTTGCAGGTGATTCACTTGGTTAATTGACTAGCAGGTGAATCACTTGGTTTATGAGTTAGAGGTTCTTCATTAGGTGTTTGACTTGCAGATTCTTCACTTGGTTTTTCAGTAGCAGGTTCCTCACTTGGTGCTTGACATGGGCATACTCCACTTGCTTTTTGAGTTGCAGTTGGTTCAGTTTCTTCATCACCATTGCTCAAGTAAGTACCAACTCTTGTAGATGCATTAATATGTAAGCCACTTACATATCCACTACTATCTGTTGTAGTTGTGTTTTCCCTTGTAACACCACCTCTACCTGTATAAGATGGGGTTCTCCTTCTTTCAAGGCACACTGGACAAACATACCACCGGAAATCCATATATGGGGGACACCATGCAAAAAAGCTCAATCCAGCATTGTTTTCACTTTCAACCCAATAGTCAATGCAAACCATTTGACAAACATTTTGTGCATCCATGGTGAAAAACAATTGATATGATAAAGAGTTGATGATAACTGGGGTATTATATAATGAAGGAAAAAAAGGATATAATATGGTACAATTAATGTGGTTGTTGAACAACTAGATAGGATTAAAGACAACATAAATGCTTACAATGGTGCTAAAACATTGAGATTTTGAAAATTTTGACTATAGTCACATGAATATTTCACAGTGTGGCTATGTTGAATGTATTGGTGACACATAATACCCTTATAATGTGGCCATAAACATAATTTAGATACACATTTGTGGTATGGTGTGACTATTGTATATCCTATAGTCACATGATTGTGCTACAATTAAATGTGACCATACACATTAGGATTTGGCAGGCAAACACACACTAAACTTTAGACACACATATTAACTTAAGTGACCATATGTATTAAATTTTGGTTACACTTAATCATGTATGCCTATGGTTTAGTGTGACCATATATGACATTTGGTCACACTGTTCAAGTGTGTGACATATATTTGTCACTTTTAAATGCATATCGTGACTAATGCTTCAAACTTACTTTTCAGTTGTCACACATTTCAAATTCATATGTGGCTAAATTTTCAACAAAAACTAGCAGTCACATTTAAATAATGTGTGACAAACTTGAGTATATGATTTAGCCACATACACAATTACTTCATGTGACCATATATGGATTTTGGTCACACTGTTCAATTGTGTGACATACATTTGTCACATATGTATATATATAGTGTGACTAATGTTTCAAATTTATTTGTATCCGTCACACGTCCCACATTATAAGTGACTAAATAATCAAAACAAGTTTTGCTAGATACCTCTAGTCACGAAAATTTTCAAATGTGTGGTTGTAGCCTCAGATGTAATTCCTAAATGGTCACACAAGGTGGATCAAGTGTGGCTGTTTATTTTATTCTAGCACATTTAATCACATAAAAAAGTTACTGTGTGGCCATTCGAAAAACAACATGTGTGACGAAATCCCAGTTTTGTACTAGTGGATTGAGATGATGATTGAGAACATGCTTGAAGCACATTAGATGGGGTAAGTTAAAGAAGATAAAATTGATATAGAAGGCCTGACATTTATTGAGGTTTGTAATTATGAAAGGTTTAATAAATTTTTTTTTATGTTACTATTGTATTGATTAGTTAACGTAATAAACGTGTCGTTAAACATTGATTTTCAAAATATGTTCCCTTAGATAAATAATATATTACAAGTAGTGATAACACTGTTCCTGAATGCATGAGATTGCTTATGAATCGACTTTATGTTATTTATCAGGGTTACATCATATATTTTGTTCGCAGGAAGCTCAACGCTCAATATTTTAATCTAAAAGAAAGGGAAATTGAGAAACATAAGAAAAATGGTGTCGAGGTTTGTAGTTTTGGTTTTTTTTTTTCTAAAAAAAAAGACCTTTGGTGGATGCGCGGAACAACCAACAGGGTACAAAGGCTTTTTATTGAAAAGATCCATGTCACTGATGCCAATGTATACCCTTGCGACACCAATTAGCTCCGATGCCTTCAGAGCAAAAGTTCTTAGAACTGAGGTAAATTTATTTTTATTTCATTTTTTACCTCGCATCTTTCCAAGTAGTTATTGAATCTATAATATGAAAACAATCTTTGACATACTGCTTTTTTGGACGATAAATGTGACATTGAGGATGCACAAGAACATGGTCACATGCGTATTCATAAGGTACACTATCTATCAAATATACACCAAATGTGGCAAAGTAATGGGGTGAAACTTCTTTCCTGTTACAAATCAAGAATCCCATCCAAAAAGGATGAAACAATTTCAGGGGACTCAAAAAAGAGGAAGCTGGTATTTATATCACATGTTAGTGTATGTTAAGGACTGAATTTTTTTATTTTCATTTATTTGAAGAGCTATGAATGTATACACATATGGTATTATCACGAAGCATCAACAAATGTTGATATTTATAGACTTCTTTTATAAACTTAGCATCCGATTGTATATTTTGTGCTAAAGTGATGGAATTGATTTAGACATTCTCATTAAAATGAATCTCAAGATTATTATTCTACCAATGATGAAAATACCGATGATGAGAATACCGATGATGATATTTGATTTCCAATATAGTCACTCAGCAATCTACCTACTTATATAAGAATTTCAAATAAACTACCAAATATTAAAAAAAAAAAAAATTGTACAACCAATAAAATAACTACTACCTTATATTAGTATTATTCATTATTTTTTCGGAGCCTTCGGTGGCTATTTGACTAACGCTGGAAAGAGGTGATTGCTATATGAAACTGAAACCTTCTTTCTTTGATTCTTTGATCGAAATACAAATGAAATCACATTATGTTGGCGCTCATTTTGCCTTCGATCACTAATATCTAATAATTTATTTACAAAAATCTAAAAGTTTTTATGTACAACCCTTTCTTTCAACATGTACAATTTTCAATCATTTTTACCACCCTTCTTTCGCTATAGTAAAATATGCCAACGATAATTATAAGTCATGCCCGCCCTTCAGGGCGGGCTTATATGCCCGGGAGGGCTTATAAGTCATGCCCAACGGGCTTATAAGGCATGCCCGCCCATGTGGCGGGCCATGAAAACTAGTGTGTATATATATATATATATATATATATAGATATATATATATATATATATATATATATATATATATATATATATATATAGTGTGTATATATATATATAGAGAGAGAGATAGAGAGAGAGAGAGAGTTTGGATCAAGTAAAAAGTTGTTTTGGGTAAAAAGGATAAAAAGGGTTGAAAGTATAAAATATGTCATTTTATTAAGAGTAAATTACACCGTTCGTCCTTGTGGTTTACGTTGACCAACAAGTTTCGTCCTTTGGCCATAAAAGGTTTACCGTCCTTCCTTAAGTGGCAAACGTTATGTAGCGTTAGTCCTGCACTCTAACGGGCTACATTAAATGGTGTTAGTCACCCATCCACTGAGGGTATTTCAGTCTTTTCCCAACCCATCATCATCCACTACCAATCCATATACAGTTTGTTTTTTCATCTTCTCTCTTATCTCTCCCCCTAACAAAACTAGTAATAAATTAATCCAAACAACCCATTCAAATATCTCCTCATCTCTCTCTTATCTCCCATATATGTCCTCTACATATTCGAACCAAAAAACACAAATCTTTAAAATTCAAAACACACAAATCTGGGTGAAAATAATTTAGAATAGGTATGAAGGATGAAGATGAAAACCATGGTTGTTGATATTCAATTGGGTTTCAATATTGCCTCATCTTTCTCTTATCTTCCATATATGTCCACTTTATGGTTTAATTTTCGTTTTGGGTTTGTTGAGAAGCAAGACTCAACCACAGATCTGGGTGAAAATCAACATTGTTGTTGACATTCAAGTGGGTTTTATCACTTCATGTATGTTTTAGTTAGAGTTGTTGATAAAAGGGTTGGTGGTGGTGGGTAGTTTTAATTTACAGGATTAAATAATTTAGAATAGGTATGGAGGATGAAGATGAAAACCATGGTTTGGTGGATAGTTGTTGTGGATGAAGATATGGATGATTGTAGTGGTGGGAAAAGAGAAGTAGTTGGAGAAAGATTTGCTGGTGTGGTGGGTTATGTTGTGGTGTAGATGACGGTGGTGGCGGCGTAGTTGGTGTAGTGATGGCGGTGACAGTTGTATGGCGGTGTGGGTGGCGATGGTAGCGTGGACGTATGGTGGCTGGAGAAATGGTTAACCGACCACAAAACCTAATCGTTATATATCTTCACTTTATCTTAATAATCACCACAGTAATCTGTTGTCCACTCGTCACTGGGTCGTCACTTTATCTAAATCCTACAATTAGTTCTTGATACATTTTGGGATATTGTTGGTGTATTAGTGGTGTATCATTCGGTTATTTATTTTTGTATTCAAATACTAATTAGTAGTTGGATCTTGTATATAGACATTGGATATTTTATAAATGTGTTAGTGTATACAAGTTGTTCTTTAAGGTTTATATTAGAATATTTTTATGTATTAGTTGGTGTTCTTTAATTACTATCCATGTATGTTCATTAATCAGTGTGTATAATTGCATCAGTTGTAGTTTTAGCAATGAATTTGGGGTTTCATTTTTATAGAATAGTAATTATATTTTCCTGGAAAATTAATGTGTAAAAAATTAACAAACATGCATACATATGCAGCTAAATTGACAAGAAGCAAGTTGTTTGATTTAGATATGGGTCTTATAATAATTCCATGATATTGGGAAGAATATTTACAATGGATCTTATAATAATCCAATCATATTGGGAAGAATATTTACAGTGATTGGTAGTGGTGGTGATGGTGGTGAAGATGAAAGAGAAAGAATAAGGTTTGATGGGTATGAAGATGAAAAAGGGTGAGTGGTGTGGTTGTGATTGGTGGAGATGAAGAAAAAACATAAATGATTGGTGATGGTGAACTTATGTGAGATTTTTTTTATTTGTTTGTTTTTAAAAGAATAAGAAAAAAAGTATAGTAAATTTACCATTATACCCTCATTTTGGTATCAAGTGGAGTGACTTAACACCTGGTCAACGTTAGAAGGAAGGACCAAAGGTAGATAACGTTTGCCACTTAAGGATGGACGGTAAACATTTTTTGGTAAAAGGACGAAACTTGTTGGTCAACGTAAACCACAAGGACGAACGGTGTAATTTACTCTTTTATTAATAAGGGTGTTTTAGTCGCACACACATACACACACATACATATACTAGACGTATACTCGCGCAAAGCGACGGTGTATAACGACAAATAATTATACACGTGAAATCGTGATTCGGTTTGACCCTTGATGCAAAACGTGTGTTTTTTGAAATATAAAACGTGTGTTTTAAAAATTAATATAGTGTTTGTTTTTTAAAAGTTGTCAAGTGTAAAATTGATCAAGAAAAGAAACAATTTAAGTTGTCAAGTTTAAGGGGTACTTAGCGGTAATTTAGGCATACTACAATACTTTATGTTTCAATATTCAAGTTTTAAGACCATAAACGACAAGTAGTACTAACCTCAACATCAATATCAACATTTTTTTTTAGTATTCATTTCCATCAACTTAATTATGAATTACCACAAGTTGAAAATGAAAAGTGTGATGTTTATATAGTAGACATTATGATGATTTTTTTGGAAACTATCTATTCTATACTACTATATAAAAGGTTTAGGACTTTCTAAATATAGAAGTCTTAAAATTTTTAAGACAAAAAATATTTCTTTAATAGGAAATTAACAAGCAATAATCATATATTGAATTTAGTCAACTTGTAACCGATAACATTCATGCAACTTATTGAATTCAGTCAACTTGTAACCACTAACATTGATACAGCTTATTGAATTCAGTTGTAACACCCCCCGTTTTCGATAATCGCAGCGGAATATAAGTTGGGGTGTTACTTCAAGCATCACAATCATGAAAATAGAAAACGACTCGAAAAGAGACGTTTTAAATAAAATTGTTATCATTCATTTATTTTAATCAGAGTTACATTATACAGGTCCGAACGGGAAGTTTCGAAGTACGTTATAAAAGGGTACATTATTCATTGAATGATAATAAAATGGACACTCTTTTTATAAGAAAGTCCACAACCACTCCGTGCCAAATCAAGCTTCTAATTACCTGAGATAAAACATGCTAAAAAGTCAACACAAAGGTTGACTGAATCTATAGCATTTAAAGTTATAAGCAGTTTGAACACAAGCAAAGTAGAAAGTAATTTAGTAATATTGCTGTTCGTTACATATATTGCCCTAAGTCTCATGACATGCAAAACATTAACTGGGGATCATCAATAGTTATGAGCTATTGATGTATATTACTCCATAATTAAATGAAGCAATTTTGCCTCCGAGTAGGAGATTGCCGGTCTCTTTAATCATCTCAAATAGAGTATTTTTGGTCACATTACTGTAACACAAAGGGGTCGTCACACCCAATAGATCTATTTACTATATTCGCGCTCACCCGAAAGTGATTAGAGGTCCATGATAGGAGGTCTTTTAGGCAACAGGTAACTTAGGCAATATTAATCAGGAAAGCATACAGGAAAATACTTGTGTTCGGTTTTGTAGCATGTATCTCCCCACAAATTTTGAAAATGTATAAAAAGTGGGACTATGAACTTACCTTAGCAGTCTGGATGGAAAACAAAATTAAATAGAGTTGATAAACGTCTCCAGCACGAAATCTGGGTTGTTATGTCAAGTTTCAGTAATCGTATTCCAATATATATATATATATATATATATATTATATATATATATATATATATATATATATATATATATATATATATATATATATTATATATATATATATAAGTTTTAATATTCATTTCGTAACATTTTTGGTTGATCGTTAAATGTTTAAATGAGACAACATGAAGTCTCTTCAAAAGTTCGATAAGATTTCATCTTATTTCTCATTTTTATGTTTCCGTTTGTTCGTTATCGAGATAATCGTATTTAGTTTATTAGTTTTTATTATAAATATATTCAAAATATATTTCTTATAATAATTATATAAAGTTACGCTTTTTACCCTATAGTTTCACATATTGACAGTTTATACCCCTGAACTTTCACAAAATGACAATTTTTACCCCTCAACTTTGGTGAAATGACAGTTTTTACCCCTGTAGTTTCAAAAATGACAATTTATACCCTCAAATTTAAGTCGTTGGCAAAAATAGTCCTTGTTTAAATAACTTTGAAAGATTTACATTTTTGGCCCAATAAAACTCTATCTTTCAAAGTTGGCAGGTTTTACCCGTAAACTTTATGTCGAATTCAGTTTTTAGTCCTAGTTATAGTATTAGTTGGAGTTTTGTCAATTTATACCCTCAAAGCATTTTCTTTTTTCATTTGACATCCTTTATTTGTTTTTACGCTTTTTTAGCTTAGGAAAAAGGTGCGAATTGCTACTACTCTTTTAGGAATGTTATAATAAGTTATTAAACGACTTATTCACAGCTTATGGGCTTATGGTTTGAGCTTATGAGCTCGCATCAATTTAAATAGGGTGCGTTCGAAACAGTTTCGAAAGGGGCATAAAGGACCTCAAATAAAAGCGAGGCGAATCGAGATTTTAACAACGTTCTTTTTCCTATTAATAGCTAGCTGGGGTGTCTTTAATATGGCTAAAATCCAGATTTTATTGAAGTTGTTTGGTGGTCGAAATGTTTGTTCAAAGTTGGGCTTGTGGGACTGATTCTTGGTAAAAAGAAAAAGGAAAAAGAATTTTGGTTTTCGATTTTCAAGCTTATGATCTAATTTTTGTTGCATGTTAACAGTATTATTAACCCATCTAAGCTGTTTCTTATATGTCTTGAGGTCCCTTGATTAGCAAGATGTAAAAATAAAATTCTTAAGGTTGTTTGGTTTTGCTTGATAGAACAAGAAAAAGAAGGAAAAGTTTGGTTTTTGATTCTTAAGTGTTCTAGCTAATTTTTCATAAATGTCATCATGATTATTAACATATTTAATCTATCTCCTAAGTGGTTTAGAGTTCCTTGACTAGTATTAACTAAAAAAAATAAAATTTGAGTGTGTTTGATTTGTTTCGACAAAAAGAAAAAGAAAGGGAAACATGTATTTTTTGAACTAGCTAGTTATTAAGGCTTATGTTGTATTATTTTTAGGAGTGTTTAGAACTTATAAAAGAAGTGAAAAAGAGTTAGATCGCTTACTTGATTACTATATTCGATTATGGGGATTATTTGGCAAACGGTTTGAAACTTGATCACCAAGAGTTTTCCTACTTCCAATCCTTCTTAAGACCTTTCTTAGATTATATGTGGGCTGTAGAATCAGTAGTTAAATGGGTGTGGCTGTTTTGGTGAGTGTTCGAATTATGGGTTGAGTAAAAGAACTATGAGTGGGTCGATATTTATAATAGGAGAAAGGTTAGGATTTTTATGAAGCTAGGTAAGGATAGGATCGATACACTATAAGGTTGTTAGACCTTTTTTTTTTAGTTTATGTATATGATATATTGAGTTAATATGACTAAGTATGCGGAATCTACTTAACCACACTTAGAAGGTTATTTGGTTTATGGAAATGGAAAGTAATGCTTTAGTAATGAACAATGAACACACGATGTTAACACCAAACGGTTCAATATTATTCAAGATAATACGAGTGATCTTCACTATCACTAGGGTTACAAAACCTTGAATCTTAATGTTTATATGACTTGAGATATTGTTATAGCTAGTTGTTTTCAGCATATGAATTAAGCACTTAAATTAGTCACACATATATCGAGTCTAAGAACTTTCTTTTATAGTCCAAGAAAGATCTTTACAATATTGTTAAGTCTTGTCGAACACATGCTAGCTTATCTTATGTGTGTCAGTAACGTAGATACAACATGTATCTATGTACACAACTCGTTACTGAACACTTTGTCCAAAGATATTATCTACCGTATATATTTGACTTTAGTACACAAATATCTTTTCAATACTTATCCAACCAGCAGTAGTATACGTGACACTTATCCACTCAGCAGTATCGACCAGCAGTATCTTCTTTGTACTACCAGTACTAACTTCAGTTAGTACTATTAGTTATAACCTGAACAGTCCTTAGATATACACTAGCAGTTGGAACTATTAGAGTATTCCTCTCAGCAGTACTAACCTTCAGCACTTGTAATTCTTAATACTTAATCTTCAGAACATTTAATTCCCAACAATCCTCCCCTAAACATGTGGATTTCCTAATCAACATGTTTCTTCTGAATTAAATCATGATTGTGAGGATCTTTCAAACATTTTGATTTGAAATTTCTTCTGTTCTGTGAGATTGAATATCTTTCTCAGTAGCTCATCTACCATTTACTTTGACTTTAACAATATCAAAAACCAATCTTCAGGCTTCATTCTCTACCTAAAAGATGGTGTAATTTCCTTGGATGGAGGAATTATAAGAGACAATGATGATGTGTATCTTGGATGCTTGTTTCAACAAGTGAAATCATCTATTAGCATGCCTTTGCAAGTGATGAACAAACGTAGTGAACTGAAATTGACCTAGATAGAACTTTCTCCTTTGGAATGCTTCATCCCTTCTGAATATATATAATACTCCAGAATCAGCTCTTGTTCTTGTCATTTTCAACCTCCATGTCATCATCTTGTATGCTCTTGTCTTTTCCTCCCTTACATTTGGTTAATCTTCCTTGGGCTTTATTTCCTCTCCTGAGATATTTCCTCCCCTGAGATGCAAATAACATTTTATCCTCCCCTGTTTGGAAGATCTCTCACCATCATCCCATCATTATCTGATCTATCAATGTGTACTTGTTTTCAGACAATGTTGTACATGAAGCCATCAATTCCTTAAGAGTTTATGTGCTGCCCTCATCACTTCTAGGTGTGTTAACTCCTATGAGAGGTGATTCATAGGGTATTGACTCATTATCCATCAATGGATGGTTTGACTGAGTCCATTTGAAAATCCTTTTTAAGAAACTTTTGATTTAGCAGTATGTGCATGATTTTATTATCGAAAAATCATACTGCTTTCAACCATTTTGAAGGGATTAAGTGTGTAACAGACACTCAATCAAGAATTCGGTTTAAAGCAACCTCTGGTTGTGTGAGAACCAATGTTTTTCAGTTATAAATAACTGCCTGTGTAAAGATAAACCTATTCAAAAGGCTTTCTTGACAGGGTTTCCAGCTCATAGCAATTGTTGCCTCTAACACAAGTGTTAGATTCACTTTTACTAGCTGTTCTTTCTATCAGATGTCCTTAGACTTGCTCATTATACTTTAAAAGTATAAAATGATAGAAAGTGAGTTGTGTCAGTTACTATCTGACCAACTGAGTCATCAAGTCAATGTGAAACATGATAACTAGGTTTCAAGAAATAAGTTCTAAGGAATCAGTTAACGTAGGAATAACCCTTTGTTAATAAATTCCCAAACTCAGTCCATCATAAACCTATTATGTCAGCAACTAAGATAAGCATTTTGCTGCTTCCATTTCACTTGAAACTTCTTTTGTGCTCAATGTTCATACCTGAAAATGTTAGTCCAAAACCAAGAAACAAAATGGAAAGCATGTGTCTTATAGCAGTATCAATATATGACCAACAATATGAACTGTTTAAACAAAATTTGTACCAACAGTACAAACTGTTCAATTAACAGTACCAATTTACATAGTTTATCAGTACAAACGAAAGATATATACAAAAACCACACAAACTAAAATTTTTAAGGATTAAGCATGCCAATACTTGCTACCAAGTATTGAAACCTTCCAACATCAAAAGCTTAATGAGAAGATCTGAAAAGTTATGATCATAATCAATTTTAAGAACTTGAATTAACTTCTTCTCATTACAGTCTCTAATAAAATGATGTCTAATTTCAATGTGTTTTGTTTTAGAATGTTGTACTGGATTTTTAATAATGCAAATTGTACTACTATTATCAATATGAATGACAGTGTTTAAGAAATTGTACCCATAGTCAAGAAGTTGGTTTTGAAGCCATAGAACTTGAGCACAGCAACTTGCAGCAGCTACATATTCAGCTTCAGTTGTTGAAGTAGCCACAATTGTTTGCTTCTTACACTGCCATGAGATAAGTCTACACCCAAGGAATTGACATCCTCCAGTTGTTGACTTTCTGTCCAAGCTAGCACCAGCATAATCACTATCTGAGAATGATACCAAGTCAAAAGGTGACTCCCTTGAATACCATACACACAACCTAGGTTGACCCTTGAGATATCTAAAAATCCTCTTGACTGCTGTTAAATGAGAAACCTTTGGAGTTACTTGAAACCTTGCACAAGCACAAACAAAGAACATGATGTCAGGTCTTGATGATGTGAGATACATCAAAGAACCTATCATAGCTCTGTAAGTGTGTACATCTACATTGTCTCCATCTAAATCTTTAATAAGTGGCTTCTCAGAGTCCATTGGTGTGCTTGCTACTTTTGAATCAGCAAAGTTGAACTTCCTAAGTATTTCAGCAACATATTTATCTTGACTAATAAATATGCCTTCACAAGATTGCCTAACTTGCAGACCCAAAAAGAATGTAAGTTCCCCCATGGAACTCATCTGAAACTTATCATGCATAAGCTTCTCAAACTCCAAACACATCTCCTTCCTTGTAGACCCAAAGATAATGTCATCCACATACACCTGCACTAACATAAGATCTTTCTTGTGCTGTTTGATGAATAGTGTCTGATCAATCTTCCCTCTTTGAAATCCATTCTCTATTAAGTAGGAAGCTAGTTTTTCATACCAAGCTCTTGGTGCCTGATGAAGGCCATATAGAGCTTTAACTACTCTGTACACTTTGTCTGGATGTTTTGGATCAATGAAACCAGGAGGTTGTGAAACATATACCTCCTCATCAATAGTTATATATAAAAATGCACTCTTGACATCCATTTGATATACTGTGAAGCCCATAAAAGAAGCATAAGCTAAAAATAACCTAATTGCTTCAATCCTTGCTACTAGAGCAAAAACCTCTTTATAGTCTATCCCTTCTTGTTGTGTGTACCCTTGGGCTACTAATCTAGCCTTATTCCTAATCACTATGTCCCTTTCATCCCTTTTATTCTTGAAAACCCATCTAGTGCCAATTACCTTTTCATCCTTAGGTAAATCAACTAGCACCCATACCTTCTGAATCTTGAACTGAAGAAGCTCCTCTTGCATAGCTTCTACTCAGCTTGAATCATCTAGGGCTTTAAGAATGTTCTTTGGTTCATCTTGTGAGAGGAAACATACAAACAAGCAAGAGTTTGAAAACTCATGTTGTTTTGAAGCATAAAGGGCATCAAGAAGCCCTTGTTGGTCTGAAGACATCAGTTGTTGTCTTGTCTTCACACCTGATTGTACATCACCAATCACATTTTCTAGGGAGTAGACTTTGTGAATCCTGGTGTGTGGGGTTGAAGGAACTTGATAGTTAGGTGAGATATTGCTCAAATCCACCTCTTTATATGAGAAATCTGCTTCATTTGAGTCTGAAGGGCCAGCAGTAGAATCATTTGGCCTAGCAGCAGAAAAATTAAGCCTATCAGTAGAATGCTCTGTCTCAGCAGTAGAAACTTCTTTTGTACTGCTAACTTGACTGTCTTGTTTCTCAGTTCCATCTTCCTTGATTTCATCATCAATACCTTTTTTTGATTTACCAGAAGAAGATTCATCATTGGTTGAAGTTGAAGCTACACTTGTACTTGTCCATATTGGCATCCATACATGATCTTGATCTGTCTCCTTGTTTAACCTTGCCTCATTTGTTGTGTCAACAGACTTTGAACATGAAAATTCATTAGTTTCCACAACAACAGGCACATAATTCATTGAATTGGTTAGTAACTCAAGATCAAATAGCCAATTGGGACCTTCACCTACTACATTGGATTTATTCTCTAAAAATTCCATATGTAGGTTTTCCTCTACTCTTCTAGTTCTTGAGTTGTATACTCTAAAAGCTTTGCTATTAAGAGAATATTGATGCGTGCGGTGTCGTAGTATAGTTTTAGCAGTTTTAATGCCTACTCAAGTTTTAAATTTATATTTAGCCGACTTATCAATAACACATACACTTAACGAGCAGTGTACCCGGTCAGTATGAATATAATGGTAAGTAGAGTGTCGATCACTAAGAGTGGAACGTATTATCTAGTTATTCTAATCAGTATTTTAATATCCTAACGCAAGGGGGTTTCAGCCTGAGAGACTGGCACGATTTGTTTGCAATTAAATAATAAAATAAAACAATAGGCACGAATCAGCAAGTAGCACACATGTACACAGATAAATACTCGAGACAATAAGAGGGCTGTCCTTATGATTAAGTAGATTGTCACTTGTTTTATTGATAGCTTTATATGAAGTGTATGTAGTTAACCCTTTCTCGTTGGTCCTATTCTTATCGGCGAGTAAACCCTTAATGATTACTTATGTCTAAAAGTTATTCCTAAGTGATCAATTTAGTAATAACCGTGGGAGCCACATTATTTTCCGCAGTCAAATGCCCGCAAGCCACTAATAAACACAGAGGTTATCAATGCACTAATAAGTAGTAACCAAAGACATCAACATATAAACTTTAATTTATGGGAAAGCAAGTATTAAAGGGAGTGCAATCTTTCGTTGTCACATTACACAAGCCACCAATCCTGATGAATTAAAGTTTGCTAACACAATAAAACAAAACTACTTAATGAATTAAACACATGCAGCACCTTCTTACAGCTCTTGTATCTTTGATTTGGGTGTGTCTTGTGCTGCCTCCTTGACTGAATTCGTCCTTGGTTTCTCCTGTTCGGTCTTCGGTATTATAAGGTATCTCCGAAATTCGTCTGGTCTTGGGGTATTTATAGTTTCTGTCTGAGAGAAGATGCGGCGCATCTAGTAAGTAGATGCGGCGCATTGACTTAACTTCGCGTGGGGTCCAAGATTATAATATTCAGGAATATTCGTACACCGCCAGAAGATGCGGCGTAACTCCATGATTAGATGCGGCGCATGTCCTCTTGTATCTTGGATCGTATCTGGTGATATCTTGATAGAGATGCGGCGCATGTCATGAGTGAGATGCGGCGCATCTGGAGCAGATTAGTCTTGATCTTCTTCATTTCAGTAGACTCTTAACTTTATGCATGTTTTGCTCCATAATCAGTCCAAAATCGCTAAGTTTCACCAAATGCTTGTTTTTACTTGAGAATTACAAAAGTAAACGATTAAGTATCAATCCTCATACATAATATAATAAAACAAGTCAAATTAATAAGATAAATGATAGTAATAAAATGTACTTATTTGAGTTCATCAAATATCCCCCCACTTGAACTTTACTTGTCCCCAAGTAAACCTTAGAATTTCTCTTATGAAAATGTATCCTAAAAGATGTTAGGATTTATTTTTATATTTAAGCATGTATTCGTTTATTTCATAATTACACAACTAAACACTTAACGAATTAGAAGTAAAATAAAATAAGTCGATAAAAGCAAATCTAATCGTTTAACTGTCCAGTCGCGACGAATATTCTATCATAAGCTTGGCAAGTATACACATCTCCTCCACTAAAGCTAAGGAATAACAAGTCTAAAGCGGTAAAAAGGGTTTTTAGGCTTAAGGGTTAATTATTCTCTTTCACTATCGATCTCAAATTCCAGAAAAGGCGACAAAATCACAAATACATGATCGAATCCACGAACACGATACTTGCAATTGCTCAAATCCTTAACTCGAATAGGCTAAAGATAGGTCCAAACTTCACCAATAATAATATATCAAAAAGGGCGACAAAATCATAAATACATAGCCGAATCCACGACTACGATACTTAAGATTGCTTAAATCCCTAATCTCAATAAATCAAAGGTTTGGTTGGATAAAGAATAGGGTATGGATAACATTTGGGATATAAATTGGTGTAAAAAATAAAAAATAAACAAAACAAATAAATTAAAATCCTAAGTGTGGTTAATCACTATCCCAACCATCCCATGAATAAGACTCATATCATCGAATAACTCACGCTTTAACACTTGAAACACACGCTTTAGGTAGACACGAATTATACTCAACAAGATCTTAATCAAAGAATAAACCTTAATTGGCGTTCCCATAACTGCCAATTCCCATTCAATCCATAGATATAGTACAACAAATAGTGGTGATATCGACCACTTACATAACTTTACAAAAGTTGATTGAAACAAACTTCCAACTTTTCTTTCTTTCTTTTTCTTTTCTTATTTTTTCGATTTTTTTTTTTTTTTTTTTTTTTTTTTTTTTTTTTTTTTTTTTTTTAAAGATAAACATAGATGTGTAAAATTTCACCACATCACTATAATGATAATTCTGGATAATTTTTCCATACTTTTCATACTTCAGAAATAACGGTAATAGTGAAAGTAGTAAACACACGAAAAATAAACTCAAAGATATACAATATTTACTTTCACTCCAATTGCATTGTGCAATTTCCCGACCTAACCAAAGATAATGAATTACGCACACGAACACAGGTAATGTAAGGAAACACACTTTGCCTATAGCAATTAACCAACCACGGATTCTAATCTACAGGGTAGGCTAAGGTGTAAGGGTGTAACGAAACATTTTAAACATAGGTGTAAGAAACGAAAGGAATGGCTCTGAGGGTTTTTCTAGGGGTATCTTACTCTAAAAATGAGAGCAACAAAAGGTTTATACGGGGGTTAACTAACCAGTGTAGTTAGCTAATAACACATAACATAATAAAGGCTATTTGGTTGTAATCCTAGAATTTTACCAATTTAGACAAGTCATTCCAATTATATAAATAATACTCATTATGGTGGTCTCGAATAGTATACAAGCCAAGTTCTAAAGTTTACAAGTCACCGGCACACTCATAGATTTGTGAATTTTGGAAAATCACAATTTTTGAAAATAACGTCATGTGTGCAGCTATGCAACTTAGATCTTAAACAAAAACATGCTAAATTTTTTTTAAGTTTGATATATTAAGCACATTTTAAGCATAATTTTTGAAAAAGTTTAGGACAAGTAATTGTTAAGTGTTTTAATTATCCAATCCCCCCACTTAAGTTAAACAACGTCCTCGTTGTTTGTATAAAAGGTTAAAAACTGGAAAATAAAAGAATTAGAACAGAAAAACTCCCCTGAGATTTGCTCGGTATGATCCTCCATTAGTATAAGAGCAAAAATCATCTTTCTTGTGGATGAGAACGTTAAAGCTTCATACTTGATGTATCCACAGGAAATCCAGGAAACTATAATACCACCAACACTTTAAAACACACCTAAGATAAGAAAGGTTCAAACTTGCATAATACATTAGTAGTTAGGAAAAATAAAACTTAAAAATTAAAACTGAAAATCATCAGGTCAGTCGATGCGCCGTATCTTATGGAAGAAGATACGCCGTATCGAGCCTGGAATTAATACGGATCAGAATAAAGATGCGCCGCATCCTTAACCAGGGATGCGCCGCATTAAAATAAACTGATAAATAGTTTTAAAGTCAAAAATAAAAATGCAAAGAAATAAAATAAGATATGACCATTGCAGGAGATGCGTCGCATCTCAGAATTGAGATGCGCCGTATCTTCATGCGGGCCTGACTGACTCGACACAGAAAACAGAATAATAAAAATTTTCCGGGTTGTCTCCCGGTAAGCACTTGTCTTTATTCCAGAGTCTTCAAGTTGGACTCACGTTCAGCTCTTTAATATCGATCATTGAAGGAGTCGGAAACATCGCGCTCCCTCATCGCCAATTCAGTAATATTGAACACTCCTTGCTCGTCCTTAATTTCCTCGCCGTTCTTCTTTAATATCTGCATAAACAAAGTCCTGTCCCTTTCGGGCAGAGATGACAAAATGATAGACGGGAAATTCTTATTATCATATAGGCACAAATAAGCAAGGTGGGGTGGTAGTTCAATAAACACATCATTATTCAAATTCATTTTCTCAACTATTCTCCTACGTTTATTAATTACTACACAATCATACCACTCATCGTCAGAATCATTAACAACATTGCGTCTAAGTTCGGTAGGTACATTAAGGTCAATGAATTCCTCAAAGTTCTCATGATTAGGACTAGTTGAGTTGTTTTGAATCAATGTTTCTCCCATAAGTCTAGCTTCAAGATCGAGGTCCATACGCTCTCTTAATCCTAGCACATAAACACCTCTAATTATGCTTTTAACAGGATCTTGACATTTATAGACTAGTTTATTATTCCTTACCCTTAATGAGATTTTTCTCTTAAACACATCAATCTTAGCATGGGCAGTAGACAAGAAAGGTCTTCCAAGGATTAAAGGAATCTTAACATCCTCGGGCATGTCTAGTATAACAAAGTCTACGGGAAAAATAAACTGCTCAATCTTAACTAGCACATTATTAGCAATCCCTTCAGGTCGTTTTACCGTTTTATCAGCCAATTCAATAAGTAACTTAGTCGGTGCTAATTTTCCTAGTCCTAGGGTAGTGAACATCTTAAGAGGCATAATACTAACACTAGCTCCTAAGTCAGCTAACACATTATTGAAAGATATATTATTAATAGAACAAGGTAGAGTAAAACTTCCTGGGTCTCTTTCTTTATGAGGCAAGGCATTTGAGTCGGTTGCAGGGCTCTCTTCTTTCATTGTTGCCTTGATCTCCTCTTCAATCTTTGTCTTCTCTTTTAGTAGTCTCCTTAAGCTGATTGAAGAATTAAAGAAAAATTCGGGTCTTGCACCATCATTACCATTCATCGATCTTCTAGGTATATTAGGAGTGACTTCTTCAGTGGTGCTTATGGCCTTGACATGATCTCTTGGGTTGGTTTCAGTTGAGCTTGGTAAACTTCCATATCCCCTTTGTTGAAGAACCTTGCTCATTTGACCAATTTTTTGTTCCAATGCTTTGATCGAAGCTCCTTGATTTCTTGTAGTAGTGTCCGTTGAAGCTCGGATTTCTTTGATCATATCAGTATTCTCTTCATGTCTTTTAGCAGCATCGGTCATAATTTGCTTTAAAGTATCATCTAAAGTCTGCCTCCTTTCTTGATAAGCGGGATTGAAGTTGTTCTTTTGATAGAATCCCGGTGTAGCTTCCCTAAATCTTCCTGAAGGTCGGAATGGTTGTCCAAATTGGGTGTAATATGCTTCTTCAAACGTCTCACTTTCATTCTTGTTCGGGCAATCTTTAGTGTAGTGAGGTCCTTCGCACTTTTCACATCCAACTTGGGCAGCATATGCTCTTTCATCTCGCTTCTTCATCTCTCTACTAATTTTATCCAATTGAGCTTGAATAGCAGCAATCCCGTCAAAATTAGTGCTGCTCTTAGATCTAGTAGAGGTCCCATCGTGCCATTTCTGAGAATGATCAGCAGCTTCTTGGATCGCTTTCTTAGCATTAGTTGCACTCATCTGAGGTACGGCTCCCTTAGCATCCAAAATCTGTCTTGTAGGCACGTCCAATCCTTGATAAAACAATATTATCTCCTGCATAGGGGTTAGATAGTGTTGAGGACATTTTATCAATAAATCTTTAAAACCGTTCCCAAGCTTGATAAAGGGTTTCATCAGGCTCTTGCTTGAAACTATTGATAGCCTCCATCTTTTTAGCAGTCTTAGCAGGTGGACAATATCTCTTCAGGAATTTGCTCTTCAAATCTCCCCATGTAGTGATTGAACTAGCAGGTTCATTCCTTAGCCACTTGTTAGCAGCTCCTTTTAGCGAGATTGGAAAGATTCTTAGCATGATCTGATCGTCAGTGACTCCTTCTGAAGTAAACAAATCTTTAATCTCCAGGACCTTTTCAACATGCTCATTAGCATCCTCATGTTCCGTCCCACTGAAAGCATTCTCTCTTAGTTCTTTGAGAAACTGACCCTTCAACTCAAATTTTGACTTATCATCAAACTTTGGTCTAGCAACTCCTGAAGTGTAATCAGCACGGGTGCTGTTCATGTATTCCTCCATAGTAGTGTTTTCGCCCATTGTTTCTGTTTCAACGTCCTCTTTTTCTTCAGAAAAGTAATCAAGCTCGAGTGAACTTGAAAGATCAAAGCTTCTTGTGTTGAAAAGCCTTTTAAGCGAATGCAGGGCTCGTTCAGGATCTTCGAAAGGTTGAATCAAGTTCTTAGTCGAACTCCTGGTCATGCACTTCCTGAAATCAACACAAAAGCATCAGTAGGGTATGCCCAAGAAAGTAATATATCAGAAAATCAACAACGAAAACGGAATACGAAAAATTAAAGTTATTGATATCTGCAGACGATGCGCCGTATCCAAAGAGTTGGATACGCCGTATCTTAATACGTTAAAATTAAATCAGACTTTATTCAGAAAATAGATACGCCGCTTAGAATTTATGAAAGCGCCGTATCGAATTAAATAATCAAAAATCAGCTTATCTAATTAAAATTAAATGCGTCGTATTAACGAAAGTTAATGCGCCGTATTTTCGTTACGTTTAAAAATAAATATCGATTTTTGATTCAGAAAGATGCGCCGTATCGATATAGATCGATGCGTCGTATCTGTTTAATAATTCGCAAACTGTTTTTAATTAAAATAATAGATACGCCGTATCTACGAAAGCAGATGCGTCGTATGGCGTTAACGTTTAGAAATTTTTTTTTTATCAAAAACAGATACGCCGTATCTGCAAAAGCAGATGCGTCCTATTACTTTATCGCTTTTAAAAAAAAATTTCATATTAAAAACAGATACGCCGTATCTTGGGGAAAAGATGCGTCGTATCGAATTAATTAAACGCGTTGTATTTTTAAAAATTAAACGCAATACGCCGTATCTGAGAAATCAGATGCGCCGTATCGTTTGATTTAGCACAGTACAACGATAGCAGAACAGAAAAATACGAAAAAAAAAAACAAAAAAAAAACACACAAACAAAAATAAACACACAAAAATAAAAGAAAACAATTAACACACAATACAACAAATATGCAAAATAGTACAATGATGCAATTAATCTAATAAAAAGAAAAAAAAAACTAATTAAAATACTAATCAAATTAACAGATAATAACAATTCACTCCCCGGCAGCGGCGCCAAAAACTTGATGCGTGCGGTGTCGTAGTATAGTTTTAGCAGTTTTAATGCCTACTCAAGTTTTAAATTTATATTTAGCCGACTTATCAATAACACACACACTTAATGAGCAGTGTACCCGGTCAGTATGAATATAATGGTAAGTAGAGTGTCGATCACTAAGAGTGGAACGTATTATCTAGTTATTCTAATCAGTATTTTAATATCCTAACGCAAGGGGGTTTCAGCCTGAGAGACTGGCACGATTTGTTTGCAATTAAATAATAAAATAAACCAATAGGCACGAATCAGCAAGTAGCACACACGTACACAGATAAATACTTGAGACAATAAGAGGGCTGTCCTTATGATTAAGTAGATTGTCACTTGTTTTATTGATAGCTTTATATGAAGTGTATGTAGTTAACCCTTTCTCGTTGGTCCTATTCTTATCGGCGAGTAAACCCTTAATGATTACTTATGTCTAAAAGTTATTCCTAAGTGATCAATTTAGTAATAACCGTGGGAGCCACATTATTTTCCGCAGTCAAATGCCCGCAAGCCACTAATAAACACAGAGGTTATCAATGCACTAATAAGTAGTAACCAAAGACATCAACATATAAACTTTAATTTATGGGAAAGCAAGTATTAAAGGGAGTGCAATCTTTCGTTGTCACATTACACAAGCCACCAATCCTGATGAATTAAAGTTTGCTAACACAATAAAACAAAACTACTTAATGAATTAAACACATGCAGCACCTTCTTACAGCTCTTGTATCTTTGATTTGGGTGTGTCTTGTGCTGCCTCCTTGACTGAATTCGTCCTTGGTTTCTCCTGTTCGGTCTTCGGTATTATATGGTATCTCCGAAATTCGTCTGGTCTTGGGGTATTTATAGTTTCTGTCTGAGGGTAGATGCGGCGCATCTAGTAAGTAGATGCGGCGCATTGAATTAACTTCGCGTGGGGTCCAAGATTATAATATTCAGGAATATTCGTACACCGCCAGAAGATGCGGCGTAACTCCATGATTAGATGCGGCGCATGTCCTCTTGTATCTTGGATCGTATCTGGTGATATCTTGATAGAGATGCGGCGCATGTCATGAGTGAGATGCGGCGCATCTGGAGCAGATTAGTCTTGATCTTCTTCATTTCAGTAGACTCTTAACTTTATGCATGTTTTGCTCCATAATCAATCCAAAATCGCTAAGTTTCACCAAATGCTTGTTTTTACCTGAGAATTACAAAAGTAAATGATTAAGTATCAATCCTCATACATAATATAATAAAACAAGTCAAATTAATAGGATAAATGATGATAATAAAATGTACTTATTTGAGTTCATCAAATATCCAACTAAGAATCCTTCATCTCCTTTTCCATCAAACTTTCCAAGATGGTCTAAGGTATTTAGAATTGTCACATGACATCCAAAAGGTCTAAGAAATCCTATTGCAGGAGTTCTACCTCTAAAAAGCTCATATGATGTCTTATTGTGAAATTTGACAACCAAAACCTTATTTTAAACATAGCAAGCAGTGTTGACTGCTTCTGCCCAAAAAGTGATAGGCAACTTAGAGTAGGCTAACATGGTTCTAGTAGCTTCTATGAGTGTTCTATTTCTTCTCTCAGCAACACCATTCTGTTGTGGAGTTCTAGCAACACTAAATTCTCTCATAATACCTTTTTCTTTGCAGAAATCATCCATAACTCTATTCTTAAACTCTGTCCGATTATCACATCTAATGACTTTTACTTTCTTGTCTACTTGGTTATTATCTGTGTAATGAAAGTCTTAAGGATGCTAGAAGTCTCATCCTTAGTAGCTAAATAGAAAACCCATGTAAATCTACTATAGTCATCAGTAATAACTAGACAATATCTTTTATGCATCAGGCTCCTAACAGAAGTAGGACCAAATAAATCCATATGAAGCATAAACAATGATTGATCAATAGTGTTAAAAATCTTGGGCTTACAAGTGGCTTTGTGTTGTTTTCCTTTAAGACAAGCAATGCATGTTTGGTCATTTTCAAATCGTTTTTGAGGTAAACCTCTTACCAAACCATTCTTAACAATCTAATTTATGGTTTTGAAATTAATGTGACCAAGCCTTCTATTCCATTTTAATGACTCCTCTAATGTAGTTTTTGCAAGTAAACAAGTAAGTGCCTCTTTAGGAACAATGTTCTTCATATCAACACTGTACATATTGACATTTCTAGGAATTTTAAGAAGTACTTGACTTTCATCAGGCATCTTAAAATCAGGAGAAAGCACAAGACATTCAGTGTCACAGAAAAGAACTTTGTTCCTTTTTTTTGTCACACATTTGTGAGACACTAAAGAGATTATACTTAAGTTCTCTTACAAAGTATACATCTTCAAAGTCTAAATTTCCAGTTTTAATGGTACCTTTACCGGAAATTTTGCCACCAACACCTCCTCCAAAGGTAACATAGCCTTCATCTATTGATTGAAAATCTGAGAGATAAGACATGTTGCCTATCATGTGCTTTGAACATCAACTATCTGAGTATCCTTGATCCTCTTGTTTATTAGATGAATGTTCCTGCACAGTAATAAGGAGTATTAGTTTCCTTTGGGGACCCAAGCCATTACTGACTTGGATCTGCCTCTTGCATCAATGAAATGTAATCTTTTGAGAACAGTTGATGCAACATTGGATTTAAGAATCCAACATGCAGAGGCCTTAACAGCATTTGCCCTATTTCCCTTAGCAGCAGTATTAACTACTTGCCTAGCAGTATTAACTGCTGGCTTTGCAGTTGTACCCTTAATTTTCTAAACTTGTTTTTGGTCCACTGCTTTTGATTGAATGGGCCTTTTAATAGTTTTTGATGCATTTTTGTAAGTTGATGTTGCATTTTTAACTGTTGGTCTTGGGTTAACAGTCATGAATGGTCTAGCAGTAGAAACTGCTTTTGAAACTGCTCTGGGTTTTATTCTATTAAAATTAGAATTAGAGTGAAAGTGAGTTTGAGGAGTTTTCCTTTTGAAATTCACTCTATTGTTTTCATACCCAGATACCCATTTGTTACAGAAAGCTGCAAGATGATCAAAACTACCACATGTGTAACAAGCTTTATTATAAAAGAAAAAGTCATCACCTAATTGGTTAGACTTGAGGCCATTCCAATTTCTTTGGTTACCTCTGGGCTTGCTAGTGGATCTATATTGTTCACAATATTTAACTGGTTGCCTAACATGTTTAATGTTTGTTCTAGGCTTAACAGTATCCTTTTTGATCACTTTAGGAACCCTTGTTCCTGCTTTCTTAACTACTTCAGGTTTACACATAACCTGATCATCATCACTATCAGTTGTACATTCCTCAACAACTATAGCATCTGCTTTCCTATCAGAGGACACCTTGTCCTCAGAAAGTGAAGTTTTAGATAAACTCTCACTTACTTTCTCTACCTTAGGACTCTCAGTAGACTTAGAACCATATTCCATTATTGGTTCTTGAAACTCAGCAAATCCTGTGTGTGCTAGGTCAATACCTGGAGGTGAAGGAACACCTCTGTATGGTGGAGGAACAGATTTGTATCCTAAACCAGACTTAGCTTTATTTATTACTTGAGCTTCCCAAATTTTATTTTAACATTTTCACTTTTATTTTTGTGATCTGCTAGGGATTTATTCAGTTTAGTAATACACTCATCTTTGAATTCTATGTTTCTTTTTAGTGCATTCATGTCATCAGTAAACCTAGATTCATTTCCTTGAAAATGCAAGATTTGTTTTTCAAGAACAGCTAGACCTCTTTTATGATTAGCTAAATTAGCTAAAGCATTATATAACTGTTCTAGTTGATCATCAAATCTCTTTTTAAGATCTTCATAAGCTTTAAGAGCAGAGCATGATTCAGTACATTTAATTATGGAATTTACCTCTGAATCAGAAAAGGCCATTAGTGCAGTCTCAGTGGCCACCATTGCAGCTTCTTTTGGTGCTTCTTTCTCATCAGCCATGAAGCTCCAATCATAGTTAACACCATCTATGGCTAGCATAGCCCTTGGTTCTTCCACTGTGACTTCCTTTTTCTTCTCTTGCCTGTACCATGTGCTTCTATTATCCTGCTTCCTTGGGTTTCTACATTCTTCAGCAAAGTGTCCTAACCTGTGACAGTTGAAACACTCTACTTTCTTCTTATCAAACCCAGCAGTTTCATTACCATCAATGGTAATCTGCTTACCAGTTCTCTGGCAGAACTTCTTAGCCCTCATGCTAAGTAAAGCAACCTGCCATTTGATGTCCATCTCTTCCAAATCATTATCATCCAACTGATCAAGATCTTCATGAGTTAGAGGAGAACCACTAGTTTGACTAGACATGAATACATAGAATGCTGGATCTCCAAGTCCAGCAGCATTCTTTTGTGAACTAGCAGTAGGACCACCATAGTTAGCAGTAGAAACACCTGCATCTTCATCTACCTCTTCTGACTTACTAATACTAGGAGATGACAAGAGTGCCACATTCCTAGAACTAGTACTATAGTTTCCAGACTTCTTTAGACTTTGTTCAACAATTTTGAAGTTGTTGTACAAATCATTGAGTTTCATGGTTTCAATGTCTGACTTGTTCATCCAGACAACCACATGAGTATGGAACTCATCAGGTAGGTTTCTTAAAAACTTCATGTTGAGATCTTCCTTGGCTATCTCAACCCCCAACACAGCTAACTGACTGACAAGCTTATGTAATCTAGAGAACAGCTTATCAAGTGATTCATTGCTATGTGAACTAAAATTTTCAAAATTTTGTTTCAGCAATGTCTTCTGTGTTTTCTTGGTAGTTTCATTACCACCAAACCATGCACAAATCTCTTCAAAAAGAGTTTTTGCATCAAGATACTTGCTAAAGGATAGCATCTGTTCACCAGGAATGGTCATAAGCAACAAATTTCTTGCTTTTTGATCATTTCTCTTTTGTATCATTTCTTCAGCTTCTTCTTCTAAATCAACTATATCAGCCTTGCTCTGATACCAATTAAGGATAGGATCGATACACTAATAGGTTGTTAGACCTTTTTTTTTTTACTTTGTGTATATGATATATTGAGTTAATATGATTAAGTATGCGGAATCTACTTAACCACACTTAGAAGGTTATTTGGTTTATGAAAATGGAAAGTAATGCTTTAGTAATGAACAATGAACACACGATGTTAACACCAAATGATTCAATATTATTCAAGATAATACGAGTGATCTTCACTATTACTAGGGTTACAAAACTTTGAATCTTAATGTTTATATGACTTGAGATATTGTTCTAGCTAGTTTTTTTAAGCATATGAATTAAGCACTTAAATTATTCACACATATATCTAGTCTAAGAACTTTCTTTTATAGTCCAAGAAAGATCTTTACAATATTGTTAAGTCTTGTCAAACACATGCTAGCTTATCTTATGTGTGTCAGTAACATAGATACAACATGTATCTATGTACACAACTTGTTACTGAACACTTTGTCCAAAGATATTATCTACCGTATATATTTGACTTTAGTAAACAAATATCTTTTCAATACTTATCCAACCAGCAGTAGTATACGTGACACTTAACCACTCGACAGTATCGACCAGCAGTATCTTCTTTGTACTACTAGTACTAACTTCAGTTAGTACTGTTTGTTATAACTTGAATAGTCCTTAGATATACACTAGCAGTTGGAACTGTTAGAGTATTCTTCTCAGCAGTACTAACCTTCAGCACTTGTAATTCTTAATACTTAATCTTCAGAACATTTAATTCCCAACACTAGGTCACCTTGTCGTGGGGAGGAGAGGACATGGTGATGTAGTTTGGGTCGTTTAAAGAAAAGTGTAGGGAGGGAGGAAGGGTTAACGTGTGGTTTTGTGAGGTGGTGATGTGGTTTGTTTAAAAACCAAAGATTTTTACCTACTTGGTAAATATTCTAGTGACATGGTTATGTGGATAATTTTGGACCATAGAAGAGTACTTGTGATTCATGGAATACTTAGGTATTAGTGAGGAATGAGCTTGGTTTAGTTGTAACTAAAATCGAATTAGGAAAATTAATTATGGGTCGAATGGCTTTATTGAGTGGTACATTGGCTATAGGTTGTTGTACTTAGGGTTTAGGGAAAGTAACAAGTTAGATTTTAGGGTTATGTTTAAGGATTTGTTTGCTAGGAAAAATAATTAGGGTTTTCTCATTTAATGTATATATCGAATTGGGGAGAAAAGAAAAGGAAATCATGTTGTGCTTTAAGGATTTGTACAATGGGTTTAATAGAGTTGTACAAAGATTTAAGAAATATGGAAAATATATTTTTAGGGTTTTCTCTTGTTAATTTAATTATATGTTAATTTTATTAAGTTTAAAAGTATATAAATGAGATTTTTGGCTTTTGTGCATTAAACACTTGTACACTAGATTTAGAGACTTGTACTTATTTTTAGCAAGTTTAAGAAATCCATTTTTAAGTTTTGTGTATAAAAGACTTGTATAATGTGCTTTATAATGAGTATACTGAGGTTTATAATGTGATTTTTATTAATATTATGTTTTCATGCATAAATATCTTGTACCTTGGCTTGAAATACTTGTACACATATATCTCATAAAAATCTTATATGCATTAATTAGGGTTTGTGATAAAATCATGATTTAATGAAATTAGGGTTTGTATCAGGAGTTTAAGTGGATTTAGGGTTTCTGTGCTTTAGTAACTTGTACATTGGTTTAAATGAGTTTTACTTTAGCGTTTTAGGGCTTAGTTGTTCATAATTGTTGTTATAAAAATTTTAGGGTTTCATTATAATAGATAAGAAATGTTTAGTTCGTACGTTTATCAATCGTATGTTAACGAATTATCGTAAAGTGGCAAATGAGATATCGTAATGTTTTATATGGAAATGTTTATATAACATGAACATTAAATAAGTTGATGTTGGTCTGCGTGAGAGCACGTTTATCGGGGATGTGAGTTACGTCACATTAGATAGTAGTTATGATCAGATAAAAAAAAAATATACGCAGAAAAATGGATAAGTATTCTATAGATAGTTTATTATAATGTGGAATTTTTACAGTGGTTACAGTATCCCCCCGTTGAGGGAATCTCGTCCCAAGATTCAGTCTGTGTTGGGAAAAGTGAAGTATAAAAAGTGTTGAGCATAGATTCTAACCTATTTAGATAGTGAGTGTGAGAATGGGAAATCGTATAATGATTTGATAGGTGATGTGAGTTTGATATGCTTAAAATGCCTAAAGTTTAAAAATAATATTATATATAATATTATCTTGTTCTTATGCCCCTATAACTCTCATAATATTGTTTTGCTATCAGTCCTTGGTTATACTTTTAGCCCAAAAAGGGTTGTTTAGAAATTTCCATTCGATACTTAAGGGAATGTAATTTCGTTAGTTTTATTCCTACTAGATGAAATAAATTTGAATGTTTTGCCACCTAATAAATTCAAGGGCTGTGAATAGTACTTCCCAACGATCATGAATAGTGAAAAACTAACTGTCAGGAATAGTAAATTGCAATGGTCATGAATAGTAGATAACGGCTAGTTTCTCCCCTATATATATTCCGTCTTAATTTCCATTCTTCCACAAAACATATATCCCTCATCTAACATTTCCAAAATGCTGCACCTTATCACAATCTTAGCAATCGTTTATGTTGTTCTTGCAGTTACTTATTTGGCGTATGTTCCTAATGAAGATTACGCATTCTTGGTTTGCATTCTAGTGGTTCTTATTGATGCGCGTGTATGTCGTTGCGGTTTAGCAGTATTAATGCCTACTCAAGTTTTAAATTTATATTTAGCCGACTTATCAATAACACACACACTTAACGAGCAGTGTATCCGGTCAGTATGAATATAATGGTAAGTAGAGTGTCGATCACTAAGAGTGGAACATATTATCTAGTTATTCTAATCAGTATTTTAATAAATTAAGTTAGCTATACAACCTATTCTAACGCAAGGGGGTTCAGCCTGAGAGACTGGCACGATTTGGTTGCAATTAAATAATAAACTAAACCAATAGGCACGAATCAACGAATAGCACACACGTACACAGATAAATACTTGAGACAATAAGAGGGCTGTCCTGATAGATAAGTAGTTTGTCACTTGTTTTATTGCTAGTTTTATATGAAGTGTATAGTTCGATGCAACGCACCGAGATTAAGTCCTTTCTCGTTGGTTCTAATCTTATCGGCGAGTAAACCCTTAATGATTACTTATGACTATCCTATTTATCTTTCTTCCTACTTTTCTACAGACGATAGAATGCATAGGCGATCTAATAAATAGGCGAGGGCAGAGGCATGGCGACCCGATCAACGCTCAGCTAGACACAGAGGTTATCAATGCACTAATAAAAGTCACCAAAGACATCAACATATAAACTTTAATTAATGAGAAAGCAGTTTTAAGGGAGTGCAATCTTTCCGTTGTCACATTACACAAGCCACCAATCTTGATGAATTAAAGTTTACTAACACAATAAAACAAAACTACTTAATGAATTAAACACATGCAGCACCTTCTTACAGCTCTTGTATCTTCGTTTGGGTGTGTCTTGTGCTGCCTTAATCGACTGAATTCGTCCTAGGTTTCTGTACTTCGGATATAATATTATTCTTGTACCCCTCGAATTCGTCTGGTCTTGGGGTATTTATAGTTTTGTCTGAGGGTAAGATGCGGCGCATCTAGTAAGTAGATGCGGCGCATTGACTTAACTTCGCGTGGGGTCCAAGATTATAATATTTAGGAATATTCGTACACCGCCAGAAGATGCGGCGTAACTCCATTTATAGATGCGGCGCATGTCCTCTTGTATCTTGGATCGTATCTGGTGAAATATTGATAGTGATGCGCCGTATATAATAAGCAAGATGCGGCGCATCTGGAGCAGAATAGTCTTGATCTTGTGATTTCGGTAGACTCTTAACTTCTTGCATGTTTTGCTCCATAATAAGTCCAAAATCGCTAAGTTTCACCAAATGCTTGTTTTTACCTGAGAATTACAAAAGTAAACGATTAAGTATCAATCCTCATACATAATATAATAAAACAAGTCAAATAATTAGGATAAATGATAATAATAAAATGTACTTATTTGAGTTCATCAAATATCCCCCCACTTGAACTTTACTTGTCCCCAAGTAAACCTTAGAATTAATCTTATGAAAATGTATCCTAAAAGATATTAGGATTTATTTTTATATTTAAGCATGTATTCATTTTTGTCATAATCACACAACCAAACACTTAACGAATTAGAAGTAAAATAAAATATTTCGATAAAAGCAAATCTAATCGTTTAACTGTCCAGTCGCGACGAATATTCTATCATACGCTTGGCAAGTATACACATCTCCCCCACTAAAGCCAAGGAATAACAAGTCTAAAGCGGTAAAAAGGGTTTTTAGGCTTAAGGGTTAATTATTCTTAATCTCTATCGATCTCAAATTCCAGAAAAGGCGACAAAATCACAAATACATGATCGAATCCACGAACACGATACTTGCAATTGCTCAAATCCTTAACTCGAATAGGCTAAAGATAGGTCCAAACTTCACCAATAATAATATATCAAAAAGGGCGACAAAATCATAAATACATAGCCGAATCCACGACTACGATACTTAAGATTGCTCAAATCCCTAATCTCAATAAATCAAAGGTTTGGTTGGATAAAGAATAATACAGGGTATGGATAATATTTGGGATATAAATTGGTGTAAAATGAAAAATAAACAAAACAAATAAATTAAAATCCTAAGTGTGGTTAATCACTATCCCAACCATCCCATGAATAAGACTCATATCATAGAATAACTCACGCTTTAACACTTGAAACATACGCTTTAGGTAGACACGAATTATACTCAACAAGATCTTAATCAATGAATAAACCTTAGTTGGTGTTCCCATCACTGCCAACTCCCATTCAATCCATAGATATAATATACAACAACTAGTGGTGATATCGACCACTTAATACAAAACTTTACATAAGTTGGTTAAATCAAGCATCCAACTTTTCTTTTTTTCTTTTTCTTTTCTTATTTTTCGATTTTTTTTTTTTTTTTTTACATCAACATAAACAAAGATGTGTAAAATTTCACCACATCACTATAATGATAATTCTGGATAATTTTTCCATACTTTTCATGACTTCAGAAATAACGGTAATAGTGAAAGTAGTAAACACACGAAAAATAAACTCAAAGATACAATATTTACTTTCACTCCAATTGCATTGTGCAATTTCCCGACCTAACCATAGATAATGAATTACGCACGCGAACACAGGTAATGTAAGGAAACACACTTTGCCTATAGCAATTAACCACGGACTTCAATCTACAGGGTAGGCTAAGGTGTAAGGGTGTAACGAAACATTTTAACAAAGGTGTAAGAAACGAAAGGAATGGCTCTGAGTGTTTTTCTAGGGGTATCTTACTCTAAAAATGAGAGTAACAAAAGGGTTTATACGGGGGTTAACTAACCAGTGTAGTTAGCTAATAACACATAACATATAAAGGCTTTTTGGGTGTAATCCTAGAAATTTACCAATTTAGACAAGTCATTCCAATTATATAAATAATACTCATTATGGTGGTCTCGAATAGTATACAAGCCAAGTTCTAAAGTTTGCAAGTCACCGGCATACTCATAGATTTGTGAATTTTGAAAAAAAATCACAATTTTTGAAAAATAACGTCATGTGTGCAGCTATGAAACTTAGACTTTAAACAAAAACATGCTAAAAAAATTTTAAATTTTGATATATTAAGCACATTTTAAGCATATTTTGAAAAGTTTAGGACAAGTAAGTGTTAAGTGTTCTAATTCTCCAATCCCCCCACTTAAGTTAAACAACGTCCTCGTTGTTTGTATAAAAGGTTAAAAACTGGAAAATAAAAGAATTAGAACAGAAAAACTCCCCTGAGATTTGTTCGGTATGATCCTCCATTTGTATAAGAGCAAAAATCATCTTTCTTGTGGATTAGAACGTTTAAGCTTTATAATTCATGTATCCACAGGAAGTGCAGGAATCTATAATACCACCAAGGCTTTAAAACACACCTAAGGTAAGAAAGATTCAAACTTGCATAATACATTAGTAGTTAGGTAAAAATAAAACATAAAAACAAAAAATGAAAATCATCAGGTCAGTCGATGCGCCGTATCTTATGGAAGAAGATACGCCGTATCGAGCCTGGAATAAATACGGATCAGAATAGAAGATGCGTCGCATCCTTATCCAGGGATGCGCCGCATTAAAATAAACTGATAAAAAGTTTTAAATTCGGAAATAAAAAATGCAGAAAAATAAAGATATGACCTGTGCAGGAGATGCGTCGCATCTCAGGATTGAGATGCGCCGTATCCTCTGTGGCCTGAAACAAAAATAAAATAAAACGAAATAAAGGATAGGATGCGTCGCATCTGTTTACCAGATGCGGCGCATGTGTTCACCACCCAGACTGCTATCAGTCTGGTGTAATATGGCTCATTCCACGGTTCATCTCTCACGTCCTCTCGTATTATCATGCTGAACTTAATGCCAGTCTTTGTCAAGCATGTTAAGAAATATAAACTGAAACATCAAATGCATAAATGAGAATATCGATTAGTACAATCCAAAAAGAATAATAATAATGTGCATGGAACAATGTCAAATAACACGTGGAATCAAGAGATCAAGGGTCAGTCTGTTCGTGTGGGTGGGTCCCTGAGGTGCTGGCATCATCAGTCCTAGGCCGGACTCTGCGAGCGTATGCACGTGTCACTCCCGCAACATGAGTACCATCTGAACGGGTGTGGGTAATACCCTGCTGCTCCAAAAGTCTGCTCACACTCATAACCAGCCACTCTGAGTCCCTCCTCATACCATCAACAATGCCTCTCAAGGCTCTCAGCTCTCCCTCGACTGCGTCAACCCTCTGACTCACCGTGCGTATAGGGACTGGTGGGGGTACTGGTGCCTGCGGCTCCTCCTGATGGGCTGGAGCAGCAGCCGGAGGTCCCTGAGGGCCTCCCTGCTCCGCCTCTGGCCCTGCAGCTCTGGCGGGCCCTAATCCTACCCAAACGTAATCTCCCATAGCCAGCTGGCATATCCCAAGCCTAACCAAGTAATCCCTGTCAATAACCGGGAGATGGGTCACCACAACCTCCAGCCCTGCTGGAATCTCCGCTCCAATCACTCCGAAATGGCGGGCCAGCCTAGAAACAAAATGCCCGCCAGTATTATGGCTCCTCCGATCTCTCCCTGCAGCTGATCGGTGGAGTTAGTGTGCCAAAAAGTGGGGGATGTTCACCGACAATCCCTCATCCATGCTCCTCAAGAGGAAGAGGTCCAGAGTGGTCACCTTCTCAGGTGACTGACCTCTCCCAGCAATAGTAAGTGCTATCAGACGGTGGCACAGCCTCCTCATCGGCTCCCTGATCAAAGTGTAAGAGGGGGTAGAAGTAAGGATGTCACCCCCCGAAGAAATCCTGTCCCAGTAATCACCGAATTGTGCCCTGTCAGGGACCGCTCTCAAACTATCATCCCAATATCTGGCAAACCCATCTGACTCAAGCTCCTCAACTGTATGCAACCCCATGGCCAAAATGAACTGTCTCATAGACATCTGCCTCGGCACCCCACCCAGTCTAAACACAAGGGTGTCAGCAATATCCAACCCAGTATCCGTCTCTCTGTAGTAGACCGTACTGAAAAACTCCATCATGAGCTCCTTCACCAAGGGCTCGTCAATCCTGAACAATCTCTCCCAAGCAGAAGATCTGAATACCACCTCCTCATCGTCACCAGTAACTACCATCTCCATCCTACGTCGTAAACTCTCAACAGCATGTCCATCCCCAATCAATCCCACATCGGCGAAATCCAAAACCTGTACCCTGAATATTCTCTTGAAGTAAATCGACTCAAGTCTCCGTAAGTAATCCTCCAAAGTGCCAGGGGTTAGTCCCATATTCTCGAAACGTAACCACTGATGTCGTTGTGCAACCTCTGGTAATGCCATCTAAAATAAATTTTCAAAGTTAGTAAGCAGTCTGCAAGTGAGGTAGATACGGCGCATCTGATTTAATCAGTGCGGCGTATCTGCATGAAATATAAGAGATGCGGAGCAAGAGATGAGATACGGCGTATGTAGATGCGTCGTATCTAGATTAAGTAATACGGCGTATCTAGAATTTTATTAATTTGGAAATAGGTCGTTACGCCGCATCAATTAACCTAGATGCGCCGCATCTAAAAGCATATCAGTATAAATAAAGGGGATCAGGCAGGCTTTTCAAGAATCCGTATCCGTGACGTAAACTACCACTAAATATCACAGTATCATTTACTCCTTATATCAGTTCTAAAGGCTCATTACATTCTACTAATCCAACTTCCCGCTAAATATTCAAAATCGAATTCAAAACCCAAAATTTTCGGTCAAATCAAACTAGGTCAGAAATTCGATGATTTACGCAAGTTAAACACGGGGAAGATCATCTATTACAAGCCTAATCATATCTCTACATCATTTAAGCACAAATCAAATTAATCACATAAACCCTAATTTTCGTATCAACTAAGATTAAATCGAAATGGAAGAATTACCTTAATTTTATGATTAGGTGAGGGATTATAGATCGGATTAGAGGCGGATTTTAGAAAAATGATCGGAATTAGAGTATAGCTTTTACTGCGTGTATAGTACTTAACTGTGTGAGTTTTTGTGGTAAAGATTTTAGATCCGGCGCATTCCCGTCGTATTTATAGAGCAAAAAGATGCGCCGTATTGAAAAATTGGGATGCGCCGTATCTATTTCAATTTCGTTGACTAGTCAATGAATCCTAGATGGTCAGAGATACGGCGCTTGGGATATTTAGATCCGCCGTATCGCTATGTTAGTGAACGAAGTTTTAATGAGGAACGTACCTTGGCCTCCGCAACACAATTCTTTATACAGCAAATTGGGGTAAAACGGTTACACCATATGATATAAATGAATTCAAAATAAGAGCAATAGGTATAAACGTTTTATTAACAATTGTAATCTTATTGTTTAGAGGATAAGGATTTATTCCGAGGTTAGGAACAAATATCGTTTTAAAGCGTACAAAATTAAGATTACAATTTGAATCAGATGTATAATATGGATAATAAAATTGAGATTATAATGTAGAGAACTTCCCTTTGGGCCGGTTGAATAATCGAAGAGGTTACGTTTGATCACTCCAGCTAGCTTCTCTCGGTTTGGTTCAGAATGTAATCTTTCATGGTGATGCTTGAATCATCATTTATCCTGAAAATAAACAACTTGCACACGAGAGTAGCGGACCGATCAAAGTAAATATCAAAAATCAACTATATTTATCAAATTGTAATCGTCGTATTAACAAAAGTTAATGCGCCGTATTTTCGTTACGTTTCAAAATATAAGATTTTTGATTCAGAAGATACGCCGTATCGACAGATATCGATGCGTCGTATCTGTTTAATAATACGAAAACTGTTTTTAATTAAAATAATAGATACGCCGTATCTGCTAAAGCAGATGCGTCGTATGGCGTTAACGTTTAGAAAATTTTTTTTATCAAAAACACATACGCCGTATCTTGGGGAAAAGATGCGTCGTATCGAATTAATTAAACGCGTTGTATTGTATAAAAATTAAACGCAATACGCCGTATCTGAGAGATCAGATGCGCTGTATCGTTCGATTTAGCTCAGTACAACGATAGCAGTATGCAGAAAATACGAAAAATTAAAAACAAATAAAAACACACGAAAATAAACACAAAGAAAACAAACAAATAGCACACAAAAACAGAAAATATGCAAAATAGTACAATGAATGCAAATTAATCTAATACACAACAAAATTAGCGGTTAGATAAAAAAAAATTAAAAACCTAATTAAAATACTAATCAAATTAACAGATAATAACAATTCACTCCCCGGCAGCGGCGCCAAAAACTTGATGCGCGTGTATGTCGTTGCGGTTTAGCAGTATTAATGCCTACTCAAGTTTTAAATTTATATTTAGCCGACTTATCAATAACACACACACACTTAACGAGCAGTGTACCCGGTCAGTATGAATATAATGGTAAGTAGAGTGTCGATCACTAAGAGTGGAACGTATTATCTAGTTATTCTAATCAGTATTTTAATAAATTAAGTTAGCTATACAACCTATTCTAACGCAAGGGGGTTCAGCCTGAGAGACTGGCACGATTTGGTTGCAATTAAATAATAAACTAAACCAATAGGCACGAATCAGCGAATAGCACACACGTACACAGATAAATACTTGAGACAATAAGAGGGCTGTCCTGATAGATAAGTAGTTTGTCACTTGTTTTATTGCTAGTTTTATATGAAGTGTATAGTTCGATGCAACGCACCGAGATTAAGTCCTTTCTCGTTGGTTCTAATCTTATCGGCGAGTAAACCCTTAATGATTACTTATGACTATCCTATTTATCTTTCTTCCTACTTTTCTACAGACGATAGAATGCATAGGCGATCTAATAAATAGGCGAGGGCAGAGGCATGGCGACCCGATCAACGCTCAGCTAGACACAGAGGTTATCAATGCACTAATAAAAGTCACCAAAGACATCAACATATAAACTTTAATTAATGAGAAAGCAGTTTTAAGGGAGTGCAATCTTTCCGTTGTCACATTACACAAGCCACCAATCTTGATGAATTAAAGTTTACTAACACAATAAAACAAAACTACTTAATGAATTAAACACATGCAGCACCTTCTTACAGCTCTTGTATCTTCGTTTGGGTGTGTCTTGTGCTGCCTTAATCGACTGAATTCGTCCTAGGTTTCTGTACTTCGGATATAATATTATTCTTGTGCCCCTCGAATTCTTCTGGTCTTGGGGTATTTATAGTTTCTGTCTGAGGGTAAGATGCGGCGCATCTAGTAAGTAGATGCGGCGCATTGACTTAACTTCGCGTGGGGTCCAAGATTATAATATTCAGGAATATTCGTACACCGCCAGAAGATGCGGCGTAACTCCATTTATAGATGCGGCGCATGTCCTCTTGTATCTTGGATCGTATCTGGTGAAATATTGATAGTGATGCGCCGTATATAATAAGCAAGATGCGGCGCATCTGGAGCAGAATAGTCTTGATCTTGTGCATTTCGGTAGACTCTTAACTTCTTGCATGTTTTGCTCCATAATAAGTCCAAAATCGCTAAGTTTCACCAAATGCTTGTTTTTACCTGAGAATTACAAAAGTAAATGATTAAGTATCAATCCTCATACATAATATAATAAAACAAGTCAAATAATTAGGATAAATGATAGTAATAAAATGTACTTATTTGAGTTCATCACTTATGCCTACTGTGCTCCTCGCTATTGGTGTGGACAAGATATGGGGGTAATAACCTCGAATTAGGGTTGTTTAAAATGAGTCTTTTGTTGTGTTTCTATGTAGTCCTAAAAAAAATTTGTTTGTTCTTAGCTTCTAGTCTCGCTATCGTTCCTAATAGTTTGTTTGTATTTATTGCATAGGATAATCAAGGTGATTCATCCCGTGGTGGCTCTAGCTATCGTTGGGTTGGTGGTGGTCTTTGTTGCTATGGCGGGTCAACCTATTGAAGATTCTATACCTTTTCTAGTAATCATTGTAACATTAGCACTTCCGTTGCTAATTATGTCGTTATGTATGAATTTTTGTGGGTTCTAATAAAATTTGTACTATGTTGTGTTTGCTATAAATCTTTGTGAATTCTTAGTGGTTTCCCTATTTTTTTTTTATTTTTTTTGGTAAAAACCGTCAAATTCTTAGACTTCCTTATTCACCTATATGGAAACCAACTTCAGTAACCATTTAATACATGGCCTTTAGAAAGTTCAATAAGCCCTTTAGAACTATTTTTAGAACCCCCTAACGAGCCCAAGTCAAAGCCCAAATTCATTTCTAACCCAACGGATCATTTATTCTTAACGGGCCAGGTTAAATAGTTTTAAAAGCCCACTTACGTAAAAATAAGCCAAACGTGTTATAAGCAGTTGATAAGCACTTCTTTAAACTTCAATAAACTTTTCAAAATCTCGGAAACATTTTCCCATTTATTTTACACTAAAAGGGGCCATTTTGCAAACAATTTCAAATTCGGGGACTAAAGTTGTCCATATCGGAAAAATAGGACATAAAGTGTAATTTCGGTAACTTTGGGTTATTTAATGTTAAAATAGTAATTTTGAAATCTAAAATGACATTTTGTGAACTTTTGGACTAAATATATATATATATATTAAGGACTACCGGTGCAAAAAGTAACAGGTGTAGACATCTATCAAAAATGAAGTTTTATGAAAAATTTATTTTGTTTTAATATGTTGCTTTTGAATGAAAATTGTTATTAGAAAGTCTGAAAGGATAACTGTCCCATTTATTACGTGATTCTTCCTAAATTAGTCATAGTTGATCAGGCTATGAATAATTGAGGACCAAATGATGTGATGTTTGGCTCAGTCATTGTGGTATTTATGCTTTTTAAAAAGTTTTAGATGGTGTTCAACGTGTTGTTTTTGAAAAATAACAGCATGATTATTTTTCAAAAGAATAAGAAAATTTTGGTTTACACTATAGTGATGAGTTAGGGATTTTTCTAGGGTACTAATGGGATATCCTTGAAATAAATCTTAGGGTTTGTGTGAGAATCTTACAGGGTAATAATAGTCTATTGTTCAGTCAAAAATAATATTAGCCAAAATCCTAATGTATTGTTACATAATGTCTATGAACAGGGTAAATGGAATAGAAACTGAGTTTGTGATTATTACGGAAATGTTACAAGATAGAGATTTCATACGGTAGAAAGGTAGTTGTTACATTTAGGTTACATCCATCGTAACTAAGGTAAGGTACAAAAGGAAATACAACTTAGAGAGTTCTAAACCACAGTTTATTTGTCTACTACAGGAATTTATCTTCTGCTTAAACTTAGATGTCATTCTTTGACATTGTTGGGATCTTAATGAGTTCTTATTCTTTTACACTAGTCTTGGCTTTCCAATTGGTATTGTAGTTTGGGCAACGACTCTTGTAGTGTCCTTCTCCACCACATCCGTGGCATACCACAGCCGATGGTTGTTCCTTTTTGCCCTTGGTTTTGCAGTCTCTTGTCTGGTGACCTATTCCCTGGCATCTCCCACACTTAACAAAACAAACTCCAGTATGATGCAACTTGCATCGTTGACATAGAAGTCGCTTTCCAAGATAACCAGCTTTGTTAGCAGGTGTGGCGATGCAGTTTCTACCAACTTCCTACCTACAAACTTGTTGGCGATGGTAGTTGATGCGATCTTGAAGATGCTTGCGGTGACAGTCGTGGTTATTGATGAATTTGTGGTAGGTGGGGATAATGGTTTTCCTATCATCAAGTTTTCGCTTTTGATTATTTTGCTTAATTCCTAAGGCACGGGTGATGGTAGGTTTGGTTATTCTTTCTGGGCCTTTATGGTGAGCTGGTCTACAACCCGTGAAACTTTCAGGAGTGTGCTTACAAGACACATCCGTTTTCTTTTCTCCTATTGCCATATTGTTGCTACTTAAGTGAGCTACTGCAGTTACTTTGAGTATTGTTGCAATGATGTTGATTATCAACTTTTGGATAGCTTCAGGAGTCATTAGGGTGGTTAGTGCTGGTAAGGTATTTGTATTTTTCATGCTGGTTTTCTCCTATCGATATCACAAGAAACATGAATTTTAGAATTTTCGTAATGACCATGTTAGAATAATTCAAGTAATAAAGTAATTACATATTATTCCCAACAAGTGGTCACAATGCGAAGTTATATCAATTGAGAATCAATAATTTACGATGTGTCTGTTTAGTATCGTAGGTAAATGATTAACTCTTGGTATAAAATTGCTATGGAACAAACTAATCCATTTACAAAAACTGAAGTTCAGCAACTTTTTCTTCATTCATCAAGTTTTCTTCCGAAATTTATCTTAGAGGATTCTATGGTTATAGCCTAGTTATGGTAGGTATAAGGAATTATATTAATCTTAAATAAGGTCTTGCTAGGTCTGGATATAATAACATGAAATTAATAACTTGATCGATTGTTTTTGCAAAACAATTAATACAAGATCTTTTATTAATGCTTTATGTGGTAGGTTAAGGATTTTTTGTCTCTAGCCTAAGTGTTTGGTCCTTTGTTGACAATAGTGGTCCTATTTTCTGTTACTTACTGTGCTACTAGTTGGTCGGTTGACTAGGTTTGGGGAAAAGGGAAAGTGATATTTATTGTGTTTCGTGTATGATTTGGTTTACGTGGAGCAATTTGTCTATTAAGGATAGTAACAAATGGTGAGGTCTTGCATGAGTTCATGAGTAGTCATTACATGTATGCATAGCATTTTGTAAGACATAGTAGAAAGAATTTGTTTTCA
Source organism: Artemisia tridentata subsp. tridentata (assembly GCA_021014915.2). Classification (NCBI taxonomy): domain Eukaryota; kingdom Viridiplantae; phylum Streptophyta; class Magnoliopsida; order Asterales; family Asteraceae; genus Artemisia; species Artemisia tridentata. The sequence continues at coordinate 420,497,914 of CP139507.1, read as the reverse complement.
ACAAAAATATATAACAAAAGGAGGTTGTTATAGATTTAAAGATCGATTACAAACTATGAAAGTTTCAGGCTTATTGGAAAATACAGGAAATACTAATCAAATACTATTCGGTTTAGTAGACACAACAATGATACATGTGAATTTAAGATCAGTTACGTCCCTGACGTAAATGCTTAATTTCAGTCTCAAGTTTTAGTTGTGCAATTTCCATTTCTAAGAAGCGTTCCTGAAATTCCTGGTACATCCTCATTTGTTGGTCAAACATGGCTTCTAAGGCGAAAATCTTCTGACCCTAGTTTCTTGCCGTATCCCTGGCCATCCATAGGGTTCTTTCAATATCTTCCACTCTACCACGTGTTTGATTTTGTTCTCTTCTCGAACAGCGGACTCTGGAATCTAAGCTTCTAAATTTATGGTTGTAAGTATTCTTCATCTTGTCAACCTTTACTCCTAAGTCAAACACTGCTCGTCTCTCGGCATCGGCTCTTCTAAACAGGGTGTCAAAGTTACGATCATACCATTCGAAACGTAATGGTTATAACCCTTCCAACTGTTTAGTGTGAATGTCTAGGGTGTGAGCGTGTTGATAAAGGAGAGTCCATGTTGATTCATGAGGGTTGAAATTTTGGTCAGGGGAATTAGGTGTAGATATGGCGTCTGGGATGTCTGGTATTGGAGAATCTGGAGTGTCAGGTAATGGAGAGTTTGACTCAACATCTTTCCGAATTGTTTCTTGGTGTGAATTCTGTCCAACCTTAAACGTTGTCGGACAACCAATCAACATTTCATCCGATGTAGTTTTCCTAAGTTGCTGATGGGTAGGTGAGTGGGTAGGTGATGTACAAGTAGTACGGAGGGTAGTTTCGTTAATATCAGGTGTTTCGGGGGACATGGTACTGTGGTAATCCACAAATAATAATTATAAGTAATTATTATAAGTAATTAAGTGAGTGAAAGTGAAATAATCAAGTGCGCGGGAGTAAATATCAAGTATGCGAAAATTAGTGTAAAATAATTCTAAAAAGTAATATACTAAGCACAGTAATATGCAAGCACGGAGGGCGTAAGACGGTATGGTGTAAAATCATTTGTTTTGAAAGTGTAGTTATAGTCCAATGTTTGAAAACATTTGGTTCTCTATAACCATGAGCTCTGATACCAATCTGTAACACCCCCGTTTTCGATAATCGCAGCGGAATATAAGTTGTAGTGTTACTTCAAGCATCACAGTCATGAAAATAGAAAATGACTCGAAAAGAGAAGTTTTAAATAAAATTATTATCATTCATTTATTTTAATCAGAGTTACATTATACAGGTCCCAATGGGAAGTTTCGAAGTACGTTATAAAAGGGTACATTATTCATTGAATGATAAAAAAATGGACACTCTTTTTATAAGAAAGTCCACAACCACTCCGTGCCAAATCAAGCTTCTAATTACCTGAGATAAAACATGCTAAAAAGTCAACACAAAGGTTGAGTTAATCCATAGCGTTTAAAGTTATAATCAGTTTGAACACAAGCTAAGTAGAAAGTAATTTAGTAATATTGCAGTTCGTTACATATATTGCCCTAAGTCTCATGACACGCAAAGCATTAACTGGGGATCATCAATAGTTATGAGCTATTGATGTATATTACTCCATAATTAAATGAAGTAATTTTGCCTCCGAGTAGGAGATTGCCGGTCTCTTTATTCATCTCAAATAAAGTACTTTTGGTCACGTTACTGTAACACAAATGGGTCATCACACCCAATTAATCTATTTACTATATTCGCGCTCACCCAAAAGTGATTAGAGGTCCATGATAGGAGGTCTTTTAGGCAACAGGTAACTTAGGCAATATTAATCAGGAAAGCATACTGGAAAATACTTGTGTTCGGTTTTGTAGCATTTATCTCCCCACAAATTTGGAAAATGTATAAAAAGTGGGACTATGAACTCACCTTAGCAGTCTGGATGGAAAACAAAATTAAATAGAGTTGATAAACATCTCCGGCACGAAACCTGGGTTGTTATGTCAAGTTTCAGTAATCGTATTCCAATATATATATATATATATATAATATATATATATTATATATATATATTCTATATATATATATATATATATATATATATATATATATATTATATATATATATATATAAGTTTTAATATTTGTTTCGTAACGTTTTTGGTTGATCGTTAAATGTTTAAATGAGACAAGATGAAGTCTCTTCAAAAGTTGGATAATATTTTATCTTATTTCTCATTTTTATGTTTCCGTTTGTTCGTTATCGAGGTAATCGTATTTCATTTATTAGTTTTCATTATAAATATATTCAAAATATATTTCTTATAATAATTATATAAAGTTACGCTTTTTACCCTATAGTTTCACATATTGACAGTTTATACCTTTGAACTTTCACAAAATGACAATTTTTTCCCATCAACTTTGGTGAAATGATAGTTTTTACCCCTGTAGTTTTGAAAACGATAATTTATACCCTCAACTTTAAGTCGTTGGCAAAAATAGTCCTTGTTTAATTAACTTTGAAATATTTACATTTTTGGCCCAATAAAACTCTATCTTTCAAAGTTTGCAGGTTTTACCCCTAAACTTTATGTCAAATTCAATTTTTAGTCCTAGTTATAGTATTAGTTGGAGTTTTGTCAATTTATACCCTCAAAGCCTTTTTCTTATTTCATTCGACATCCTTTATTTGTTTTTACGCTTTTTAAGTTTAGGAAATAGGTGCGAATTGCTACGAATCTTTTAGGAATGTTATAATAAGTTAGTAAACGACTTATTCACAGCTTATGGGCTTATGGTTTGAGCTTATGAGCTCGCATCAATTTAAATAGGGTGCGTTCGAAACAGTTTCGAAAGGGGCAGAAAGGACCTCAAATAAAAGCGAGGCGACTTGAGATTTTTACAACGTTCTTTTTCCTATTAATAGCTAGCTGGGGTGTCTTTAATATGGCTAAAATCCAGATTTTATTGAAGTTGTTTGGTTGTCGAAATGTTTGTTCAAAGTTGGGCTTGTGGGAATGATTCTCGGTAAAACAGAAAAAGGAAAAAGAATTTTGGTTTTCGATTTTCAAGCTTATGATCTAATTTTTGTTGCATGTTAACAGTATTATTAACCCATCTAAGCTGTTTCTTATATGTCTTGTGGTCCCTTGATTAGCAAGATGTAAAAATAAAATTCTTAAGGTTGTTTGGTTTTGCTCGATAGAACAAGAAAAAGAAGGAAAAGTTTGGTTTTTGATTCTTAAGTGTTCTAGCTAATTTTTAATAAATGTCTATGATTATTAACATATTTAATCTATCTCCTAAGTGGTTTAGAGTTCCTTGACTAGTATTAACTAAAAAAAATAAATTTGAGTGTGTTTGATTTGTTTCGACAAAAAGAAAAAGAAAGGGAAACATGTATTTTTTGAACTAGTTAGTTATTAAGGCTTATGTTGTATTATTTTTAGGATTGTTTAGAACTTATAAAAGAAATGAAAAAGAGTTAGATCGCTTACTTGATTACTATATTCGATTATGGGGATTATTTGGCAAACGGTTTGAAACTTGATCACCAAGAGTTTTCCTATTTCCAATCCTTCTTAAGACCTTTCTTAGATTATATGTGGGCTGTAGAATCAGTAATAAAATGGGTGTGGCTATTTTTGTGAGTGTTCGAATTATGGGTTGAGTAAAAGAACTATGAGTGGGTCGATATTTTTAATAGGAAAAAGGTTAGGGTTTTTATGAAGCTAGTTCACCTTGTCATGGGGAGGAGAGGACATGGTGATGTAGTTTGGGTCGTTTGAAGACAAGTGTAGGGAGGGAGGAAGGGTTAATGTGTGGTTTTGTGAGGTGGTGATGTGGTTTCTTTAAAAACCAAAGATTTTTACCTACTTGGTAAATATTCTAGTGACATGGTTATGTGGATAATTTTAGAACATAGAAGAGTACTTGTGATTCATGGAATACTTAGGTATTAGTGAGGAATGAGCTTGGTTTAGTTGTAAATAAAATCGAATTAGGAAAATTAATTATGCGTCGAATGGCTTTATTGAGTGGTACATTGGCTATAGGTTGTTGTACTTAGGGTTTAGGGAAAGTAACAAGTTAGATTTTAGGGTTATGTTTAAGGATTTGTTTGCTAGGAAAAATAATTAGGGTTTTCTCATTTAATGTATATATCGAATTGGTGAGAAAAGAAAAGGAAATCATGTTGTGATTTATGGAGTTGTACCATGGGCTTAATAGAGTTGTACTAGGATTTAAGAAATGTGGAAAATATATTATCAAGGTTTTCTCTTCTTAATTTAATTATATGTTAATTTTATTAAGTTTAAAAGTATATAAATGAGATTTTTGCCTTTTGTGCATTAAACACTTGTACACTAGGTTTAGAGACTTGTACTTATGTTTAGTAAGTTTAAGAAATCCATTTTTAAGGTTTGTGTATAAAAGAATTGTATAATGTGCTTTATAATTAGTATACTGAGGTTTATAATGTGATTTTTATTAATATTATGTTTTCATGCATAAATGACTTGTACCTTGGCTTGAAATACTTGTACTCTTATATCTCATAAAAATCTTATATGCATTAATTAGGGTTTGTGATAAAATCATAATATAATGAAATTAGGGTTTGTATCGGGTGTTTAAGTGGATTTAGGATTTCTGTGCTTTAGTAACTTGTACATTGGTTTAAATTAGTTGTACTTTAGTGTTTTAGGGCTTAGTTATTCATAATTGTTGTTATAAAAAATTTAGGGTTTCATTATAATAGATAAGAAATGTTTAGTTTGTACGTTTATTAATCGTATGTTAACGAATTATCGTAAAGTGGCAAATGAGATATCGTAATGTTTTATATGTAAATGTTTATATAAAATGAACATTAAGTAAATTGATGTTGGTCTGCGTGAGAACACGTTTATCGAGGATGTGATTTACGTCACATTAGATAGTAGTTATGATCAGATAAAAAAAATTATACGCAGAAAAATGGATAAGTATTCTGTAAGATAGTTTATTATAATGTGGGATTTTTACAGTGATTACATCAGCCAACTTGTAACCACTAACATTCATACAGCCTATTATAACAGCTTGTTGGTTATAAAATCAAAATAAAATAAAATAACATACGACACATATTTAGACACACAAAAAACACAAACTATTGTATTTTATCTCTCAAGTAAGAAACCATCTTTTCAGGTACACCACCATCATATCCTCCTCGGTCGGCACCAACTCATCCTCCGCCGCCATAATAAGCTGGAATCAGTGCTTTTTATGGTTTCATTTATATGTGGTATTGGTGGTAGATCTTGTGGTTGTGGTGGTAGATTGGGATATAAAACCTCAAACACAACACAAAAACATACGCAAACCATTTAACCATGCTTTTAACCAAAAAATACACAAACTCCTAGATATACATCAGCAGCCACCACCGCATCAGCCAGAAAAATAGTAACCGGGTACCCGTTGCCGCATTGCGGTGGTACCCTTCTTGTTAAATATAAAAATTTTTATATTCACAAGTCATATTTGTAGGGAAGAGATTGTAAGTTTAAAAAAGTATTCTCATTGCGTTACCAAGTCAACCACGGTTCGTTATGTAGTGATTACTAAACCGTGTTTTGTTATGTATGTAGAGGTCTTCAACTTTTAAAAACTTTTTTAATTCCATATATAGACATTCTGTGTTTTTGGTTTATAACAAATCATCAAATATCGAGTATTTAAGGGGTACCGTGTTTTTATTTTATCAAATTATCAAATGTGGAATCTTTAAAGGGTAATTAAGTTTCAGGATTTAATTTTCAATATTCCTCACCAACTCTTATATGTTTTGTTTTGTGTGTGTGTGTGTTGGGGGGGGGGTTATCTTTATTAAATGACTAGGTTTATTTGAGGGGAAAAAAACTAATGAATATGCTTAATAGTGCATAGTAGAATAGTCACTTCAATGAAAATCAAATTCCCACTCATTGCAATTTAAATGATTTTATATCGACTTCGATTCAATTAGGGGGGGGGGGGGTTATCTTTATTAAATGACTAGGTTTATTTAAGGGGAAAAAAACTAATTAATATGCTTAATAGTGCATAGTAGAATAGTCACTTCAATGAAAATCAAATTCCCACTCATTGCAATTTAAATGATTTTATATCGACTTCGATTCAATTAGGTGCCCGGTTTGTGATAATACAATACCAGCCTCATCACATGGATCGATTCGACAAACTTTGACAAACACGTACACTAAAATATGTTCTGATGTCGTTGTTCAAACAACGCTTTGGTCAGTCTGGAGATATAAGAACAAGTTTTGTTTTGATTTAAAACTAACTAGGAAAAACACAATCCAATACAAGATTAAATTGTTTTCTTGGGGGGGAGGGTGGAGGGTTATCTTTATTAAATGACTAGGTTTATTTGAGGGGAAAAAAACTAATTAATATGCTTAATAGTGCATAGTAGAATAGTCACTTCAATGAAAATCAAATTCCCACTCATTACAATTTAAATGATTTTATATCGACTTCGATTCAATTAGGTGCCCGGTTTGTGATAATACAATACCAGCCTCATCACGTGGATCGATTCGACAAACTTTGACAAACGTGTACACTAAAATATGTTCTGATGTCGTTGTTCAAACAACGCTTTGGTCAGTCTGGAGATACAAGAACAAGTTTTGTTTTGATTTAAAACTAACTAGGAAAAACACAATCCAATACAAGATTAAATTGTTTTCTTGGGGGGGGGGGGATGGGGGTTATCTTTATTAAATGACTAGGTTTATTTGAGGGGAAAAAAACTAATTAATATGCTTAATAGTGCATAGTAGAATAGTCACTTCAATGAAAATCGAATTCCCACTCATTGCAATTTAAATGATTTTATATCGACTTCAATTCAATTAGGTGCCCGGTTTATGATAATACAATACCAGCCTCATCACGTGGATCGATTCGAAAAACTTTGATAAACGCGTACACTAAAATATGTTCTGATGTCGTTGTTCAAACAACGCTTTGGTCAGTCTGGAGATACAAGAACAAGTTTTGTTTTGATTTAAAACTAACTAGGAAAAACACAATCCAATACAAGATTAAATTGTTTTCTTATTCGTGGATTAGTCACGGGATAAAAGAAACAACCCTTTGTTGTTGGAGTGGATCAGTATTCCGATTATCACTTGTAAATGCTCTTTATAATCTCGTTTTGCTCCTCGATTTAGTCTCCTGCTAGAGAATTGCTAATATGTTCATGTTCGAAGACATTAAAGATAAAACTGCTCAAGCTACATGCAGTGGTGAAATATTTTACATACAAACTGAATAAAATAACCTAGTCGCCTAATAATCTTTATATGTGTGTGCAGGGCCGTCTTGTGGTTTTCGGTAGCCCTAGGCAATAACAACAAAGATAGCTTATACACTTGTAAACTAAAGAGAAATTACATTTAAACTTGAATTATATGATTCATATATGTTTAATATTATACATATTTATATGTTAAACCAATAAAATGTGGCCTCTTGTTAGTGGAGACCCTGTGTGACGGCAGATATTGCACACCCTTCCGAGACCCCTCTCTGCGTGTGCGCCTTTGATAAGAGTATTAGGTATCATTACGAGACACCCTCGCCGTTCCTATGTGGCTCGCTCGCCACTTCTCGCCGCCACGCCGTTGCTGCTTGTTGTGAGCTCGCCACTTCTCCCTCGCTGGCCAGACGACGTAAATAACGAAAATAAACTTTTGTACTTTCTATATTTTCTTTTCTTTTTTTAATCTATAAATCAAATTGTGTTTTTGTGTATGTAAATAAAGTGTGTGTGTGTGCAGCAGTACCAAAATGAAGAAGATGATGTGCTATTTATTTATTTATTTTTTTTATTTATATTTTTTATTTTTAGTTTTGGGTGGAAGTGGGATGGAAAAGAAATGAATTTAGTTTTGTGGAAGTGGGCTGGAAAAGAAGTTTGCTATTTTTTTATTTTTCTCGTATGTTTTAATTTTGTATTTTTATTGTGTATTGTGTGTGTTAATTTGTATTTTAATTGAATGAAATGAATTTAGTTTGTTTGAAAAATTTTAAAAAAAAAAATGGGTGGGTGGAGCTCAAATGAAGAGTTTGGGTATGTTTGGCAACAATAGCTGTTGCTGTTGCTGGTGCTGGTGCTGGTGTTGTTGCTGATGCTAGTGCTGGTGTTGTTGCTGTTGCTGAAAAAGATTAAAATTGTAGTTTTTTTTTGTATTGATGTTTGGCAAACTAGATGAAATTGTAGATTAAAAGTGTAAACTAACATTATTGGACTTATAAATAAATAACCCATTATGAATAGAAATAATAAATAAAATTATTGATATAAATCATAAATATGTAGCATTGCATGAAAAGCTAAGAGCCATGTAAAAATACCAACAACATTAAAATGATGTTAAGTTATCAACCACGATGTGCATTCCATATTAAAGTAGCAATATGGTTACGTATCTGCTTCATCTCATTAGATGCTCCTTCAGAATTGTCTTCATTGTTCGTGTTATGATTATTAACATCGTGAAGTTCGTCTCGTGGTATACAATCCGGATTTTCCTCCATCACCGTAAACATCAAGTCTTCTTGTGAACTGTTATGGATGTAGTTATGTAAAGCAAATGCAGCGATAATAACATCAATATGAGTTTGCACGCTAATTTTGGCATTCTATCAAGTATTTTCCATCGTTTCTTTAAGACTCCAAATGATCTTTCAATGTAACTCCCTAAAGATGAATGCTTACGGTTGAAAGCTTCTTGCTTGTTGTTTGGTGGCTCATATTCAAATTGAGATTGTGATAAGACCCGGTTCAGAGAAACTTATCAGTGGCGTCCAAGAAATAAGTGGAGGGGCTGAAGTGTTTGTTATTAAAGAGCAGGGTTTAGTAATTTATCTTCTTTCCTTATTATGCAATAAGTCTTGTTGTCCAAGACAGTCGTTTATTATAAATAGGGGTTTTAGAGTAATAAGTTAGGGTATGAATTTGGTGAGTCGACTTTAGGGAGTTTTACCTGTTTTCTCAAATAACAGGAGGTACATGTTCTTTTTATTCATTTTGTTGAACTCTTGCTGGTAATAACATAATTGTTTTCTGCATTATCAATTGATTTCGGTTCCAACCTTATCAATTGGTATCAGAGCAAGATTCTGGACCAATTTTTTTTCAAAGTCACTGTTCATCGAGGTACTGTTCATTCAGAAAAAAAAAATACTGGTGTAGTTATTTTTTTATTGGTCAGCAATGGTTAAAGCTGCTGATTTGGAGCTTGAATTCAACCAGTATAAAGGAGACTCGAATGCACGTTTAACAACTTTGGAGAATGAATTGATAGCTATGAGATTAGAGGCTAATCAATGTCATGAGTAGTCAAATCAATGTCATGAGCAGTCAACAAAGTTTTAGGAAGAGATGATGAGGATGATGACTGAATTGATAAAGAAGGGTTTACATGAATAAGTTGAATCAACTAAGGGCTTTCATTCATATGAGGAAAATTGGTTAGAGACACTTGAAACAAGTGCGGCAGGGGGAAAAATAAGTCAAGAAATGGTGCTAATTTTTTTGGACCAAAGAAAGTTGAGTTTGATATTAGCTCAGGTTTCAATGGACCTAATAACAACTATCGGATGAATGAGATCAGGAGAAACAAGAATTCAGGACCTGATGTTAATGATGAGTTGATACAACAGACAGTTACTGGGACAAATTTTAGAGCGAATGATTACAGTTTAAAAAAATTAAAGGTGCCAATATTTGATGGCGAGGATGCTTATGGGTGGATCTATAGAATGGAAAGATTTTTTAAAATCCAAGGAGTTGAAGCTTCGGATCAGTTACAAGTCGCTGAATTATGTTTAGAAGGTTAAGCGTTATCATGGTATTGTTGGAGTGAAGGGAGATCACCGTTTCGTTCATGGGTAGGATTGAAAAGGCGGTTACTAAATAGATTTCAGCAAACGTAACAGGGCAATCTTTTCTAACAGTTTTTGACGATAGCATAGTACGGAACGGTTTGGGCGTATGTGGCTCAATTTGAAAAGTTAGCGGGATAATTAGTAGGTGTGTCGGAAGATGTACTAGAAGCAACTTTTATTAAAGGTCTTAAACCTGATATAGGAGCGTCGGTTAGAGTTATGCATCCTGAACGTTTGAACAATGCCATGATACTCGCAATTATTATCGAAGAGAACAAAGGTTTTGATACTGGAGCACGCAGTGGGGGGTCTTACCATTCAGGCGGGACCACTTCAAACTTTTCTGGCTATAAAAATAACACAACAAGCTCAACTAGAACCTTGTTCTCTACTGCATCAACAACTAATAAAGGAGGAAATAACACTGCAGGGCGGATAAGTCAGTTTAAAAGATTAAGAGAAGCCGAATTAGCTGATAAAAGTTCAAAAGGGTTGTGTTTTAAATGCGATCAGAAATTCGGGCCTGGTCATATTTTTGCTAGTCGTTCTTCACTACAGGTGTTGTTGGTTGATGAGGAAGATGAATATGAAGAGGAGGATGTGGAAGAGTTAAAAACGACTTCTGAGCATGCACACCTCGACATGGTTGAGGTGTCTTTGAATTATGTAATGGGGTTCACTCCATATCGAACCATGAAACTTCGTAGGAAGATTGGGGAGCGGGAAATAGTGGTTTTGATTGATTGTGGAGCAACCCATAATTTTGTTTCGTTAAAAATAGTAGAAGAGCTCGGACTTGAAGTAAGTGATTCTGGAACACTTACTATAACTCTTGGTAATGGTGGAATTACAACATGTAGAGGAACTTGCAAGGGCTTAGTAATGGCATTTTCATAGATATAGGTGATGGAAGATTTCCTACATTTGGAACTTGGCAGCATTGATGCAATTTTAGGTATTAAATGGCTACAAACTTTGAGTGATGTTAAAATGAATTGGAAATTGTTAACAATGAAGTTTATGGCCGGTTTAGCTGAAGTAACCTTATGTGGAGATCCAAGTTTATGTCGATCCAAATTATCATTTAAAGCTATGGAGAAATCATTAAAATTAAACGAAGAATGGTATCTAGTCGAATTGAAGGACTTGGATTCGCATAAATCATGCCATCACGGAGAAGCTGAAGTGTTTGTTATTAAAGAGCAGGGTTTAGTAATTTATCTTCTTTCCTTATTATGCAATAAGTCTTGTTGTCCAAGACAATCATTTATTATAAATAGGGGTTTTAGAGTCATAAGTTAGGGTATGAATTTGGTGAATTGACTTTAAGGAGTTTTACATGTTTTCTCAAATAACAGGAGGTACGTCTTCTTTTTATTCGTTTTGTTGAACTCTTGCTGGTAATAACATAATGTTTTTCTACATTATCAATTGATTTCGGTTCCAACCTTATCAGATTGATGGTATCTTGTCTTGGAATATGGAACTAGGCATTCGTTTCTATCAAGATATCTTTTATCTATCAAATAGTATTTACCTGGTAAAATGGTTAAGAAACAAAATAAGTGAATTGTAATTCTACAAGTAACATAGAATTAATTACATAAATATATATAATTACCTCTATGTGGTTTGGGAAAGTTCATTGATGGTGTGTTGAGAACGTGAAGAAAAACCTTTGTATCATGTGTTGATCCTTCCCATCCCACTAATATAAAACTAAAACACATATCAAAATCACAAGTTGCCATTACGTTGAAAGTAGGTACCCCTTTTCTACCTATATGTTGATCCCAGTTGAACACCTGATCGAATTCCCTTAGCTTGTAAAGGTTAAGTAATATTGAATAAATCCAATACAACTTATGTAGAAACTGCCTTTGAGTATATTAAAGTTTATGCGGAATCTAAACTTTAATCTTAAGAAAAACTTAACACAAAATATCAAACAAAACACCTAAATATTATTAATAATACGAATACTCAAAAGTATTAGGGTTTACAACCTTGAAGTTTTCTAAAGAATCGTATGAATCAATCGTATCTATCTCTATACCCTAGGACCTCTTTTTATAGACTAAAGAGTCCTAGTCAGCCTACAATTACTTTCTATACAAGATAAATCTTAAAAAAAAAAAAAAAAAAAAAAAAAAAAAAAAAAACTCTTTTTTATATTTATCTAACCGACTATACATGTTTATCTCATAAGCAGTACTAACTAAACATACTAGCAGTTGTATCTTTAACTCTAGCAGTCTTAACTCTTCAGCAGTAGTAAGTTTGTACTAGTAGTACTAACTTTTCTTCTAGCAGCACTAACTACTTAGAATATTTTCCTTCAAGTTCGGCAGCAGTTGTAACTTTGAAAGCAGTTGTAACTCTGAACTGGCAGTTGTAACTTGTAGTCTAGCAGTAGTAACCACTTGGTGTATTTTCTTGAACATCTTCATTAACACTAGCAGTAGTAAAATACACAAACAGTTGTAATCTTTTTAGCTAGCAGCAACAACGACTTAGAGCATCTCCCATTAGCAGTCTTAACCATGCAAGCAGCAGCAACTCTAGCAACAGTCTAAAACCCAACAATCCTTCCTTAAATTTGATATTTTCTCCCAAAATCATCAAGTTTCTATCATAGCATGAACACACACTAAGAGGATGCTTCTAAACAATTAAGTATATTTCTTGTCCTTAGGTCCTAAATACTTTTTCATCTTTTTGAGCAGTTGATATGTCATTTCATGTAACAATTCGCATTTTCAGGTTACTATCCATTCTCGAATTTTTACTATTCACTTTTCAGATTTAATAACGTTTACGCGACCCATTAAACTTATCACTCATTTTTATGAGATAATAATGAGTATATTGATAAGTTTAATCATTTCTACAAGTTTCGTATTTTTACGATACCCGGTTTTACGTTTCGTGATTTAAATACTTACCATTAGCAATTACTGGGACAAAACTGAATCCGTAAAAGCAAGATAATGCAAGAAACTTATCAAGCTTCTCATTAAAGCCTCATGAAGCTTATCAAGGAAGGAACCAAGGGCATGTGTCTTGATCATAAACCTTGATCACTTAGGAAGATTACATGTGTTCAAGCTTCCTAAGTAAGCTTTCTTAAAGTCAAGGAAACTAACCTCCTCAACTCACTATAAAACCCCCCTTCCCCTTGGTTTGCCGTCCATCATCACACACAAAATACACTTCATTTTGCTAGTTTCCTTCAAGAGTTATTCAAGAATACAAGTCATCTATCAATTTCAAAGCTCTTGTCAAGCTTTGTTTGATCCAAGTTATAGTTTCTTTCCTTCCATTGGTGATCTCCAAGCCACACAAGAAGTGTTTCTAGTAGAAGACTTCAAGTGTTTTCCCCAAGTTATCTCAACATAGTATCAAGGGGTTGAAGAATTTGGAAGCTAGGGTTACTAGTTCTTGTTCTAGTTCTTGATCCTTGATTTCCTTTCTTATAGAAAGCCAAAAGTTGTAAGAAAGACTAACTCACACTCTTGCTCAACATAATTTACATGTTTCATATACTTAATCCATGCTATATAGGGTCATTATATTGAATTCATGATGTACAAAACCTTTAAAACAAGTTGAAAGACCTATATGCTAACTTATATAAGTAAACAAGTAAACTAGTGACTTATGCTATGAAAAACTACCAAAATAGAATAGTCATGACCTTGGGAAACTACCTAATGTTAAAGAGGGTTTTACAAGGAAAACGTTGCAATTTGAATCACCGAAAATGAGTTCACGAGTCAAAAGTTATGATCAAAAGAAGTTAACGAAACCGAAAAACTAGAAACTGTCAAAATAGCTTACTGCATGAATCTGAGATTTTTTCGAGGCACTTCTGGTCCGATTCATCAAAAAGTTAAAACATGAAAGTTGTCCGGAATTATTATTTACATCCAATTCATCGAAACTCGGCGTGAAAGCGCCAAATAAAGGCAGTTTTCTGTCTCAAATTGTTAAACAGTTTTCGGCGTCAAATAAAATTAGTTTTCACTAGACAAGTAATTAGAAACCATGTTTTTTTCAAAACTAAATACTTAGTAGACATAATAAACTTTATAAGACAATCTTCATTCAAAATAAACTTTCCTAAGTTTATTCGACCTTCAGAATAGTAACTTTTGTAAAACGACCAAAAACCTATATTTTCTATATTGAGTGCTACAACAATAGGGAGCTTCACGTGGGGGGTTTCATTTAGGTAAACGGATCGATGAGTTGCTGGATTTACGAATTAAAGTGTCCTAGCTCCTCGAATGTTTACTACATGACCTCTGAATTATGATGGCCCGAACGGTAGTACGAGATATATAAACTAAAAATGTTTCATAAACCGTTTCTATAAAACGACATACACAACCTACCAAGTACTACATCATGATCAATGTAATGACATATATAGGCTCATTTATGTTTTCTTAGACATTATTCCAAACCTAAGTCGCAATGTTCTATTGTAGGTTGCACTTAGAGGTTTCCCGGCTTATCCATCGAACTCATTAAAGTACTAAAACGCCATCCAACTCACGGTGAGTTCATAACCACACTTTCTATTACTTAATTGTTTTACAAACCCTTTTGGGGGGGGGATACATGCTATTTTTAAACCGAACACATTGCTTTGAAACTGTATGCTATATCTGAATGTATTATTTGCAATAAGTACCAATATTTCCAAACTTAAGTCCCTATTATCATGAGCCATTAATCACGAGTGAAGTGAAAATGAATAATGTGGATAGGCCTATCGGGATTGAAAAATCCCGTTTGTTTAACCAAGTCCGGTAAACAAACGCACTCTATTTGAAGAACTCTAGGTATAATGGCAAATTACCTATTAGGGCCACCGTTACTATTATATCAATTTCTATTGATAAGCTGTTAACGGTTTCGGTGTCATGAGCTTAGTGCAATAATAACTGTTTTGTTTTCTAACTATGAATGTGAGACTAATTACCTCGCATTACGAATATTGTGTTCAACTGATTAACTAAAACTCTATGAATATCACTCAACCTTTGTGTTGAGCGTTTTAAGCATGTATTTCAGGTCCATGATGTTAGAGGCTGGCACGGAGGGGCACGGAATCTATCAAGAAGGCTATAACTATTTTATCATTCGATAAACATCAAATACTTATTATTGATGTATTTTGTAAACATGGAACCAACTGGGACCTATCTTTGTAAACTTTGATATATTTTATAAATCGAATGATAAGCCTTTTTTTTAAACGACTTGATTAGAGATCGTTTTCTATTATTATGACTATTGTACTGTCGAGTAACACCCAGTTTGAATTCCGCTGCATAGACGAAATTGGGGGTGTTACAGAGTGGTACCAGAGCCATGGTTATAGAGAAACGGGTCTAATTGAGACCTAAACTATAACCACTTTTACAAACAAAAACATTTTATAGCCTCCCGTTCTCTGTGCGTTTCATCCTCCTGATGATTATGGACTTTTATACATTTTATACTACGCATACATATTAGCATATTGGTATATGTACCCTTAGCATATTTGAGCTTTTCCCTGTAAGCATTAGATTCATTTTGACATCATAGTTCTTATTGTAGATATCATGTCTTTATTCGCCTGCCCCATTATCATTCCATCAGACTCAGATATTGAGGACACTTTTTCATCTACTAACGCGCATGTACCAATGATCTTACCAACCTATACTCCGACATCCCCGAACTACTCTTCATCCTTAGACGACAGTTTCGATTTTGTAATCCATCAACTTTATATGAATAAAACTCTTACTCTATGCTATCGTGTGTTAAGATTCAAACCTCTAACGTTATTATTCTCTCATTTCCCCGTCAAAAATCGTGCTAATTTTACGACTCTCTACTTACGATACATCTTTTATAAAATCATAAAACTACTTGACTAAACCGAACATCACATTATCGGTCCTTAATTATACATAGCCTAGCTACCTATGTCTAATTCGGGAGGGATCATGTCATGCTGGGAGCAGTCACTTGTATGTTTTATGAAAAGAAAACTTTTAACTTATATCCATAAAGCAAATTTCATGTGAGTATAAGCAATTCATGAGTATTCGTACGATCGTGCTTTATATCTACTAAAATTGCACCTTTACATTGTATCGCACCAATCACTCTAGAGACAAACTATAGTATAGAGCTAGCTAACGGCAACTTAATTAGTGAACACAAATACTGTAATCCTAAATTGTATTCTTAACCTTTTAGATCATCCATTCAACATCAACCTTATGCCAATTGAACTCGGAAGTTTCAATGTTGTCATCGACATGGATTGGTTGTCCAAACATCAAGCTAACATCATCTGTGGCGAAAGGGTTGTTCACATCCCTTATGACGATGAATCTTTGGTCATCCGTGGTGATCGAAGTGGAACCCGAATAAACATCACCTCATGTATCAAAACCATGAAAGACATTGAGAAAGGATGTTATGCCTTTCTAGCACACGTAACCGAAAAGAAGTCCGAAGAAAAACGTCTTAAAGATGTTCCCATCGCAAGTGAATTTCCTGAAGTTTTTCCCGAAGACTTACCCAAACTTCCACCAAATCGTCAAGTAGAATTTCGAATTGATTTAGTGCCAGGAGTGGCGCCAGTGGCCCGCGCACCCTACAGACTAGCACCGTCAAAAATGCAAGAACTGGCTAATCAATTGCAAGAACTTTTGGACAAGGGATTTATTTGACCCAGTTCCTCACCTTGGGGAGCTCCCGTCTTATTCGTGAAAAAGAAGGATGGATCATTACGAAAGTGTATTGACTATCGTGAACTAAATTGACGATAAAGAATCGGTACCCACTACCCAGAATCGACGATATATTCGACCAATTACAAGGTTCAATCTATTACTAAAAAAATTGACCTACGATTAGGTTACCATCAAGTTAAGGTCCGTGAGGAAGATATTCCCAAAACAGCCTTTAGAACACGATATGGTCTCCACGAATTCCAAGTAATGCCATTCAGTTTGACTAATGCACCGGCAGTATTCATGGATCTCATGAATTGAGTGTGTAAGCCATACCTTGACAAATTCGTGATCGTATTCATTGACGATATTCTCATATATTCCAAAAACGAAGAAGAACACAAAGAACACCTGAGAACAATTTTAGGATTACTCAAGGAAGAGAAATTGTATGCAAAGTTTTCCAAATGTGAATTTTGGATCCGATCAGTACAATTCCTTGGACATGTGATTGACAAAACTGGTTTACATGTCGATCCCACTAAGATTGAAGCTATCTGTTGATGCAAATAATGTTCTAAAAACGTTATTTATATCTTTCGATTACTTCACGTTTTGAGGATGACAAAATGTGAAATCACGTTACATTAAAAATTAACGTAAACAAGTTTTTAATCGGAAGATCCCGTTTCTACGCAAATCACTCTAGAACAAATTTACAACTTGACAAATGATCAAAGAAGTGAATTTGTGTTTTGAGACTTCACATTTTAATAGGACAAAACATTTTTTCAAAAAAACACATGACAAATTATTTTTGAATTATTAAGAAATGTTTTAATGGAAAAATATGCTTGAAAATCACAACAGCTATTTTTCCCCCCAAAATCAGCTCCAACCTTCCCCAAATAAGTTTTCACCAGAAAAGACAAAATTTGTAGCGTCCTAGTCTAGGACGGCTCCACGGTTCCACTAAATTTAGTGGAGCCGTGGCATGTTTAGTGGAGCCGTCCATACTATTTCTTCTGTAACGTTCAGATTTTCTTTGCCTATAAATACCAACCCCTTTCACAGATTTTAGGCACCCTTTCACATAGAAAAACTTCTGAGTTTAAAAATCTCACACCTTTCTCTTCTTTAGATCATTTAGATTAGTTTTCTTTTGTTTTAAGAGTGATACAATCATCCACTAAGAGATCCTCTTCATTCCTCTTCATTAGCAAGAGAAGAACACAAGTATCCAAGTTGATACAAGGTGTTATCATTCCTCTTCATTAGCAAGAGAAGAACACAAGTATCCAAGTTGATACAAGGTGTTATCATTCCTCTTCATTAGCAAGAGAAGAACTTAAGGTATTCAAGAAGATACAAGAGTTATAGTTGTTAGGTTTTTGTAACACTTTTTACAACCTTGTTGTATCATAGCATACATCAAGTTTATTTATCTTTTGTGAGTGAGAGTGAAGATCAAGTGTGATCTTATAGAGATAGTGGATATCTCTTAAAGCCATTGGGCTTGTGTGATTGATCAAGAAGATCAAAGGTCGATAGATTAGTGTTAGTTGAGAGAGTGTTGATCATTGTGATCGTGTTGAGATCTTGGTGATCTCTTGTAGCTATTGGGCTTGTGTGATTGGTCACGTGGATCTTGGTAGATTGGTGCTAGCTAAGATTAGCACTCGACATTTAGCTTAGTGTCGGTAATAGGATAAGCGACGTGTACGGTTTTCTCCGCCTGAAGGGAGGTTGTTGATATAGTGTTTGAAACTCTCGAGTGTGGTACTCGAGGAGTGGAGTAGGGCGAAGAAGAGCTTCGTAGCCGAACCACTATAAATCCTTTGTCTCGGTTTGATCTTTCCAACTCTACTCTTTACTTTTATTATTTACCTTTTGTTAGCTTAGTGTGTAGTTCATATTGGTGTTGATTGATTACACATAGAGTTCGAATCAAAGTTTCCAATAGCAAACTTTTAAAACAAGATTTTTAAAAGAAATTAAAACCGGTAAACTATTCAACCCCCTTCTAGTTTCCCACAATTGGTATCAGAAGCCACGTCAGTTAAGATTTTAAAGTATATTGTATTTTAAAACTTGAATCGATCAATGGATTCCGACAAATATCTAGAAGGGAAATCTATGCAAAGACCACCACTTTTCGAAACCGATTGTTTTATATATTGGAAAACAAGATTCGAAACATATTTAAAATCAAAAGACACTGATCTTTGGCATGTTATTACCGAGGGTGACTTTAAACCTATTCAAATGAATCCGGAAACTAAAAAGGATGAAATGGTTTCTTATGATAAACAAAGTGATGTACTTAAAAGGAAATTAGCCCAAAATAATGAGGCTAAAATGATGATTTATAATGCTTTGCCTAAAATGGAATTTGAAAGAATTTTCATGTGTAATACGGCAAAAGATATTTGGAAAACTTTGTTAGTCACTCACCAAGGTAATAACCAAGTCAAAGAGAACAAGATAGATCTTCTTGTTCAACAATATGAACAATTTTCCATTACGGAAGATGAGTCAATAGATAATGCTTTTGCTAGATTTAATACTATTATTACTAATCTTAAAGCTCTTGATGAAGGTTACTCTAGCAAGAATTATGTTAGGAAGTTTCTTAGGGCTCTACATCCTAAATGGAGAGCAAAGGTCACCGCCATAGAAGAGTCAAAGGACTTGGCGACCTTGTCACTCGATGAACTTATAGGAAACTTGAAAGTTCACGAGATGATAATTAAGAAGGACTCCGACATAGTCAAAGGCAAAAGCGAGAGAGTTAGATCTCTAGCACTAAAAGCCAAGAAGGAGACTAGTGATGAGGAATGTTTCTTGTCCTTAGGTCCTAAATACTTTTTCATCTTTTTGAGCAGTTGATATGTCATTTCATGTAACAATTCGCATTTTCAGGTTACTATCCATTCTCGAATTTTTACTATTCACTTTTCAGATTTAACAGCGTTTACGCGACCCATTAAACTTATCACTAATTGTTATGAGATAATAAGGAGTATATTGATAAGTTTAATCATTTCTACAAGTTTTGTATTTTTACGATACCCGGTTTTACGTTTCGTGATTTAAATACTTACCATTAGCAATTACTGGGACAAAACTGACTCCGTAAAAGCAAGATAATGCAAGAAACTTATCAAGCTTCTCATTAAAGCCTCATGAAGCTTATCAAGGAAGGAACCAAGGGCATGTGTCTTGATCATAAACCTTGATCACTTAGGAAGATTACATGTGTTCAAGCTTCCTAAGTAAGCTTTCTTAAAGTCAAGGAAACTAACCTCCTCAACTCACTATAATACCCCCCTTCCCCTTGGTTTGCCGTCCATCATCACACACAAAATACACTTCATTTTGCTAGTTTCCTTCAAGAGTTATTCAAGAATACAAGTCATCTATCAATTTCAAAGCTCTTGTCAAGCTTTGTTTGATCCAAGTTATAGTTTCTTCCTTCCATTGGTGATCTCCAAGCCACACAAGAAGTGTTTCTAGTAGAAGACTTCAAGTGTTTTCCCCAAGTTATCTCAACATAGTATCAAGGGGTTGAAGAATTTGGAAGCTAGGGTTACTAGTTCTTGTTCTAGTTCTTGATCCTTGATTTCCTTTCTTATAGAAAGCCAAAAGTTGTAAGAAAGACTAACTCACACTCTTGCTCAACATAATTTACATGTTTCATATACTTAATCCATGCTATATATGGTCATTATATTGAATTCATGATGTACAAAACCTTTAAAACAAGTTGAAAGACCTATATGCTAACTTATATAAGTAAACAAGTAAACTAGTGACTTATGCTATGAAAAACTACCAAAATAGAATAGTCATGACCTTGGGAAACTACCTAATGTTAAAGAGGGTTTTACAAGGAAAACGTTGCAATTTGAATCACCGAAAATGAGTTCACGAGTCAAAAGTTATGATCAAAAGAAGTTAACGAAACCGAAAAACTAGAAACTGTCAAAATAGCTTACTGCATGAATCTGAGATTTTTTCGAGGCACTTCTGGTCCGATTCATCAAAAAGTTAAAACATGAAAGTTGTCCGGAATTATTATTTACATCCAATTCATTGAAACTCGGCGTGAAAGCGCCAAATAAAGGCAGTTTTCTGTCTCAAATTGTTAAACAGTTTTCGGCGTCAAATAAAATTAGTTTTCACTAGACAAGTAATTAGAAACCATGTTTTTTTCAAAACTAAATACTTAGTAGACATAATAAACTTTATAAGACAATCTTCATTCAAAATAAACTTTCCTAAGTTTATTCGACCTTCAGAATAGTAACTTTTGTAAAACGACCAAAAACCTATATTTTCTAAATTGAGTGCTACAACAATAGGGAGCTTCACGTAGGGGGTTTCATTTAGGTAAATGGATCGATGAGTTGCTGGATTTACGAATTAAAGTGTCCTAGCTCCTCGAATGTTTACTACATGACCTCTGAATTATGATGGCCCGAACGGTAGTACGAGATATATAAACTAAAAATGTTTCATAAACCGTTTCTATAAAACGACATACACAACCTACCAAGTACTACATCATGATCAATGTAATGACATATATAGGCTCATTTATGTTTTCTTAGACATTATTCCAAACCTAAGTCGCAATGTTCTATTGTAGGTTGCACTTAGAGGTTTCCCGGCTTATCCATCGAACTCATTAAAGTACTAAAACGCCATCCAACTCACGGTGAGTTCATAACCACACTTTCTATTACTTAATTGTTTTACAAACCCTTTTAGGGGGGGGATACATGCTATTTTTAAACCGAACACATTGCTTTGAAACTGTATGCTATATCTGAATGTATTATTTGCACTAAGTACCAATATTTCCAAACCTAAGTCCCTATTATCATGAGCCATTAATCACGAGTGAAGTGAAAATGAATAATGTGGATAGGCCTATCGGGATTGAAAAATCCCGTTTGTTTAACCAAGTCCGGTAAACAAACGCACTCTATTTGAAGAACTCTAGGTATAATGGCAAATTACCTATTAGGGCCACCGTTACTATTATATCAATTTCTATTGATAAGCTGTTAACGGTTTCGGTGTCATGAGCTTAGTGCAATAATAACTGTTTTGTTTTCTAACTATGAATGTGAGACTAATTACCTCGCATTACGAATATTGTGTTCAACTGATTAACTAAAACTCTATGAATATCACTCAACCTTTGTGTTGAGCGTTTTAAGCATGTATTTCAGGTCCATGATGTTAGAGGCTGGCACGGAGGGGCACGGAATCTATCAAGAAGGCTATAACTATTTTATCATTCGATAAACATCAAATACTTATTATTGATGTATTTTGTAAACATGGAACCAACTGGGACCTATCTTTGTAAACTTTGATATATTTTATAAATCGAATGATAAGCCTTTTTTTTTAAACGACTTGATTAGAGATCGTTTTCTATTATTATGACTATTGTACTGTCGAGTAACACCCAGTTTGAATTCCGCTGCATAGACGAAATTGGGGGTGTTACAGAGTGGTACCAGAGCCATGGTTATAGAGAAACGGGTCTAATTGAGACCTAAACTATAACCACTTTTACAAACAAAAACATTTTATAGCCTCCCGCTCTCTGTGCGTTTCATCCTCCTGATGATTATGGACTTTTATACATTTTATACTACGCATACATATTAGCATATTGGTATATGTACCCTTAGCATATTTGAGCTTTTCCCCGTAAGCATTAGATTCATTTTGACATCATAGTTCTTATTGTAGATATCATGTCTTTATTCGCCTGCCCCATTATCATTCCATCAGACTCAGATATTGAGGACACTTTTTCATCTACCAACGCGCATGTACCAATGATCTTACCAACCTATACTCCGACATCCCCGAACTACTCTTCATCCTTAGACGACAGTTTCGATTTTGTAATCCATCAACTTTATATGAATAAAACTCTTACTCTATGCTATCGTGTGTTAAGATTCAAACCTCTAACGTTATTATTCTCTCATTTCCCTGTCAAAAATCATGCTAATTTTACGACTCTCTACTTACGATACATCTTTTATAAAATCATAAAACTACTTGACTAAACCGAACATCACATTATCGGTCCTTAATTATACATAGCCTAGCTACCTATGTCTAATTCGGGAGGGATCATGTCATGCTGGGAGCAGTCACTTGTATGTTTTATGAAAAGAAAACTTTTAACTTATATCCATAAAGCAAATTTCATGTGAGTATAAGCAATTCATGAGTATTCGTACGATCGTGCTTTATATCTACTAAAATTGCACCTTTACATTGTATCGCACCAATCACTCTAGAGACAAACTATAGTATAGAGCTAGCTAACGGCAACTTAATTAGTGAACACAAATACTGTAATCCTAAATTGTATTCTTAACCTTTTAGATCATCCATTCAACATCAACCTTATGCCAATTGAACTCGGAAGTTTCAATGTTGTCATCGACATGGATTGGTTGTCCAAACATCAAGCTAACATCATCTGTGGCGAAAGGGTTGTTCACATCCCTTATGACGATGAATCTTTGGTCATCCGTGGTGATCGAAGTGGAACCCGAATAAACATCACCTCATGTATCAAAACCATGAAAGACATTGAGAAAGGATGTTATGCCTTTCTAGCACACGTAACCGAAAAGAAGTCCGAAGAAAAACGTCTTAAAGATGTTCCCATCGCAAGTGAATTTCCTGAAGTCTTTCCCGAAGACTTACCCGAACTTCCACCAAATCGTCAAGTAGAATTTCGAATTGATTTAGTGCCAGGAGTGGCGCCAGTGGCCCGCGCACCCTACAGACTAGCACCGTCAGAAATGCAAGAACTGGCTAATCAATTGCAGCTCCCGTCTTATTCGTGAAAAAGAAGGATGGATCATTACGAAAGTGTATTGACTATCGTGAACTAAATTGACGATAAAGAATCGGTACCCACTACCCAGAATCGACGATATATTCGACCAATTACAAGGTTCAATCTATTACTAAAAAAATTGACCTACGATTAGGTTACCATCAAGTTAAGGTCCGTGAGGAAGATATTCCAAAAACAGCCTTTAGAACACGATATGGTCTCCACGAATTCCAAGTAATGCCATTCAGTTTGACTAATGCACCGGCAGTATTCATGGATCTCATGAATTGAGTGTGTAAGCCATACCTTGACAAATTCGTGATCGTATTCATTGACGATATTCTCATATATTCCAAAAACGAAGAAGAACACAAAGAACACCTTAGAAAAATTTTAGGATTACTCAAGGAAGAGAAATTGTATGCAAAGTTTTTCAAATGTGAATTTTGGATCCGATCAGTACAATTCCTTGGACATGTGATTGACAAAACTGGTTTACATGTCGATCCCACTAAGATTGAAGCTATCTGTTGATGCAAATAATGTTCTAAAAACGTTATTTATATCTTTCGATTACTTCACGTTTTGAGGATGACAAAATGTGAAATCACGTTACATTAAAAATTAACGTAAACAAGTTTTTAATCGGAAGATCCCGTTTCTACGCAAATCACTCTAGAACAAATTTACAACTTGACAAATGATCAAAGAAGTGAATTTGTGTTTTGAGACTTCACATTTTAATAGGACAAAACATTTTTTCAAAAAAACACATGACAAATTATTTTTGAATTATTAAGAAATGTTTTAATGGAAAAATATGCTTGAAAATCACAACAGCTATTTTCCCCCCCAAAATCAGCTCCAACCTTCCCCAAATAAGTTTTCACCAGAAAAGACAAAATTTGTAGCGTCCTAGTCTAGGACGGCTCCACGGTTCCACTAAATTTAGTGGAGCCGTGGCATGTTTAGTGGAGCCGTCCATACTATTTCTTCTGTAACGTTCAGATTTTCTTTGCCTATAAATACCAACCCCTTTCACAGATTTTAGGCACCCTTTCACACAGAAAAACTTCTGAGTTTAAAAATCTCACACCTTTCTCTTCTTTAGATCATTTAGATTAGTTTTCTTTCGTTTTAAGAGTGATACAATCATCCACCAAGAGATCCTCTTCATTCCTCTTCATTAGCAAGAGAAGAACACAAGTATCCAAGTTGATACAAGGTGTTATCATTCCTCTTCATTAGCAAGAGAAGAACACAAGTATCCAAGTTGATACAAGGTGTTATCATTCCTCTTCATTAGCAAGAGAAGAACTTAAGGTATTCAAGAAGATACAAGAGTTATAGTTGTTAGGTTTTTGTAACACTTTTTACAACCTTGTTGTATCATAGCATACATCAAGTTTATTTATCTTTTGTGAGTGAGAGTGAAGATCAAGTGTGATCTTATAGAGATAGTGGATATCTCTTAAAGCCATTGGGCTTGTGCGATTGATCAAGAAGATCAAGGGTCGATAGATTAGTGTTAGTTGAGAGAGTGTTGATCGTTGTGATCGTGTTGAGATCTTGGTGATCTCTTGTAGCTATTGGGCTTGTGTGATTGGTCACGTGGATCTTGGTAGATTGGTGCTAGCTAAGATTAGCACTCGACATTTAGCTTAGTGTCGGTAATAGGATAAGCGACGTGTACGGTTTTCTCCGCCTGAAGGGAGGTTGTTGGTATAGTGTTTGAAACTCTCGAGTGTGGTACTCGAGGAGTGGAGTAGGGCGAAGAAGAGCTTCATAGCCGAACCACTATAAATCCTTTGTCTCGGTTTGATCTTTCCAACTCTACTCTTTACTTTTATTATTTACCTTTTGTTAGCTTAGTGTGTAGTTCATATTGGTGTTGATTGATTACACATAGAGTTCGAATCAAAGTTTCCAATAGCAAACTTTTAAAACAAGATTTTTAAAAGAAATTAAAACAGGTAAACTATTCAACCCCCCTTCTAGTTTCCCACAATTGGTATCATAAGCCACGTCAGTTAAGATTTTAAAGTATATTGTATTTTAAAACTTGAATCGATCAATGGATTCCGACAAATATCTAGAAGGGAAATCTACGCAAAGACCACCACTTTTCAAAACCGATTGTTTTATATATTGGAAAACAAGATTCAAAACATATGTAAAATCAAAAGACATTGATCTTTGGCATGTTATTACCGAGGGTGACTTTAAACCTATTCAAATGAATCCGGAAACTAAAAAGGATGAAATAGTTTCTTATGATAAACAAAGTGATGTACTTAAAAGGAAATTAGCCCAAAATAATGAGGCTAAAATGATGATTTATAATGCTTTGCCTAAAATGGAATTTGAAAGAATTTTCATGTGTAATACGGCAAAAGATATTTGGAAAACTTTGTTAGTCACTCACCAAGGTAATAACCAAGTCAAAGAGAACAAGATAGATCTTCTTGTTCAACAATATGAACAATTTTCCATTACGGAAGATGAGTCAATAGATAATGCTTTTGCTAGATTTAATACTATTATTACTAGTCTTAAAGCTCTTGATGAAGGTTACTCTAGCAAGAATTATGTTAGGAAGTTTCTTAGGGCTCTACATCCTAAATGGAGAGCAAAGGTCACCGCCATAGAAGAGTCAAAGGACTTGGCGACCTTGTCACTCGATGAACTTATAGGAAACTTGAAAGTTCACGAGATGATAATTAAGAAGGACTCCGACATAGTCAAAGGCAAAAGCGAGAGAGTTAGATCTCTAGCACTAAAAGCCAAGAAGGAGACTAGTGATGAGGAATGTTCGAATTCCGATAGTGAAGATGAAGAATATGCACTAGCCGTTAGAAACTTTAGAAAGTTCTTTAGGAGGAAAGGTAGATTTCCTAGACAACCTCGCGATGAAAGGAGGTCATCTCAAAAGAATCGTGATGAAAGGAAAGGGACAAGTGATAGGTAATGCTATAGATGCGAAGATCCTAATCACCTCATAGGAGAATGTCCTAAACCACCGAACTCCAACAACCAAAGAGCATTTGTAGGAGGCTCTTGGAGTGATAGCGGTGAAGAAGAAGAGAAGAAGCTTAACGATGAAACATGCCTAATGGCTCAAGCTTCTAACGAGGTACATTCCGACTCTTCTTATTATAGTGATAATAATTCGTCAATAGATGATATTGAATTGCATAAAGAATACAACAAACTATGTGTAGTTAGTACTAAGATCTTAGGTAGAAACACAAAGCTAAAATTAAAACTAAAAGAACTAGAACTACAAGTTTTAGAATTAAAAGATCATGTCAAGAGACTTGAGAAAAACAAAGAAGTAGACTTAGGATGTGGGTCATGTATAAGTCTTCAAGTAGAAAATGAAAGGCTTAAAGAAAATGCTTTAAGAATCATTAAGTTTGATGAAGGAACTAAAAAGCTTAATGATATACTTGAAAATATTAGATATAGTGAACATGACCGTTCGGGTTTAGGATTTGACCCAAATCAGGCTTCTACAAGTGGTACTAAACAAGTAAAATTTGTAATGCCTGAAATGTCCAAGTCTGAAGGTGACGGCACCACTAAATTTAGTGGTACCGTGGTACCGTCTGGTGCTGAGGACAAAACTGGGTCAATTCTGAAAAAGAACTTGAGTCCTAAACCGAGTCACGTAGTTGTAGATAGTACTAGAGTGTCTACACCAAGTAAAGAGAAAGCCAAAGGCTTTTACAAACCATTGTCATCTCCCGAACATGGATTTGTAAAGCGTGGCACTAGGTCTACTACTCCTCCACCTAGAAGAATTAATTCTCCCAAACCTCGGTCTAGAACTCCTCTACCGAGAGGTAACTTTAGAAGACAAAATCATCCAAGTAACTTTCCCGTAACTTGGAATGATCGTCCATCAAAAAGTTACTTACCATGGGAAATGTGTCCTCCATTCTCACATCCTAAACTAACGCAACAAATACGTAGGATGTTTGACTCTAACAACTTTGGACCCATTAGATATTGGGGACCAGATGTTTGAACTTTTGTTTTGCTAGGAAAACATGAGTGTAAATAAATTTCGGAGTCTAACAAAAGGAGTATGATGTGTCATCAAACAAGTCTGGTGACGCAAAAGTCAATTCGTGTCTTATATGCTCAACATTCAACAAAGGTAGTCTAATCCTCTAGTTTTAAGAGCAACACCTCAGGCACAGGTACGCTTTCTTAAAACACCCTTTGTTAGTAGAAATGTTTGGCATGAAATAGTGTAGTTAGAATCTAACATGGTAGGCACTATAACACAGAAACTTTATTCACATCTCATCATGTCAAACTCAACTTGTCCAAAAATGTTCAATGGTCGCTTGAAGATCATGCGTGACAAGTTTGAATTAAGCATTGATGAGTGAATCAAGTTTCCTTCTTTGCACATAAGTAATCTTGCCTAAATTAAGTATCCCTGTAAACTTATGTCTACTATATGTATGAGATACATAGTTTAAGTAATAGTCTTAATTGACACTGACGCCCATATCCGCAAAAACGAATCTCACAAGAGACGAAGAAGGTGAGTGCGCGGATATAATTAAGTTAGGGGCATAATAGGTAAAGTAGTTTACCTAATGGCAAGTAGGTCCATTATCATGAATAAGTGTTTGGATTTGTGCCCACTTGTAAGAAGTGCCCTAAGACTTCTTACATCAAAGTGTTTGATATATCATCCGATACATCAAAGGTACTACACACTTGATATTACTACATCTCAAGGAGATTGATATAGAAATTGTTTCTATATCAACTCTGATAATGCGAGAGTTAATGTGGATTGAAACATAAAGAGTAATGTTTATACCTTCATAGGTTTGTTAACAAACATCTTGGTTCCCCAAGAAACAACCTACTCTTACTGTCTTCACGACCGTAATCGAGTACGTAAGCATCGGAAAGGCATGACAACAAACACTATAGATGAGACAACCCCCTATGAAGAGTAGCAGTCAAGATGCCATTAGACTTGACCGGGAACCCTGTAGTTTGCTCATGAACGATGCTCATCGAAGTACATCATCATCTCCATCACGATAAGGTCAAAAAAGAAATCTTTTCTTTGAAAAGTCTCTCTTGAAAGACAACATCGTCAATACTCCAACCAATACGTTCTCGTCACCCCACTCATGACTATTTAGATAATTCTTCCGAATTATTAAAGTCATCATCCACTTCTCTCCTCATGACCTCTTAATAATTCACTTGAAATATTAACGTCATTTTTCACGTCTGGTTCTATGACTCATTTGTCATTTCCCTCACATCGCCTCATGACTCTTAAGTCATTCCTCTCATCCCGCTTATGACTATTTCAATATTTCAATGGAAATATTAAAGTCATCCCTTGCGTCATATCGTATAAACGTTTTATCCCTTCTATGACTTCTCAAATGTTTCACGGGAAATATTGAAGTCATCCTCTACGAATCACCCATGACTTCTTAAGTCATCTATCCAACTCGTCTCATGACTTTTAGAAATTCCTCTAGAAGTTCTAAGTCATTCCCTCACAACTCGTTACATGACTTTTTGAATATTTCACGGGAAATATTAAGTCATTCCTTACGTCTCGTATTCCGAGTAATTAAATATTTCATGGGAAATATTATAGTCATCCACCAAAACACGACTCATGACTTCTATTTATTTCTCGGGAAATATTAGAAGTCAATCCTCATCCAATGACAACTTAGTCAATTTCCTTGGAAACTCTAAGGCCATTCCTTGTCATCCCGCCTAATCGTTTTTGTCAAAAAGTTTATTAGGTATAAACTTTTTCCTCGTGTCAAAAAGTCTTACTAAATAAGTAAGATTAATCTGCCAAATGTCAAAACAAAAGAAAAATGGCACAATCAGATACACGGCTCCATTAAATAGACACGGCTCCACTAATGTTTAGTGGAACCGTGGTGCCGTGCATCTGAAAAACGCGCCCATTCTTTCTTTTCTTTTGCAGATCCTTTCAATCAAACCCAAAACCACTTCCTCTTGCTGTCAAAACCTAACCCAAACACTAAAATTCAATTAAGCTCTTGCAAATCAAGATTGAGGCATTGGAATCAACAAATCCTAATCACAACAACACTAATTGTAAGTAAATCATGCTTAATTTCTTTCAATTTGAGTCTAGGGTTTGTTCTTGAGTTCAAAAATTGAATTGGGGATTTTCGAATTTTGTCAATTCTTTGTGAAATTAAGACTAGGATTAGACAATGTAGCATTCACATGATTCCCTAAACCTAGGATTTTCATAAACCCAGTTATGTTGCAAAACCTAGTCCGAATTTAATGACTAAAATTGGATTATGATTGATTGTTTGTAGTGGAATCATGTTTAGGATTACTAAAATTAGGAACGTTTTGCATTAAAGCTTTTCAAACTTAAAGCTTGTTGGCGCCACGATGAGTCGTTTGCCAAACACCCCAATTCGATCACTTTTCAAAAAACTTCACAAGTCTAGGATCATGAAATCTTTTCGTGCATTGTTGATGCAAATTAAAAACGTTTTTGCATGCATACGCGAACTCTCAAATATGAGTCGAAGTACATAATTAATATGTATTGTTCGACATATTTGATTGAGCAAAAGTGAAGTTAGGAGCGTTTGGGTAATCTCATAGGTTTCATTTTAGAGACGAGATTACCACACCTCCACATTGTTTTCATTTAGGCACACACACACATTCAAAATGGGATCACTAAAATGCAACAAGTTAAAATACAAAATTATATTTTTTTTGTAGGTAACAATGCCTCGAAACGATTATCAAGATACCAAACCATACATTCTTCGTACATTAGAAAATCTAACCATTCCAGATGAGCAAAAAGCTTATCTTGCCAAAGTCCAAAATCGATATATACTCGAAGGTCGTGTGGTCGATGCACATTTTGTTCTCTTGGATAATATCCAAGAATGTTTTCCTACTATTGACTTTGACTGTCTATACAAAATAAACTGTCAAATTTGTCCTCGTTTTGTCCTTGAGTTTTATAGTCGAGTCCGTACCTTCACTGATGATGATGGTAATGTCTTTCTTGATTTTTGGATTCAAAACCAAAATATCATCCTGTCTGTCTCCGAGATTGGTCAAATTCTCGGTGTTCCTGCATATGGTCAGTGTGCATACACTGAAGATCATTCTCTTGAGTCTCTTTTCTACAATCTTGAGAATGAAGGTGCCTATCGCACTGAAATTCCCGACCTCGAGTCCATTAAACAAGTCATCCAAACACCTTGAGTCGTCCACACGTATCGAAAACGTGATGGTTCAATTGTCCACCTTGACCCAAACCGTATCTATCTCAAGGAACTTCTTCCCGATCTTAGAAATTGGGAACTCCTTCTACGTGAGAACGTGTTGAGCCTTGCGGGCAACCGTGATCACGTCTCGGCGAGTCTCGCCCACGTGCTCTATTGTCTTAGTATCGAGGAACCATATAACCTCGCATACTATATGGTCAAACGGATGGCCAATATTCATAGTCGTTCAGATAAGCTCATGCCATATGGTATGTTGCTTACTCGTCTTTTCAACTGGGTCATGGAAACTTTTCCTAATCTCCGTAGTGTCGACTATGTCCTAGTCAATCCGGTCATGAAACCTCTTGGTGGACCACAACGTCGCACAACGCAACGTAAGGACAAAGGGTCCAAACGTGGTCGTAAATCCACTTTCGATATTCCCCTTTCTTCTTCCTCCTTCGGTCATGGTTCGTCATCTCAACCGATGGATGAGGACGATGATGAGTTGAACGAAGAAGGAACGTCAACGTCTCGTCCTAATACCCCCTCTCCCGACACCTACTTTCGTAACCTCGATACTTCATCGTTCCAACGAACCACCGACCTTCAATTCGGCCAAACCAACCTATCTGCCATAATGAGAAGGCAAACTATGATGTATAACCGAAAAGTGTCGATGCATGAGCAGACGATTGGGGGGTTCAAGTCCATTGGCAAGGCAATCAAAGGACACGGGAATAAGATAAAGAAGATGGGGAAAAGAAGAGACTAGTTAGGATTAGCTTAAGTAGTACTATTAATTTAAGTATTATTAAGCTATTATAAGTAAGATCATGGCAATGTCCATCATACATTAACTTGATTGAAGTGTTCTCTTTTAACACTTCACACTTGAACATGGTTAATTTGCTTAGTTTATTAACCTTTATGTTAATCAATCTTGCCTAGTTCATGCATGTTATCTCATTTTATTACATGCACTAGATGTTAAAATTGCTTGAACTCATGCATGCTTAATAGTTGCCTAAATACATAGATGATCACATGATCATGTTAGTTGCTAGTTGAAACTAGCTTTAGGAATTCTATGTGTTTAGTGGTTTGAGGCTTTGAGATTTGCAGCCAATGGATTCCCCAGAAATTTCCCCATTTAGGCTGCCTAAAACCTGCAGACCTGGAAAAAAGGCCAAAAGGAGGCCACGACTCCACTAAATAGGGGACGGCTCCACTAAATTTAGTAGTGCCGTGGTACATTTAGTGGTACTGTGCCTCTGGAAGACGATTTTCACTATTTCCTTCCACTTTTTGACTTCTTTTTCCAGGAAATCTGCCAACATAACCTGATTCCCATACACCCAAATCCCCAAATTCAACATCCTTTTCAACCTTGCATGTCTTTGATTTGGCTATTTAATCTAACATCATGCATTGCCATCTTCACACCTTCACAACTCACCATTCAACCATCATGTCTTCCACCATTGCTTCCACCTCACACAAAAACAAGAAACCTAGATTCAACATCAAACCAACCAATCAAACCACTCTAGTTGATCAATGGATCAAGAGTATTCACACACCTCAATCATCAACTAAACCTATCACCAATGACATTGCCTTCATTGATCTCACCTTGGATGATGAAGATGAAACCCACACACCCATAACCTCTACCAAATCATCATCTTCCTTCACTACACCCCAAGCTCCATCCAAGGCAACCTCTATCAAACCCACATCCTCATCCTCCACAACTAGAACCAACACACATTCACCTCAACCTAGTCCCATTCACCCTTTAGCCTTAACACTTAACTCATCACCATCAACTTCCCTTGAAATGGGAACTAACACATCACCCTCATCACTTTCACCATCACCACAACCTCTAACTCTCACCCTCACCCTATCACCAAACACTCCCTTTGAGTTTGGGAGCAACACATCATCACCTTCCCTATCACCATCACCTCAACCCTTAATGGGTTATCCCATCCTTTATCCCCTTCACTCACACACCTTGAGTTGTGCTTGTTGCCATCACAACCTTGAACTCATCATGAACCTTAGAGATGAGCTTAACTTTAGGTTCTCATACCTAGAACACCTCCTCACACCACCCATAGGACCCATCATCCTTCCACCTCCTCCACCACACAATAGCCCAAACTAAACATGGTTATGTTTAGTCCCTCCAATAAATGCTTAGGAACCCTTTTGAAGTTGGAAGCAAATCTTGAAGCCTCATACTACTATTGATGTTTATGTGTCTTCATGTTGTTTTAAATTTGCTTTCTTGATGTAGTCATACTTGATATTACTACATCTCAAGGAGATTGATATAGAAATTGTTTCTATATCAACTCTGATAATGCGAGAGTTAATGTGGATTGAAACATAAAGAGTAATGTTTATACCTTCATAGGTTTGTTAACAAACATCTTGGTTCCCCAAGAAACAACCTACTCTTACTGTCTTCACGACCGTAATCGAGTACGTAAGCTTCGGAAAGGCATGACAACAAACACAATAGATGAGACAACCCCCTATGAAGAGTAGCAGTCAAGATGCCATTAGACTTGACCGGGAACCCTGTAGTTTGCTCATGAACGATGCTCATCGAAGTACATCATCATCTCCATCACGATAAGGTCAAAAAAGAAATCTTTTCTTTGAAAAGTCTCTCTTGAAAGACAACATCGTCAATACTCTAACCAATACGTTCTCGTCACCCCACTCATGACTATTTAGATAATTCTTCCGAATTATTAAAGTCATCATCCACTTCTCTCCTCATGACCTCTTAATAATTCACTTGAAATATTAACGTCATTTTTCACGTCTGGTTCTATGACTCATTTGTCATTTCCCTCACATCGCCTCATGACTCTTAAGTCATTCCTCTCATCCCGCTTATGACTATTTCAATATTTCAATGGAAATATTAAAGTCATCCCTTGCGTCATATCGTATAAAAGTTTTATCCCTTCTATGACTTCTCAAATGTTTCACGGGAAATATTGAAGTCATCCTCTACGAATCACCCATGACTTATTAAGTCATCTATCCAACTCGTCTCATGACTTTTAGAAATTCCTCTAGAAGTTCTAAGTCATTCCCTCACAACTCGTTACATGACTTTTTGAATATTTCACGGGAAATATTAAGTCATTCCTTACGTCTCGTATTCCGAGTAATTAAATATTTCATGGGAAATATTATAGTCATCCACCAAAACACGACTCATGACTTCTATTTATTTCTCGGGAAATATTAGAAGTCAATCCTCATCCAATGACAACTTAGTCAATTTCCTTGGAAACTCTAAGGTCATTCCTTGTCATCCCGCCTAATCGTTTTTGTCAAAAAGTTTATTAGGTATAAACTTTTTCCTCGTGTCAAAAAGTCTTACTAAATAAGTAAGATTAATCTGCCAAATGTCAAAACAAAAGAAAAATGGCACAATCAGATACACGGCTCCGTTAAATAGACACGGCTCCACTAATGTTTAGTGGAACCGTGGTGCCGTGCATCTGAAAAACGCGCCCATTCTTTCTTTTCTTTTGCAGATCCTTTCAATCAAACCCAAAACCACTTCCTCTTGCTGTCAAAACCTAACCCAAACACTAAAATTCAATTAAGCTCTTGCAAATCAAGATTGAGGCATTGGAATCAACAAATCCTAATCACAACAACACTAATTGTAAGTAAATCATGCTTAATTTCTTTCAATTTGAGTCTAGGGTTTGTTCTTGAGTTCAAAAATTGAATTGGGGATTTTCGAATTTTGTCAATTCTTTGTGAAATTAAGACTAGGATTAGACAATGTAGCATTCACATGATTCCCTAAACCTAGGATTTTCATAAACCCACTTATGTTGCAAAACCTAGTCCAAATTTAATGACTAAAATTGGATTATGATTGATTGTTTGTAGTGGAATCATGTTTAGGATTACTAAAATTTGGAACGTTTTGCATTAAAGCTTTTCAAACTTAAAGCTTGTTGGCGCCACGATGAGTCATTTGCCAAACACCCCAATTCGATCACTTTTCAAAAAACTTCACAAGTCTAGGATCATGAAATCTTTTCGTGCATTGTTGATGCAAATTAAAAACGTTTTTGCATGCATACGCGAACTCTCAAATATGAGTCGAAGTACATAATTAATATGTATTGTTCGACATATTTGATTGAGCAAAAGTGAAGTTAGGAGCGTTTGGGTAATCTCATAGGTTTCATTTTAGAGACGAGATTACCACACCTCCACATTGTTTTCATTTAGGCACACACACACATTCAAAATGGGATCACTAAAATGCAACAAGTTAAAATACAAAATTATATTTTTTTTGTAGGTAACAATGCCTCGAAACGATTATCAAGATACCAAACCATACATTCTTCGTACATTAGAAAATCTAACCATTCCAGATGAGCAAAAAGCTTATCTTGCCAAAGTCCAAAATCGATATATACTCGAAGGTCGTGTGGTCGATGCACATTTTGTTCTCTTGGATAATATCCAAGAATGTTTTCCTACTATTGACTTTGACTGTCTATACAAAATAAACTGTCAAATTTGTCCTCGTTTTGTCCTTGAGTTTTATAGTCGAGTCCGTACCTTCACGGATGATGATGGTAATGTCTTTCTTGATTTTTGGATTCAAAACCAAAATATCATCCTGTCTGTCTCCGAGATTGGTCAAATTCTCGGTGTTCCTGCATATGGTCAGTGTGCATACACTGAAGATCATTCTCTTGAGTCTCTTTTCTACAATCTTGAGAATGAAGGTGCCTATCGCACTGAAATTCCCGACCTCGAGTCCATTAAACAAGTCATCCAAACACCTTGAGTCGTCCACACGTATCGAAAACGTGATGGTTCAATTGTCCACCTTGACCCAAACCGTATCTATCTCAAGGAACTTCTTCCCGATCTTAGAAATTGGGAACTCCTTCTACGTGAGAACGTGTTGAGCCTTGCGGGCAACCGTGATCACATCTCGGCGAGTCTCGCCCACGTGCTCTATTGTCTTAGTATCGAGGAACCATATAACCTCGCATACTATATGGTCAAACGGATGGCCAATATTCATAGTCGTTCAGATAAGCTCATGCCATATGGTATGTTGCTTACTCGTCTTTTCAACTGGGTCATGGAAACTTTTCCTAATCTCCGTAGTGTCGACTATGTCCTAGTCAATCCGGTCATGAAACCTCTTGGTGGACCACAACGTCGCACAAAGCAACGTAAGGACAAAGGGTCCAAACGTGGTCGTAAATCCACTTTCGATATTCCCCTTTCTTCTTCCTCCTTCGGTCATGGTTCGTCATCTCAACCGATGGATGAGGACGATGATGAGTTGAACGAAGAAGGAACGTCAACGTCTCGTCCTAATACCCCCTCTCCCGACACCTACTTTCGTAACCTCGATACTTCATCGTTCCAACGAACCACCGACCTTCAATTCGGCCAAACCAACCTATCTGCCATAATGAGAAGGCAAACTACGATGTATAACCGAAAAGTGTCGATGCATGAGCAGACGATTGGGGGGTTCAAGTCCATTGGCAAGGCAATCAAAGGACACGGGAATAAGATAAAGAAGATGGGGAAAAGAAGAGACTAGTTAAGATTAGCTTAAGTAGTACTATTAATTTAAGTATTATTAAGCTATTATAAGTAAGATCATGGCAATGTCCATCATACATTAACTTGATTGAAGTGTTCTCTTTTAACACTTCACACTTGAACATGGTTAATTTGCTTAGTTTATTAACCTTTATGTTAATCAATCTTGCCTAGTTCATGCATGTTATCTCATTTTATTACATGCACTAGATGTTAAAATTGCTTGAACTCATGCATGCTTAATAGTTGCCTAAATACATAGATGATCACATGATCATGTTAGTTGCTAGTTGAAACTAGCTTTAGGAATTCTATGTGTTTAGTGGTTTGAGGCTTTGAGATTTGCAGCCAATGGATTCCCCAGAAATTTCCCCATTTAGGCTGCCTAAAATCTGCAGACCTGGAAAGAAGGCCAAAAGGAGGCCACGACTCCACTAAATAGGGGACGGCTCCACTAAATTTAGTAGTGCCGTGGTACATTTAGTGGTACTTTGCCTCTGGAAGACGATTTTCACTATTTCCTTCCACTTTTTGACTTCTTTTTCCAGGAAATCTGCCAACATAACCTGATTCCCATACACCCAAATCCCCAAATTCAACATCCTTTTCAACCTTGCATGTCTTTGATTTGGCTATTTAATCTAACATCATGCATTGCCATCTTCACACCTTCACAACTCACCATTCAACCATCATGTCTTCCACCATTGCTTCCACCTCACACAAAAACAAGAAACCTAGATTCAACATCAAACCAACCAATCAAACCACTCTAGTTGATCAATGGATCAAGAGTATTCACACACCTCAATCATCAACTAAACCTATCACCAATGACATTGCCTTCATTGATCTCACCTTGGATGATGAAGATGAAACCCACACACCCATAACCTCTACCAAATCATCATCTTCCTTCACTACACCCCAAGCTCCATCCAAGGCAACCTCTATCAAACCCACATCCTCATCCTCCACAACTAGAACCAACACACATTCATCTCAACCTAGTCCCATTCACCCTTTAGCCTTAACACTTAACTCATCACCATCAACTTCCCTTGAAATGGGAACTAACACATCACCCTCATCATTTTCACCATCACCACAACCTCTAACTCTTACCCTCACCCTATCACCAAACACTCCCTTTGAGTTTGGGAGCAACACATCATCACCTCAACCCTTAATGGGTTATCCCATCCTTTATCCCCTTCACTCACACACCTTGAGTTGTGCTTGTTGCCATCACAACCTTGAACTCATCATGAACCTTAGAGATGAGCTTAGCTTTAGGTTCTCATACCTAGAACACCTCCTCACACCACCCATAGGACCCATCATCCTTCCACCTCCTCCACCACACAATAGCCCAAACTAAACATGGTTATGTTTAGTCCCTCCAATAAATGCTTAGGAACCCTTTTGAAGTTGGAAGCAAATCTTGAAGCCTCATACTACTATTGATGTTTATGTGTCTTCATGTTGTTTTAAATTTGCTTTCTTGATGTAGTCATACTTATGTATGACATTTATTTTATGTGTATGAAATGGGCTTTTCATTTTGGCTACTTAGCTATTTTTTTTGTGGTTGGATATTTGTCAAATGTGCTACTTGTTAGATATTGTATACTTGTCGTCTAACCTTGTTTGGTAGCACAAACCATTTCTCGATTACTTTGTGTTCTCTAAATGAGGGGGAGTACACATCAAGGGGGATCCGTCGTCACCTTTTTTATTCGATAAAAAGGGGGAGAAATGGGAGTAAACTCATTAAAAACTTGTTAAAACTAATTTTAACTTAAAATGAGTTTATATTTTGTCATCATCAAAAAGGGGGAGATTGTTGATGCAAATAATGTTCTAAAAACGTTATTTATATCTTTCGATTACTTCACGTTTTGAGGATGACAAAATGTGAAGTCACGTTACGTTAAAAATTAACGTAAACAAGTTTTTAATCGGAAGATCCTGTTTCTACGGAAATCACTCTAGAACAAATTTATAACTTGACAAATGATCAAAGAAGTGAATTTGTGTTTTAAGACTTCACATTTTAATGGGACAAAACATTTTTTCAAAAATTGATGAAGCGAAAAGTGTACCACTTTTAGGGGGTCATTTAAGCCCTAAATCGTATTTATTTGATCAAATATTGCCCTAAATCGTTCCTTTTGTCATTTTAGGTACTTTGGAGAAGAAATCTGGAAAAGGAAGCATTTTGGACGTTTTTGGAGCATAAAATTAAAGAAAACGACAAAGTCTCCAAAGCTGCTGAAAAAGTACACGTGACGGCGTCAAGGATTGCTCCTGACGGAGTCATGGCTTGGCAAAAGAGGTGGATATGACAAAATACACGTGACACGCCAGAGAGTTTTGCAATGGAAAGTCTGACGGCGTCACCCTTTAAGATGATCAAGGCCATCACGGTTTAAGCTAAAGAGAGACGGCGTCAAGCCCTATTCTGACGGCGTCAACCCTTGATAGGCCAGAGCGGATTTTGGAGGATTAAAGAGGGACGGCGTCAGGAAGACCATCCGGGAACCCTAGCCGCGGCGAGGTGACGGCGTCACCTCCTATAACGTGACGCCGTCAGCCCCTAAACTCTATATATAGTTTTGCAATTTTTAGTCATTAGGGTGCAACTTTGTGAGGAGAAACCCTAAGACGAATTTCTGCCATTTTTAAGGGTTTTATACCCTTGGATCTCCCATGTTTAATTGAAGATAAGTAATCACTTAATCAATCAATATGTCTATGTGTTGTTTGATTATATCTTGTTCATGTCTTTTAATTAACATGCTAGGCTAGATTTATCTTGTGTTTGCTTAGATCTAATGAAACCTAACTATTGATTATTGGTTATTAGTGTGTTATTAATTGTATTGGATGATTGTTTATCGATGTTAGGCTTAAGAAAACTGGCTAACCTCCTATACGGTAACTTGCTTGAACGTCTTAAGAAACATGAACCAATGCGTACTAAGGTTTTTATGGTTGTATTTAATGCATGAGCGAATTCTAGTGATCCCATGTTAGGAGCTTCTTAGCCGGCTCGACATAGGAGTGAAGTAGGAGCTTGTAGAGTTGGGGAAGTACGTACGCCACCCCACGATTGGTATTAAGGAATACACCCTCATCCACGCAATTAATACACACTAATCAACCGGTAAAAGAAAGTTAGGGAGTAAGGAAATCTAAGTAAACACATTTCTCTCTGTATAAGTTTCACAACCTTTTCATTTTCAGTTATTTTATTTTATTTGCAATTGTAGTTATTTGGGTTTGTTGACTAGCAACTAATTCCGCCCACTCTTTCAAACCGAGATTTTACTTGCTTTCATAAAAAATTATAAAAATACAAAAAGAATCTTCCCTCACCCTTAGACCTATTAGAGTAGTTTTTCAATCCTAACGACACTATTCCCCTAGAGAATGATCAATCCCCCGGTACTTGCCACTTCACTATACTACATCGGTCAGGTACACTGCCTGGTGGGGATTGCAAGCCTCTTGAGATCCCTCGAGAGGTAAAACCTGTTGTAAGGTCGCAAAATCACGCATCAAGTTTTTGGCGCCGATGCCGGGGAATAGTTATTGTTTAGGTTGAATTTTTATTTTATTAGGTCTACTCACTAGATTCCTTTCTAGTGAGATTTTTATTTTATTTTTCTAGGTTTTCTTTAGTCTATCTTTTTTCTTCGTTTCTTTGTTCGTAACCATTACCATCCGACATCATGGAAGGTGGTAATATCCTCGATCCCAACAACCCACCACCACAACAACACCCACCTCCTAGAGCCCGTACCTTAGGAGACTACTCACGTCCTAGCCACCATGGCTATCGAAACACCATTGAGCTCACTCAAGGAGCCAATGTCACTCCCTTGCGATCCGACACCATCCGGTAGGTACAAAGCGGATGCGCATTCCATGGACTTCGTTCCGAAGATCCTAATCAACATCTCAAGGACTTTCTCAAAATTGTTGATTCCATAGACCTTGATGTTGCCACTCGAGAGACGACCCGACTGCGTCTCTTTCAATTCTCTCTGCGGGACCAAGCTAGTCAATGGCTAGAGCGTCTTCCCGCAGGATCCATCACCTCTTGGGATGATCTCACCACTCGTTTCCTTGCTCAGTTTTTCCCACCAGGAAGAACTACCAAGCTAAGGAATGATATCTTGATGTTCCAACAACGTCAAGGCGAAACCCTCTACGAGGCATGGACTCGATTCAAGGACTTACTCCAAAAAGTCCCTCACCATGGCATAGAACTTTGGCTCCAAGTCCAAATCTTCTATGACCATATCAATCTCTCCACGAGGCAAACCATTGACCAATCGGCCGGTGGTAAGCTACGTGATCTAAGTGCGGAACAATCATGGGCTCTCCTAGAAGATCTTGCTCTTTATGACAACGAAAGTTGGAGTGATCCCCGTGATTTGAATAAAACGGTCAAGGCAATATCTTTGCCTTCGAACAATTCAAGCACTTCCGACCGTAGGATCATAGAACTTGAAGACCAAGTCAAGTTTCTCATGAAATCCTACGAGGCTCCTAAACCTTCAAGCCAAGTGAACAAAATCACTTCTTCATGTGAATTATGTAGTGGTCCCCACGACACTCGTGATTGCATGGAACTCCCCGAACAAGCTTTTGCGGACTACGCATCCTCGCGTACCGACGGAGCGGGAGACAAGTGGTACACTTTCAAACCCGAGCCAAACCCCTACGGTGATTCATACAACCCCTCATGGAAAAATCACCCAAACCTTAGGTGGAAACAAAACCAAAATGCACAACAAACCAATTCTTCCAACCCACCTAATCGTTTCCAATCAAGCGGTTCATCCTCGAACCGTACTTTCAATAACAATCCTTCCAACAATTATGGTAGTACCAATAACTTTGAAGGATTGATGTCCCAATTTATGGCATCTCAAGAAGCTCGTTTGGCCAAGTTTGAATCCGAATTCAATCAACAACAAACGGTGATGACCAATAAAATTGACAACTTATTGAAAGCCCTCAATAACCAAGTGCTATCACCTCCACATAAGGACGCTAGGAACACAAATAGCGGACCCCAAGTAAAAGACCCCTCTTCATCCAAACACGTCCACTTCGTCAACATTGTCACTATTAAACCAATTGATAGGAATGAGGATAATAGTGAACCTGAGGATGAGGTTAAGAAAGTCGAGGTTGATAAAGAAGTTAGGAAAAGTGAGATTGAAGAAGTAGATGATGATGAGGACTACTTCAATAGGCTACCCACTAAGGAAGAGCGCGCATATCATACAGACTTATTCGATGACCCCGAGACACCATACCTCCTAGGTAGACCAATTATAAAAATAGGCGACCCTTCTAATCTCAACATACCATGCAACATCAGACATTTCCATGTGTGAAAAGCTTACATCGACCTTAGATCGCCTATAAACATCATGACTAGAGCCCACTACAACTTGATAATGAAAAATCAACTTGGGTATAGGATGTTCCCTGATAAGGGTTGGATGAGTAACTTCACGGGAAGAGTTAAGGGATTACCGGTTTATGTAGGAAACTTCACCTATGTCACCGACTTTGTAATTGTAGAAGATATCCGCCCAATAGTCGATGCATGCTTAACTCAAGTAGTTTTTGGAAAACCATTTGTTGAGGTCTCTAGAATGACTTATGAACCTTCCTTAGGGATAGTTAGATTTAAGGATGAGACCGATGAGGTAAACTACCAAATGCCATATAAGATAGAGCAATTCCAACACTTGTCAAATGTTGAGAAGGAGCTTCAGCAAGCGGTCTACTATAGGAATGATGAGGATAAAAATAAAGGAGTAGACTATGTTATGGAAAGGATATCCGGTTTCTACAAGGATTGTTTGAAATTAGGACCGGAATATAAAACCGGAGATGAGAATGGCCTAGGAACCGTGACCAATGATGGAGTCACGTAATGTACGGTGACTTTGAGTCTAGCTACAAGACTCGTTAATAAAGAAAAGCGCTTCTTGGGAGGCAACCCAAGCTTTATTTGCTTTGTGTGTTTATTTATTTGTTTGTTTGATTTTATTTGCTTCCGTATGTATGTTTAATTTTTATTATTATTGATTCATGTTCAAAACTAAATTGTGAAAATGCTTTATTTTGTTTTTAACTTCGTCTTAACTACATATAAAGGTATTTTGCAAAAGATAAGTGTAAGGGAAATCCAAATCGGTTTATTAGAACAAATGAACATGAATCATAACAATATTAAATTAACATACATATTAGTATTTGTTTGAGTCAAATGCTTGTATCGAGTCATAATGATGTTTTGCAGGAATTCCAGGAAGTAAGGTATAGGTTTTTCCAGAAATTTTCCGGAAACTTAACATGAGAATTCTGTCAAATCATTTCTGACGGCGTCAGGCCTTACAACTGACGGCGTCAGGTTTTAATTTCTGAAATTTTTGAAAGTTTTGTTTTCATAAAAAGTTTTTATTAAATCTCTAACTTATAACTCCAGGAATCTGCAAAATAATCATTCCACAAGCATTATATCCTTATATAGATTTATCCCGCCAATGCTATGCAGGTTTTCGTGTTTGTTTTCTCAGGTCTAACAGGTTATTTTGGACAAGGAGATGTATGTGGAATCAAGCTTTTGGCGATGCTTTAGTCTTGGAGCTTCTACTTTCTCTTGGAAGAAGATCTAACCATGTTACCTCTTTATCCACCAAACGAATTAGGGGAGTATTTGATTTCATTCTTTTACCTTATTTACTTTTACATCTTGTTATTTGAACATTGGGGACAATGTTCATCTTAAGTGTAAGGGGGGGTAAAAGTACGATACTTTAGAGAATACAATTGCACTTG
This sequence comes from Artemisia tridentata subsp. tridentata, assembly GCA_021014915.2. Taxonomy (NCBI): domain Eukaryota; kingdom Viridiplantae; phylum Streptophyta; class Magnoliopsida; order Asterales; family Asteraceae; genus Artemisia; species Artemisia tridentata. The sequence goes on along the minus strand of CP139507.1, from coordinate 420,454,513 downwards.
ATTTTTGTTTGTTTAATGGTAGATGTGTAATAAAACTAAGAGAAATACCTGTTAGGGCAATTTTAGTGCCAAATTTAAAATTTTTTACAACATATAGGAGTGAAACTTTGGTCTTAATGAGCGTCTCACGGATAGGAGTTATATGACTAGCACAAAAACCGTACCACTAAAAAAATTTTACACCCCCAAATATGTGAGGTTCGCCCCTAGAATTGGTAGGAAAAGCATTTATGCTATGATTGTGTACCGGTAGCACTTAGATTCTAGAACTTGCGTTAGGACCATTCCGAGGCCACAAGTGAGACTACATTCGTGTAGTTAGATTTACTACATGATAAGAGGCATTAGGATTAACCCATTGTTTTACACCTGTGTTTTTGTTATAATTACATTGGCTACATTGGTCAAGTAATTCTCCCACACCCTTTGCGTTGTACTCATTTTTAGTACACGATACCCCTAGTACACCCCTCAGAGCCTATCTTTTCGTTTCTAACTTTAAGCATTTTACTTAAAGTAAGAATTTGTTTACACCCCACTTAAATGTACACCCAAATCGCCTTAGCCTACCTTGTATGCACTCATTTTTAGTGCATTATTGTTACAACATTTGTTTAAACCCCAAGTTAATTATCTAATTGATTACATGGTTGCTAAGTCGAGTCATATCCTTGTACATATTGTTTTGGGACGATTGGGACTCATGGGTAAAGTACTAGTGTAATGGAGTAATGGGGAAGAACAACATTATTACCCCCATATGTGCTAAATATTTTAAAAGTACTCCAAGTGTGTCGATTATCTTAATTCGAGTCATTAGAATAGTTATTTGTAAAGTTATGTAAAAGTTCAAGTGTAAGGGGAATGCAAGTTCAAGTGTAAGGGGAATGCAACGCCCCTACGATGTATTATTTTGGATGGTAGGGCAAGAGTGTATGAAAAAAAAAATCGAAAAAATAAAGAAAAATACAAAAAAATGAGAAAAAGAAAAGTAGAAAAAAAAACATACAGACTACCATCCCGTTTCATTTTATGTTTATTTTATCTTTTTGTTATTTCTTTCATTAGTTTAAGTCGAGTCTAGTCTTGGCTTAGCAACGCCATATTGTACATGTAATTAATCAAGATCTTTAACTCGCCACCAGTAAAATATCCTTTATCCAACAAATCCGTGTTTATCATATCCCTACACCTAACGTTATAACCCGTTTAAAAGCCCTCTTTGATAGTTTATCTTAGGTGCTTACGCCTAGTGGAGAAGGTTTTTGATCCTTTCACAAGCCTATGGTAATCTATTTGCTATGACAGGTAGTGAGAGATATTATCCGTTTTCATTTATGAGATACACTTTTATGACACCTGAGAGATGTGAGTATCTAAACACTACTTGTGAGGTGCTAGTTTGTAATCTCCGTGCTTATTATGATTAAAGTGGAACGACTATTTGTTGTAATTACTTTTATATTAGCATTAAATGACCCCTAACTTGTATTTTGATTAGAATAAAAGCGCATTTGCTTGAGGACAAGCAAATCTCAAGTGTAAGGGTATTTGATGAAGCGAAAAGTGTACCGCTTTTAGGGGGTCATTTAAGCCCTAAATCGTATTTATTTGATCAAATATTGCCCTAAATCGTTCCTTTTGTCATTTTAGGTACTTTGGAGAAGAAATCTGGAAAAGGAAGCATTTTGGACGTTTTTGGAGCATAAAAGTGAAGAAAACGACAAAGTCTCCAAAGCTGCTGAAAAAGTACAAGTGATGGCGTCAAGGATTGCTCCTGACGGCGTCATGGGTTGGAAAAAGAGGTGGATATGACAAAATACACGTGACGCGCCAGAGAGTTTTGCAATGGAAAGTCTGACGGCGTCACCCTTTAAGATGATCAAGGCCATCACGGTTAAAGCTAAAGAGAGACGGCGTCAAGCCCTATTCTGACGGCGTCAACCCTTGATAGGCCAGAGTGGATTTTGGAGGATTAAAGAGGGACGGCTTCAGGAAGACCATCCGGGAACCCTAGCCGCGGCGAGGTGACGGCGTCACCTCCTATAACGTGACGCCGTCAGCCCCTAAACTCTATATATAGTTTTGCAATTTTTAGTCATTAGGGTGCAACTTTGTGAGGAGAAACCCTAAGACGAATTTCTGCCATTTTTAAGGGTTTTATACCCTTGGATCTCCCATGTTTAATTGAAGATAAGTAATCACTTACTCAATCAATATGTCTATGTGTTGTTTGATTATATCTTGTTCTTGTCTTTTAATTAACATGCTAGGCTAGATTTATCTTGTGTTTGCTTAGATCTAATGAAACCTAACTATTGATTATTGGTTATTAGTGTGTTATTAATTTTATTGGATGATTGTTTATCTATGTTAGGCTTAAGAAAACTGGCTAACCTCCTATACGGTAACTTGCTTGAACGTCTTAAGAAACATGAACCAATGCGTACTAAGGTTTTTATGGTTGTATTTAATGCATGAGCGAATTCTAGTGATCCCATGTTAGGAGCTTCTTAGCCGGCTCGACATAGGAGTGAAGTAGGAGCTTGTAAAGTTGGGGAAGTACGTACGCCACCACACGATTGGTATTAAGGAATACACCCGTCATCCACGCAATTAATACACACTAATCAACCGGTAAAAGATAGTTAGGGAGTAAGGAAATCTAAGTAAACACATTTCTCTCCATATAAGTTTCACAACCTTTTCATTTTCAGTTATTTTATTTTATTTGCAATTGTAGTTATTTGGGTTAGTTGACTAGCAACTAATTCCGCCCACTCTTTCAAACCCGAGATTTTACTTGCTTTCATAAAAAATTATAAAAATACAAAAAGAATCTTCCCTCACCCTTAGACCTATTAGAGTAGTTTTTCAATCCTAACGACACTATTCCCCTAGAGAACGATCAATCCCCCGGTACTTGCCACTTCACAATACTACATCGGTCAGGTACACTGCCTGGTGGGGATTGCAAGCCTCTTGAGATCCCTCGAGAGGTAAAACCTGTTGTAAGGTCGCAAAACCATGCACCAAAAATACACATGACAAATTATTTTTGAATTATTAAGAAATGTTTTAATGGAAAAATATGTTTGACAATTACAACAGCTATTTCCCCCCCCCAAAAAATCAGCTCCAACCTTCCCAAAATAAGTTTTCACCAGAAAAGACAAAATTTGGAGCGTCCTAGTCTAGGACGGCTCCACGGTTCCACTAAATTTAGTGGAGCCGTGGCATGTTTAGTGGAGCCGTCCATACTATTTTTTCTGTAACGTTCAGATTTTCTTTGCCTATAAATACCAACCCCTTTCACAGATTTTAGGCACCCTTTCACACAGAAAAACTTCTGAGTTTAAAACTCTCACACCTTTCTCTTCTTTAGATCATTTAGATTAGTTTTCTTTTGTTTTAAGAGTGATCCAATCATCCACCAAGAGATCCTCTTCATTCCTCTTCATTAGCAAGAGAAGAACACAAGTATCCAAGTTGATACAAGGTGTTATCATTCCTCTTCATTAGCAAGAGAAGAACACAAGTATCCAAGTTGATACAAGGTGTTATCATTCCTCTTCATTAGCAAGAGAAGAACTCAAGGTATTCAAGAAGATACAAGAGTTATAGTTGTTAGGTTTTTGTAACACTTGTTACAACCTTGTTGTATCATAGCATACATCAAGTTTATTTATCTTTTGTGAGTGAGAGTAAAGATCACGTGTGATCTTATAGAGATAATGGATATCTCTTAAAGCCATTGGGCTTGTGTGATTGATCAAGAAGATCAAGGGTCGATAGATTAGTGTTAGTTGAGAGAGTGTTGATCATTGTGATCGTGTTGAAATCTTGGTGATCTCTTGTAGCCATTGGGCTTGTGTGATTGGTCACGTGGATCTTGGTAGATTGGTGCTAGCTAAGATTAGCACTCGACATTTAGGTTAGTGTCGGTAATAGGATAAGCGACGTGTACGGTTTTCTCCGCCTGAAGGGAGGTTGTTGATATAGTGTTTGAAACTCTCGAGTGTGGTACTCGAGGAGTGGAGTAGGGCGATGAAGAGCTTCGTAGCCGAACCACTATAAATCCTTTATCTTGGTTTGATCTTTCCAAATCTACTCTTTACTTTTATTATTTACCTTTTGTTAGCTTAGTGTGTAGTTCATATTGGTGTTGATTGATTACACATAGAGTTCGAATCAAAGTTTCCCATAGCAAACTTTTAAAACAAGATTTTTAAAAGAAATTAAAACCGGTAAACTATTCAACCCCCTTCTAGTTTCCCACACTATCAAAGATTGGCCAACGCCTACCACACCTACAGAAATTCATCAATTTCTAGGTCTGGCTGGGTATTACCGAAGGTTTATTGAAGGATTTTCCTCGATAGCCAAACCCTTGACTAAGCTAACTCAGAAAAACAAGTACGTTTGGAATGATGATGAAGAAGAAGCCTTCCAAACACTCAAACAAAAACTTTGTAGTACCCCTATCCTAGCATTGCCAGATGGGATCGAAGATTTTGTAGTATATTGTGATGCATCGCACCAATGTTTGAGTGCCGTGTTGATGCAACGTGAGAAAGTCATGGCTTATGCCTCACGACAACTCAAGGTACATGAAGAAAACTACAACACTCATGACTTAGAGTTAGGAGCTGTAGTCTTTGCGCTAAAAATCTGGAGACACTATCTATACAGTGCTAGATGTACTGTGTTCACCGATCACAAAAGTCTTCAACACATCTTGAATAAAAAAGAACTAAACATGAGGCAACGTCGATGGTTGGAATTACTAAGTGATTACGACTGCGACATTCTCTACCACCCAGGAAAGGCAAACATAGTAGCCGACGCCCTGAGCCGGAAGGAACGGGCTAAACCACTACGAGTTTGAGCCTTAGTCTTGACCATAAATTCGAACTTTCCCGCTCAAATTCTTCACGCTCAAGTTAAAGCGGTGAAACAAGAAGACATCAAAAAGGAAAAATTGGACGGTATGATACAGAAGAAATTCAAAACCCAATCAGACGGAACTCTATGCTTCCAACGTCGAAGTTGGTTACCACTTTATGTTGGCCTACGAGACTTGATCATGCATGAATCCCACAAATCTAAATATTCTGTACATCCAGGATCTGATAAGATGTATCAGGATCTTAAACAACTCTATTGGTGGCCAAACATGAAAGTCGATATTGCTACATATGTTGGCAAATGTCTTACATGCTCCAAAGTAAAAGCCGAACATCAAAAACCATCCGATCCATTGCAACAACCAGAGATTCCTATGTGTAAATGGGAACGAATTACAATGGACTTCATTACATAGCTTTCAAAGACATCAAATGGTTATGACTCCATCTGGGTCATAGTTGATCGTCTCACAAAATCCGCACACTTTTTACCAATTAAAGAGACATACAAAATGGATCAGTTAACCAGACTGTACAATAAAGAAATAGTCTCAAGACATGGTGCACCAATATCCATCATATCTGATCGAGATGGCAGATTCATCTCAAACTTCTGGCAGTCACTCCAAGACGCCTTTGGAACAAATCTAGACATGAGTACAACGTATCACCCTCAGACCGATGGTCAGAGTGAACGAACCATTTAAACGCTGTAAGACATGCTTCGAGCTTGTATAATCGACTTTGGAAAAGGATGGGATACTCATTTGCCATTAGTCGAATTCTCCTACAACAACAGTTATCACGCAAGTATCAAGGCAGCACCATTTGAAGCACTTTATGGTCGAAAGTGTCGTTCACCTGCCTGTTGGGCCGAAGTGGGAGATGTTCAACTCACTGGTCCAGAACTCATTCGTGAAACAACGGAGAAGATTGTACAAATCAAAAATCGACTTCAAGCCAGAAGAGATCGACAAAAAAGTTATGCCGACACACGATGCAGACCCCTGGAATTTCAAGTCAGAGATAGGGTTATGCTAAAAGTATCTCCTTGCAAAGGCTTAATACGATTCGGTAAACGAGGAAAACTAAATCCAAGATACGTTGGACCATTTAAAATCCTAGCCAGGGTTGGTCCAGTGGCGTACAGACTTGAGCTTCCGTCAGAACTCAGTAGTGTACATCTCACTTTTCATGTATCTAACCTAAAGAAATGTTTGTCAGATGAATCGCTTGTTATTCCGCTCGATAAAATTCAACTCAACGACGATCTACAATTCATCGAAGAACCAATAGAGATCATGGACCGAGAGGTCAAACAACTCAAACAAAGCCGAATCCCAATTGTCAAAGTTCGTCGGAACTCACGACATGGTCCAGAATACACATGGGAACGAGAAAACCAGATACGTCATAAATACCCACATGTTTTTACCAACAATGCTTCAACATCTAACATGAATTGATCTCCGGGACGGAGCTCTATTAATGGGTGGAGACTGTAACAATTCGCATTTTCAGGTTACTATCCATTCTCGATTTTTTACTATTCATATTTACTATTCATCCCAATTTTTTTTTATTTCACTATCATGACAAGATAGTTGATACTCAACGAGTCGTCCTGATGACGTACGTTAAATCCATTCAGAACAGATTTCACAAAACCGTATCTGAGATTTACGTTTAGGTTTAAACGTCATTTAAACATCCTGATATGTCCACACGACATTACAAACAAGAGAAATATGTGTTTTTCACATCCTACGACATTCTCAAGAATTTTGGAATTTTATATTTTTCAATTTTTGTGTTTTAGGAGATTTGCGCGTTTTAAACCTACATTTTCAGATTTAATAACGTTTACGCGACCCATTAAACTTATCACTCATTTTTATGAGATAATAATGAGTATATTGATAAGTTTAATCATTTCTACAAGTTTCGTACTTTTACGATACCCGATTTTACGTTTCGTGATTTAAATACTTACCATTAGCAATTACCAGGACAAAACTGACTCTGTAAAAGCAAGATAATGCAAGAAACTTATCAAGCTTCTCATGAAAGCCTCATGAAGCTTATCAAGGAAGGAACCAAGGGCATGTGTCTAGATCTTAAACCTTGATCACTTAGGATGATTACATGTGTTCAAGCTTCCTAAGTAAGCTTTCTTAAAGTCAAGGAAACTAACCTCCTCAACTTACTATAACCCCCCCTTGGTTTGCCGTCCATCACCACACACAAAACACACTTCATTTTGCTAGTTTAATTCAAGAGTTATTCAAGAATACAACTCCTCTATCAATTCCAAAGCTCTTGTCAAGCTTTGTTTGATCCAACTTATAGTTTCTTCCTTCCATTGGTGATCTCCAAGCCACACAAGAAATGTTTCTAGTAGAAGACTTCAAGTGTTTTCTACAAGTCATCTCAAGTTAGTATCAATGGATTGAAGAATTTGGAAGCTAGGGTTACTAGTTTGTAACACCCCAACCCGACAAGGATAAAGATGTCACAATAATGGTTTCATATCAGAACAAACACAAGCATATGACATAAATAATACAATTGAATTTCAATGGTTACAATGAAAAATCTGAAACTACAAGGTTATAATACAATAATTCCTAAGTCAAATCATAAATTCTTCTAGTCATCTTCAATAGCTAGTAAGGTCTTCTAAGTCCAAGGTACTCTCCACTCATACCCAGCTTCCAAACTAAAACCTGCCGCAGGAAAAGAAATGCGGCTGAGCTACGAAAGCTCAGTGAACAGATATAACGATAACAAGGAAGTAATGATGGGATAGTGAAGTAAGTGAAACAACGCAAGGTATAACAAGAGTCAGGAAAGAAAAATAAAGGTTATGCAGATATATCAAGAATTAATAAACAGTTACAATAGATAAGAGTAAAGGGAACAGTAATCCCAAACCCGAGCCCAAGTCATATCAAGTCAAGTATTAAGTCAAGTCATGTATTCGGAGGGGGGACCTCGGAATACTAAGTACAAGGTTAAAAGGTAACAGAAACAGTAATCCACTACGAGCCCAGAACAGATCAAATATCAAATCAAGTAATCAGGGTGTACGGAGGGGAGACCTCGGTACCAAGTACAGGGTGAGGGGATACCTCCAAGGGGTGGAGTAGCTAGCTCCCAGGATGTGAAAGACGTGTATCGCACACACCATCAGTCACCAGATAATATAACAGATACAGATAACAGATAACAGATCTAGGATGCATCCATACGCCCCAGGTGGCCAAATACCTCCTCAACACACCAAATCAAATCAATTCAGGGACGGGATAGGACATCACTCTCCTACCCTAGAGTCATGCCATCGGTGCATCAATGTCATGGTCATGAAACCCTCATGACTAGTGATACAGATAGTGGCTCGTAGTCTCAAACTGAGGGTCAATGGTCAAGTATCAAATGTACAAGTATTCAGTTCAAGTTTCATATTAAGTGTTTCAAGTCCAATTTCCATTTCAATTATATCAGAGGGTTCATATCAAAGGTTCATATCAGAGGGTTCATATCAATAGTTCAATATCAGATGGTTCAATATCAGATGGTTCAGTATCAGAAAGGTCAATATCAGAAGATCAATATCAGAGGGTCAATATCAGAAGGTTCAATATCAGAAAGGTCAATATCAGAAAGTTCATAATCAAAGTTTCATATCAACAGTTCATTTAAAAAGATTTCTATTTAAAAGGTCCATTTAAAGCAATCTTTCAATAATGGTTTTCATAAAGATAGTCTTAAAAATAGTTTTCTTAAAAACTTTTAGTAACTTTCATTTAAAAGTAGTATAGCTTTTCTCACACATTTTCATATATAATTCAGAAAGGTTTTCACATCTAGTTACCAAAATCAAATAATCCTTCAAGTATTAAGTGATTCCAATATTCATGTTACAGGGTGACGAACAAGTCATATCAAGTATCAAGGGGACATGGCAAAGTTCAATTATCAAGGTTCGCAAATCAAAAGAAGCATAACAGAGGCATAGATCAAATAAGAAGGCCCCAAATAAGAAGGCTCAGATCAAAATCAAACCAATATAGAAAGATGTAAGTGAAACATGAATAACGAATCAAAGTTGTTGGGATATAAAAGTCAAAGTACTACTACTCAAGTCAAAGTACTGCTGTTCAATTAAAGTACTGCTGCTCGTTAAAGGACTGCTATGCAAATAGTTTAAGGACTAATGTGTAATTCTAGAATGTTCGTATTAGATTAGAGTTATAATTAGAATTACTTGTCGTTCAAGTTTGTAAACCGACTAGGGTTTTCTTTGTGCCTATAAAAGGATCCCTAGGTTGGCATTAGAGATATGTGTGTTTAGTAAGACAAGTTCATGCGATTAGTGATATACGATTATTAGAAGTATTAGAGTTTAGAGTTTGTTAGTGAATCTGTGTAAGAAAGCAGGTTCAAGGTTTTAATAATATTCAAAGTTGTTTATTAATTCTTCTTAGCTTTGTTGAAGTAGATTCCGCATACTTAGCAAAGTATATCAGTGTTTCATTATTAATAGTTTTGAATTCATTCAAAGTTGTTAAACCGTAGACAAGCTACAAGTTAGTTTGGTCAGAGTATATCGATCCAACAAGTGGTATCAAAGCTTGTGTAGAGACTCTGATTAAGAAGAAACTCTTAAAACCGATTTATCAACAAACCCTCAACAATGTCGACTGAAGCTGCACCTATTCCATCCATCACCTCACTCAGAATTCCTATCATCAAGAAGGGAGAATATGATCTCTGGAGTATGAAGATGAGGCAGTACCTTGCTATTACTGATCATGCTTTATGGGATGTAATTGTCAATGGTAATGTTGTTCTTGATGAACCTCTACAAGTTGAAGGACAACCCAAACCACCTCAACCAACCTTACCAGCAGCTACAAAGAGAAATCAAGATAAGGCTCTCAACATACTGCTGTCTGCTATTCCTGATGGTCACCTACTAAAGTTCCATGATGCTAAGGATGCAAAACAATTATGGGCTGCGATCAAGACAAGATTTAGAGGCAATGATGCTTCAAAGAAGATGCATAGAAACTTATTGAAGCAGCAGTTTGAAACCTTCACTGTTGGTGAAAGAGAAAGCCTTGATGCTGCCTATGACAGATTCCAAAATCTACTTAGTATGCTAGAACTGTATGGAGCAGAGGTATCTGTTGAAGATGCAAATTTGAAGTTCTTAAGGAGTTTGCCATCTGTCTGGCATGTGGTTGCTACTATGATTAGAGGACAACCTAGATTGGAGTCTATGGACTTTGATGATCTCTATAACAATCTGAAAGTGTATGAGCAAGAGATGAATGGTCACAGTTCTCAGAAAACTCACAACATAGCTTTTGTATCTTCTGAAAACAGAAGCAGTACTTCCACTAAAAGTACTGCTTATCCTTCTCAAAGTACTGTTGGTGATTCACAGCATGTTTGCACAACCACAACTACCCCCAACCCATCACCAACAAACAACACCAATTCTGATGAAATTGTATGTTCCTTCTTTGCACAACAAGCCACTTTACCTGTTACCTATCAAGAAGACTTGTTGCAGATTGAAGAAGATGCTTTAGAGGAGATTGACATAAGATGGCAAGTAGCTATGATCACTGCTAGGATCAAGAAGTTCATGAACAAAACAGGAAGGGGAATTGATTTCAAAGCCAAACAAGGTATAACTTTTGACAAATCCAAGATTGAATGTTTCAATTGTCAAAAGCTTGGACACTTTGCAAGGGAATGCAAGTTTGCAAAATATCAGGCAAACAGGATGATTGAACAACCCAAGGTTGCAAGAAAGGAGGTTCCTATTACTGAATCACAACCAAAAGCTTTGGTGGCTCAAGAAAATTTAGCAGAGATTGACTGGAGTGCTGAATTTGATGATGAACCTGTAACCTATTCTATGGTTGCAATGGAAGAGTTTGATTGGGGCACAGCTTTTGATGAGGAACCTGGATATGCTGCTTTGGAATCAAGAGATGGTCTTGGAAGCTTTAACTGGAGCATGGAGGATGAAGATGAACCAGTTCAGATTGCTATGGTAGCCACTTCACCAAGTTCATCTAATGTCTCTGAGGTATGCTCTAAGTGTCATGATGTTTATCAAAAGTTGCTTAAAGAATATGTGACTGAAAGAGATAATTGTAGAACAGCTAGGTCTGAGGTAGCTGGTTATCAATTAACCTTAGAATCTCTGGAAGCCAAAATATTAACACATGAAAATAATGAAATGGCTTGGGCAGAAAAATATGAGCAACAAGATTACCAATTGAAATTAAGTGAATGGAAGTTAGGATGTAAGGTGTCTGAATTAGAAAAGATTACTAAGGAAAGAGATACTTTGTTAGAAAAACTTGGTAGTATTAAACAGGCTGGTCTATCCCATGTTCAATTTGTTGAAAAACAAAGAGTCATAAACAGTAGAGCTGGACTAGGTTATGGTGAAGATAGTAGTTCAGATGAGACCACACCTAGTGATAAGGAAGAGACCCCACCTAGTGCTAAGGAATAGATTGCACCTAGTGATGATGATCTCACAAGCTCAGAAGAAAACACATCTAGGAATGAGGAACCAATTAGTGAATCACCTCCTGAGTTTAAGAAAGATAAGGAGTACCACTCAGTTCCTCCACCCACTGGTCAGTTTCAACCTCTTAGGACTGATGTTTCTCGTTATGGTGTAGACAACCTAGAGTTTAGGAAGAAGCTTAATGGTAGACTTAGTTCTGAGAAACCTAAGAATGATTTTCAAAGGGGTAATGATCAAAAGTTTCCTACAGCTTTTCAAAAACAAGCAGTACCTCCAAAAACTTTTCAAAGTACTGCTGGACATTCAGCAGTACCTCCAAGAGAAACTTTTCAAAATACTGCTTACTATAGGAAATCTTTTAATCATAGAAGAGGATTTGGGAATATGGAAAGAAAGTTATGTTATGTATGCTATAGTCCTAATCACTTGATTAAGCACTGTGACTTACACTCAGAATACTTAAGTCAGTTTCCAAAGAATAGATCTACCACCCATAAGCTAAGAGAGACTACACCAGTTTGGAATCACACAAATAGGGTTAACCATAGTAACTTCTCAAAAGACTATAGGTACCCTCACCAGAAAAGAATGTTCTCCAAATCACCAGTACCTTCACACTCTGATAAGTCCCAAGAAGTACCTTCTCAAAGGACTGATAAGTTTTCACCCACTTATGGTACTGCTAACACTTTTTCACCTAGAAGACCTAAGAGATTCAATTCATATAAAAGGTCTTACACCTCAAGCAGAGTACCTAAATCAGAGAAACCTAAGGTCAAACGAAATTGGGTTAAGAAAGAAAGTACTGATGGGGAACAAGAAGTACTTTCATCAGATAAGGGTGAAACAGGGAGTGTTGTTGATATTACAACACAGGACATGGGACCAACTCAAATAATCATTGACCATGCCTTTAAAACCAGTGGAGATTACATACTGAAGGAATTCAAGTATGTCACTCCACAAGGTGAACACAAGTCAGTAATGGCTTGGGTTCCTAAAAGAAACTAACCCTTTTCTTTAATGTGCAGGGCAACCCAGAGGAGGAGCTTAAAGATCATATTATTGTTGATAGTGGTTGCTCTGGCAGCATGATAGGGGACAAGGAGATCCTGTCAGACTTTAAGGCATATTATGGAGGAAGAGTTGCATTTGGTAATGATCCTGATGGAGGAAGAATCACTGGCAAAGGAACAATTAAGGCTGGATGTATTGATTTTGAGAATGTTAGATATGTGAAGGAGCTCAAGTTCAACCTATTGTCAGTATCTCAAATTTGTGACAAGAAGTACCCACTTCTGTTCACTGATACAGAATGTCTCATTCTCTCCCCTGAGTTCAAATTTGTTGATGATCACTTGGTGACATTGAGAGTACCAAGAACCAATGATGTATAC
>CP139507.1:419587895-419841547 GCA_021014915.2 Artemisia tridentata subsp. tridentata | reverse complement strand
GCCATGGCGATGTAATAGGTGTTAGTTCATGTTGTGGTCGGCGCGGAATAGGTCTGTGAACTTGGCAATCATTGCACTTCCGTACCAAGTCGCGTGCGTCATGGTGCATAGTTGGCCAATAGTATCCAGACCTTAGGGCGCGCGCTACAATGGACCGTGGTCCTGAGTGCATGCTGCATGAGCCTGCGTGGATCTCTCGAAGTACATAGTCTGCCTGGAGAGGTCCAACACACCTAAGCCATGGTTGTAGGAATGAGCGTCTATATAAGACGTTGTCTCTGAGCTCGAATCGCTGCGCTGTGCGTCGGATTCTTCGAGCTTCCTTCTGTTCTTGGGGAAGTATGCCCTTGCTGATGAAGTCAATGATCGGTGTCATCCACGTAGGATTTTCCTCTTCTATCACCGTGGATATTTCCATCTCTGTGATTGACTTGTTTTTCAAGGTTTCCACCAAAACTTGTTTTGATAGGTGCGCAAAACTGGTGGATGCAATTTTGCTCAGCGCATCTGCTTTCCTATTTTCACTCCTGGGAACCTGCTTGATGACAAACCTATCGAAGTTCTGGATCAGAGATTTGGTCTTTTCGAGGTATTGGATCATGTGTTCCTCCTTTGCTATATATTCTCCTGACACGTGGTTAGCCACTAGCCGCGAATCAACGTTTACTTCTAGGTTGCGTGCACCCATTTCAGTTGCGATGCGTAACCCAGCTAGGAGTGCTTCGTATTCTGCCTCGTTGTTCGTGGCTGTGAATTCAAAACGCAGTGCGTAGGTGAATTCAACTCCTTCTGGGTTGGTGAGAATAAGGCCACCTCCTGATCCATCTACGCATGAGGATCCGTCAGTAAATAGAATCCATGGTTCTTGGAGTTCCTCCTTGCTTGTCGCAGGTGGAGTGTCTGTATCCGGTTTCTCGATGATGAAGTCGGCCAATATCTGCCCTTTAATTGCAGTGCGCGGTCTGTATGATATGTTATGCTCGCCCAGTAACACACTCCATTTTTGTAGGCGTCCCGATGCGTCGGGTTTCGATATAACCTGTTTGATGGGTTGATCTGTGATAACAGCGATTGGATGCGCCTGGAAGTACCTGCGTAGTCTTTTCGCTGCAAACACTAAGGCTAGGACCAATTTCTCCATTGCAGTGTAGTTAATCTCCATTTTCTTCAGCGCCTTACTAACAAAATAGATGGGTGTTTGGACGGAATTCCTGTCTGTCAGTAGGACTGCGCTGACTGCTCCTTGAGTCGCAGATAGGTACATGATCAGCTCTTCCCCTGGTCGGGGTGCAACAAGCTTTGGGAGCGCTGCTATGTGTTGTTTGAGCTGTTGGAAGGCTTCTTCTGCCTCCGCAGTCCACCGGAAGTCTCCCTTTTTGGTGCACTTCTTGAGTGTCTTGAATAGGGGAAGTGACTTGTCTGCTGATTTGGATAAGAATCGGTTCAGTCCGGCTAGCTTGCCGTTTAATGACTGAACTTCTTTTAGTGTGCGCGGTGAGGGGAGGTCAATGACTGCTTGAGTCTTCTCTGGGCAAGGCTTGATCCCATCGGGTTCTATTAAATACCCGAGAAACATGCCTTCCGTAGCGCCAAACGTACACTTCTTGGGGTTCAATTTCATGTTGATTCTCCTGAGTGTTTTGAATGTTTCCTCCATGTCGCGCACCAGCTCGTCCTCTGTATGGCTTTTGATGACGAGATCATCGACGTATACTTCCAAGTTGCGTCCCACTTGCTTCTCGAACGCAGTGTCCACCAATCTTTGGTATGTTGCTCCTGCGTTCTTTAGGCCGAAGGGCATCTTTGTGTAGCAGTAGACCCCTTGACTTGTGTGGAAGGCCGTCTTTTCTTCGTCTTCCTCCGCCATTTGAATTTGGTGGTATCCCTTGTATGCGTCCAGGAAGCATTTGAAGGGATATCCACATAGAGACTCAATTTTCCAGTCTATTTCCGGTAGCGGGTAGCAGTCCTGTGGACATGCTTTATTGAGATCTGTAAAGTCTACGCACATCCTCCAGCTGCCATCGCTCTTCTTTACCATCACTGGGTTAGAGAGCCAGTCATGGTAGTAGACTTCACGCATGATGCCTGCGTCTACTAGCTTATGTACTTCTTCCAGGATGGCTTTTGCGCGGTCTGGAGCTTGTCCGCGCTTTTTCTGTCGTATTGGAGGATATCCTTGTCGGATTTGTAGCTTATGTTCCGTGATGGAGCGTGGCACTCCTGTCATATGCTTAGGTTCCCATGCAAAAATATCCAAATTATTTTGCAAGAGTGCGCATATAGCTGACCTGCCTTTGTCAGACAGAGACCCACCAATAGATACCTGTTGATCCGGGTATTCAGGGTGAATGGCGACCGTTAGGTTTGGGACTTTGATTGCGCGCTGTTCTGGAACAATACTTACGTCACTTGTCACTGCGTTGCATTCCTTGGGTGGTGTGGTGGTATTGTAAAGGGTGACAATACCTCCTTCCACTGGGAACTTTAGCATCCCGTGCGCTGTGGATGGCACGGCGCGGATAGATGATATTCCAGGTCTCCTGATGATACCATTGTACGGAGAGGGGGATCTGATTATCATGAAATCCATCCAGGTAACTGTAGAGTGTGGTTTGTCACCAACTTCTACAAATAGACGCAATTGCCCCGTGGGCCATATCTTCTCTCCTGTGAAGCCAGTGAGCGGTGCTGTGGCTGGGATCAACTGACTCTGTATCTCAGGTCGCAGTTTCTTGAAGCAGTGTTCATATATAATATTAGCGGATGCACCTCCATCTATAAACATGCGACGGATGTCGTGACCCCCCGTATGTATTTCAATGGTAAGTGGATCCACCACTGCGTTGTTCGCAGTCAGGGAGGGGAAAGAGATTTCGTTTCCCTTAGAGAAACGCTGACTAACTTTTTGTCTTGTCGCGCGCGGCCATGGCTGTATCATGTAGATGATATCTGCCTTTTCTCTTGGCGTCTCTTTCTTGGCCACTGGTTTTTGTTTATCTTTCCCTTCTCTGATGTTTTTTACGAGGTGGTCCATCTTTCCTTCCTTTACCAATTTTTCAATCAATTGGCGCAGTTGGACGCAATCGTTAGTTGTGTGGCCCTTCTGTCCATGGTATTCGCAATAACCATTCCCTATACGCTTATCCTCTGGGGTGCGGATTGGTGGTGGTTTCGGGAAGTTCGCTCCTTCTGTTGCGAATATCTCCTTTGGAGTTTTTGTTAATGGGGTATACTTGTCGTTTCCCCTTCCGCCGCCTTGATTACGGTAACTCCTATTACGATTGCCGCTCTGGTCATTGGATTGTCTCCTTGACTCTTCTTGCGACCTATGGTTCGAATAGCTTTTCCTGCTATCCGCGGCGGCTTCTTCTCCTTGGACGAAAGACCTCGTGCGCTTCATGAGCTCATCGAAGGTTAGGGGAACCTTATCATTTAGCTTTTTTATCAGATCTGGGTTATTGATTGCATTCATAAAACCCGATATTTTGAGTATCTCTGGACACGCCTTGACTTTCATGCACTCGTCCTTGAAGCGTTCCATGAAAGCGCTTGTGGATTCCCCTTGTCGCTGTTTAACCCTAGCGAGTTCGACAGGGTTTTTTGCGCACTTCTTTCTTTGGGTGAAGTTTAAGCGAAACGCTCTGCGCAACTCTTCAAACCCACCAATGCTTCTGCGTGGAAGCTTACTAAACCAGTTGCGCGCATTTCCTACTAATGTGGAGTTGAACATATGGCACCACACAGGCTGTGGCCAATTTTCGATAGTAGCTGCTGATTCGAAAATTTTTAGGTGATCATCAGGATCACCTGTCCCATCATATGTTTTGACATTAGCAGGCATGCGCCTTTTCTTATTTTCAGAAAAGTCACTGATGCGCCTAGTAAACGCATCAACCTTTTGGCGACGCCAGGGGAGAGACATGTCTTCATCATCCTGGTCGCGGTATTTCCCTCTTGATTTCCAGTGTCCAGTCTCGCTGTCCGAGGAATCTCTTGAGGATGAGCGGACTCTTTTGTGACGCTTGAGTTGACTATCATCAGAGTCTGAGCTTGCTCCTCTGCGGCGCTTGCGCCGACTATCCTCAGAGTCAGAGCTTGAGGGGCTTTCACTTGGGGAACATCGTCGCCCAAGCCTATCTTGGATTCTGCGTCTGCCAAGCCTAGCGTGGACATTGGCGCGCCGCTCCCCCTCTTCAGGCTTTTCCAGATGTTGAAGGTCGGCTGCTTCATCGTCCACAACCTTCCTTCCAATCCTGGCGAACACTGGCTGTTTACGGCTATCCCTCTCGCGTCTTTCCTTTCGGTAGCGCGGTGGGGATGCGTCAGGATTAGGGTCAAAGTTGAGTCTGGCGTGCAGACTTTGGCTTGACCTCTTCTTTGCCTCCTCTCGCATGAGCGCAGTCAAGGCTTCGTAGTTTTGAGATACGAAGTCACTTGGGGCTAATTCGGAGGCAACTCCTTCTAGCGCGATAGAGTCGGTTTCCAAAGCTGGATCCTTGTTTCGTACAGGCGCGTTGGGAGGCTCAGTGAAGTTTACTTCTGGCATGGCAAGAGGTGTGCGCTCCAGTTCTATCTCACTAGTACTTGTCGTAATAGCGGGGGTAAACCTGGTAAGCGATTCCACTGCAGGAAAGACCAGATTTGGGTGCGCTCCTAAGTTTTGAGGCGTACTGGTTGTCCCAGAGGCCTGTTTAGAAGCCGTATCAATTTGATGCTTCTTTCCTAGTGGATCGTCTTGCGTTTTCTTCCCATGCGGACTCTTATGACTTCCGTGTTTCGTCATTCTAGTTTTTTGGTAAAATCCTTAGTGTAGGGTCCCACGGATGGCGCCACTTGTTGATACAAAAGTTGGGCGTTCCTTGATAGGACTTCTATTCTCGTACCAATTGAATCTTAATGCTCGATGGAACCTGCGCACTAAGAAAAAGAACAAACACCGTTAGGCTTATCGAGGGATTGTCTCCCCCGATTATCCTCCGGCGTGAGAGTAAGTAATCGAATGTAGGGTTTTATAACGGGTTAGGGTTTATTGAAGATCGTACCTTTTACCGAGGGCTTGGGTGCCCTTTATATATGCATGAAACCCTAGTGGGTTTCGTGTTCCCTACTCTTCGGCGTGTTAGCCGACATCGGGTATATAGTATATATCTTCTTTATTTAGAAGATATTCTATATATTATCCGGAAATAACTTTGGGCTTGGGTCTTGTCGACCCAAGCCGCATAACTGGTAGTCCAGTTGCGGCCCAAGCGTGGTGGGCTTAATTGTTAGTATTATTTACTAACCGGGTTCGTGACCCGGGTGTAGACTATACGTCATCAATTTTTATTTGCATAAACCTATGACATGTGCAGCTACTCTAGCGTAGAGTAAAACTATTAAAGTTAAGCTTTTAGGTCCCGTGTATTTTGTGTGAGTGTGTATTTGTGTCTATGGAAGACGCGACCTTTTGACTTCTTAGTAAAACCAACCTTTTTAACGACGGCCTAATTATGTTAGATATGCTACTTAAAATATACTCCCTCCGTCCCACTATAAGTGTCCACTTTCCATTTGCACAAAGTTTTAGGAAAGTGGGGCCAACTACACTCTCCACCAATCAAATATTACTATTACCCACTAAAGTCTCTTCTCATTGGTTGAAAATATTCCCTGAACACTTAATATGGGACAAGCAAAGATACCATTGTGGACACTTATAGTAGGACGGAGGGAGTAAATATATAAGCTATGTTTGGTAAACAGAACTTATAAAATATTTTAAAAAAATAATCTTTTATAATTTCTTAAAATCAAATGATACTTCATATGACTTATAATAATAATCTCCATTTTTAATTTTCCGCTCTATCTTCATCTACAACTTTATCTCGAGTTCCAGCAATAGTTACTTTTGTGAAATATACCTTAAGTCTATCAGAGTTATAAGAAAGAATAAATGGAGTGACTATTGTATCACTCGATATACAGTTATTGTATACACAAAGTGATACAAAAAGCTAGTTAACAATTGATTCCAAGGACTTAACGACAGTTTTTTCCTCAAAGCAACATTGGATCGAAAAGACCCTCATTCTCTTTCCTGACTGACGAAAAAAACAAAACAAAATAAGGCCCTCGATTTGACTACGAGCTTTAGGCCCCGGGATATTAAAATGCATCAGGCAGCTGAACTATTTCTATATTCAGTATTAACCTAAAAGGCTGAAATCTACTCCATTTGACTCACTCAAAGTTAAAGGTGTCTCTTTCACATGCATCTTATATCTATTATGAAGATCATTACACTGTTTCATGTATGCGGATTCAAACCTGCAGGCTAGAGTCTCGGGAGTAATGAAAAACGCACCCTTGATGCTGAATGTAGATTGCGATATGTATGCAAACAATCCACAAGTTTTTCTTCATGCAATGTGTATGTATTTTAGTATCAAGAATGAAGAAGATTGTGGTTTTATCCAGTTCCCTCAAGCTTTTTATGATGCGTTAAAGGATGATCCTTTTGGGAACCAACTCGTTAATTTGGCTGTGAGTATATTCACTCAAAACTTTTGTTTATTGCAACAAATATTTCATGGGAAAATTGTCTAAAAATATATCGAACTTTCCACCTTTTCCTTTTGTATACTATGAACTTTTTTTTTTCCTATTGTAGCAACGCACTTTCTTAATTTTCCTATTGTAACAACTAACGGGGTATCCGTTAGATTTATTTACATAAATCGTCCTTGTGGTTGCGACCAAATTGCAACGGCAGTCCTTAACGGCCGTTAAGTTATTTGCATAAATTGTCCATGTGGCACCACTCAGGTGGTGACACGTGTCACCCGTTGACCCTTGACCAACAAGGACGATTTATGCAAATAACTTAACGGCCGTTAAGGACTGCCGTTGCAATTTGGTCGCAACCACAAGGACGATTTATGTAAATAAATCTAACGGAAACCCCATTAGTTGTTACAATAGGAAAATTAAGAAAGTGCGTTGCTACAATAGGAAAAAAAAAAGTTCATAGTATACAAAAGGAAAAGGTGGAAAGTTCGATATATTTTTAGACAATTTTCCCATATTTCATTTATACAAATTTTCTTCTATAAGATTTATAAAAGACGTGTACAAGATGGTTGCTTCTATAAGCTATTAAAGTATTTAAACACGCGAGAAATGTTATATTTTTCTACTCATCCTTCTACTTATTCTTATACTTATCCTCTCATACTCTAGGATGGTATCGGACATCTCGATGTAATAAAGACTTTTTGAGAAATTCAAATGTTAGAACTCCAGTAGCGTAAGCATTTCGTGAGCAGAAAAAACTAGATATTAAACTCCCGGTATCAGTAATGCCAAATGTCAATCATGTATGTAAAAGTGAGTCATTTAAATAAGTCATAGATGATTGACACAGATATAGGAGAATAAAGAGAAAGGTATATAAGTAGAGAATAATTATTATGCTAGCGTTTAAAAATATAATAATTTTTTCACTTTCAATTGTCGAAAAAACATGTACGACTAACACATTTGTTGTGGTGCGTTCTTGACATATTGTTGAAACTACCTATTCAAAAATTCCATGTAACATCTAAGAGAAGTAATGTTACTAGCCGAAGTACTAATCACAATGATAACTTTCTTTTTGATTTTAATTTAGAACTATATATCATTTATAATTAGTTTTAACCATTTGTTCGTGTTTAAAATTAGTATATCGCAAATGGGCTATCATCAATTCAAGGGACGTTGTACGCAGGATCAAACTGTTTTCATCAACGAAAGATAATCTATGGTTCATCTCCTGGTGATATAAATGCTGGTATGCTTATTAAAAGCTATTATTTTTCTTCATGATCATTTCTCGATTGTATATGCATGTCCATCCTCTCACTTGACTCTTCATGTATTCATTTTTGTAAAATAGAAAAAATGGGTAATGAGGATCTACATAAAACCTTCGGAGAGTCAACTGAATTGAGAGAAGCAGCTGCTCAGATATTATCAGGATCAGATGCAAAGATAGAAAAGCGAAAGAATCCCTCTAGTTTGATTGAAGCAGCAATCCATGTTGCAGGATGTACCTATGAGTATGGTACCTCATGGGGTAAAAAGGTAATCAAGTAATTATAAAAGGCCTTTAGTCCTTATCTGATAATTGTGTCAGTTAATGTTGCAATATACATATATTGTTTCTCATTATCTGGTTATATGGAGTTAAGTAGTCACTTTTGCATAATCGGTTTCATACATCCACCGCAGAATTCATAATTCTGTATAATTCTATAAAAGTACCATAATACAAGATCTCAGACTTACCATTATACTAAAACTACTAATAGTGATTATATTTACTTATACAAATTTGCCGCCAATAAATAAGAATCTAAGTCAGTATCAGTTAAACATTAATTCTGCAATCTATTTTCAGGTTGGTTGGCTTTATGGAGCTGTAGCAGAAGATGTTCTCACAGGAATCAACATACATGGGAGAGGATGGAAATCTGTTCTTACGTCACCTGTCCCACTCGCATTTCTTGGTTGTGCACCTACAACATATCCCAGTTCACTTAAACAACAGAAAAGATGGGCCAATGGGCTTTTTGAGATCCTATTCACTAGTAAGAACCCGTTACTTCTTACTATAAAAGGAAAGCTTTGGTTTCGACAAGCCCTTGGTTACTTATGGGTTTGTATGTGGGCACTACGATCCATTCCAGAGTCATGTTATGCAGTTCTTCCAGCATATTGTATAATCACTAATTCACATTTCTTACCCAAGACCAATGAACTGGCGTTTCTCATCCCTATGGGTATTTTCGTCATTTACAATCTCTACGTCTTTTGGGAATTCAAATCTCTAGGTGTATCTGCTCGTATGTGGTGGAATATACAAACAATTTGGAGAGTAAATAGCATGACAGCATGGTTATTTTCATTTATAAGTGTCATGCTCAAGCTCATAGGATTATCGCAGACCGTGTTTGAAGTAACTCAAAAGGAACAAAGTCCTAACAATGGTGATGATGAGGGTAGGTTCACTTATGACAAGTCACCCATGATCATACCAGGTGTTTTCATTTTGCTGATCAACCTAACCGCATTGGTCAACGCCATGTTAAGGTTGTTAAAAGTCGACTTCAGTGAAAACTGGATCGGGGAATTAGGAGTAGGAGAGATTATTTGTAGTGTTTGGGTGACACTATGCTTCGGAGAATTCCTGAAAGGGTTGTTTAGGAATGGGAAATATGGGATTCCATTTTCCACAATTTGGAAATCGGGAGCTTTGGCTTTGTTCTTCATCCAGTTATGCAGGATAACATCTCAATCTTAGCTTCCTATATAATTTTATAAATGGTTTATGATGTATACTTCGAAGACAAGAACAATTTTATAGAATAATTTTTGCATTGAAATGTAACATTGTTAAAGTTAATTATAAGGACTTAAACAAATTGTTCTAGGCATTTGAACGTATATAGTATATTTTTGTTGCGACTGTGCATACATTGACGAAAATACACTAGATCTAAGAGTACTGTTTTGATAAAGTTGACATCTACACTATAATAAACCTTAGGGGTAATTCTACAAATAGGCCGGAGCTTAAAATGTTAGGCTTTTTTAGCTCCAAACAAGTCGTCTTCTCAAAATAGCCCAAGGAATAAGCGACTAAATGTGGGAGCGACACGTGGCATTTTTTTTTTGCCCCTAGCGAAAAGTCGCTTAAAAAGTGACTTTTTGGCTGCAAAAGGACACAAATAGTAAGTCGCTTAATTTAAAAAAAAGTCGCTTTAAGCGACTTTTTGAAAGTCGCTTATTTTCTGGGCTATTTTGAGAAAGCGACTTTTTTACGGCCAAAAAAGCCCAACACCTTAAGAGACCGGGCTACTCGTATATTTAGCCCTAAACCTTATTCCTTTGAGTGATACTATGCTATAAACAATTTCAATCTGATACCATTTCATCCTTCATAATAGGAACAGAAATTTTAATCCTAATTGGTTAGATTGGATAATCCAAAAATTGCTTGTACAAATATATCGTTAAAAATCCCGATTTCTCCGGAATGAACGTGGTCCACGAATTTTATGTCACATAAATACATGTATTGTTTATTTAGTTCACTAATATGTCAAAAGAAATATATGTCTTCTTAATTTGTATACATGTATTAAGGAAATCATATCTTTTAGTTAATTTTTATTTCTTTTATACTCCAAAAAAAAAAAAAAAAAAAAAAATTATGCACCTGATGACTTAAAGTCTTGGCCCGCCCTGATTGATCATTACACTGTTTCGTATATGTAGATTCAAACGTGCAGGCTAGAGTCTCGGGAGTAATGACAATTCACCCCTTATGCTGAATGTAGATTGCAATATGTATGCAAAAAGTCCACTAGTTTTTCTTCATGCAATGTGTATGTATTTTGGTATCAAGAATGAAGAAGATTGTGGTTTTAATCAGTTCCCGCGCTAACTTATGGTTCACGGTTAGGAAGCTTACCTCAAAAATCCAAAGGGTCTCACTAAAAGGAGTTGATCCTAACAATGATTGTTTAATAGAAGCCATACATGCACATAATTCATCAAACCTATCAAACTTTACCCTCATCTCCTCTTGGATATCTCTAAGATCACTCAAAAACTCATTGGAACAACAAGTAGCAAATCTATTCGTGTAAAATAATTGTTCCTCAATTGTTAATGATTCAAATGGAATTTCATCCGCCATGATGACGAATGAAAGGGTTTTACGAACAAAGGTAACAAAGAAAAAGATAGACTAAAAGAAAGCTATAAAATAAATAGAAAAATCTCACTTGATAGGAATCTAGTGAGTAGACCTAAACGAGATAGAAATCGAAACCTAAACTATTCCCCGGCAACGGAGCCAAAAACTTGATGGGGCTTTTGTAAGACCTCTAATAAATTTTACAATCCTCCTAGGCAGTGTAACTAACCGTTGTAGTGCAATATTGGCAAGACACGGGGGATTGGTCGTTCTCTAGTGGAATAGTGTCGTGAAGGCCGAAGTGTATGACGATATAGGTCTAAAGGTGAGGAATGATTCTTTTTGTGTTTTTATATCTTTTAGAAAAGCAATTAAAATCTTGGGGTTTGAAAGAGTGGGCGTTTTAACAACTAAATTGGTGGTAACTCCTATGATACGAAGATGTGTATACTTAGATTTCTTTATTCCCTAGTTGTCTCTTATTGATTAGTCGAATTGTCATATCCTTGTCTAATTGGCGCGTTGTATTCATATGTTATCGTCGGGTGGTGCCAATGTCCCCAACTCTATGAGTGTATAAGTCTCCTTTAGAAAACCCTAGATCTACAAATGAAAATTAAGTCATCTCATTAGGATCTCATACTATCTACAAGCCGCAACTCACGCAATAAATACAACGAATAAAACCACCAGTGCACTCTAGGGTATAAAGGCGTTAAGTGGGAAGTTCAAGCTAGTACATATTAGAGTTTAGCCAGTTTTCCTATTCCTAACGCAAGACAACCAATTCAACAAGAGACGTCAATCAATAATTAACAACTAGATTTCATTAGATCTAAGCAAACACTAATTAATTTAGCCTAGCATGTTAAAGTGAAGACAAGAAAAACATAAAATCAAATAACACATAGACATATTGAATGGTTAAGGATGAATTACTTATCTTCAACAAAACATGGATAAAAATGCTGTGAAAAGCCTTACACAATAGCAGAATTTCGTCTAGGGTTTCACCTCTCCAAAGTGTTACATGAATAAAGGAAAACATACGAAAATATATATAGATTTACATCTGTGACGGCGTCAAGTTATTGGTTGTGGCCATCAGCCCGCCGTCATTAGGGTTTTGTCTGTTGCAAGTCGCGTTGTGACGTCGTCGCTAGGGTCTTCTGACGCCGGCATGATAGTCTTGACGCCATCAGCCTTTAAAAGTTATGGGCCGTCACGTATAAGTTTTACTCTGAATCTTGGTTTTCAAATATAAGTGACGCCGTCAGGTTATAGAGTTCTTCAAAAGTTCTGAGCCGTCGCATGTAAAATTTGTATAAATCTTCATCTCCAATTGCAAGTGATGGCGTCACGTGTAAAGTGTGACGCTATCTGGAGCCCTTTTCCAGACAGATTCGCGACTTTGTCATTTTCTTCACTTTCTTGTCTATTTTAGCCCAAAACATTGTCGGTTTTCATATTTTGCGTCCCAAGTACCTAAATGCAAAAAGAAACGATTTAGCGCAATATTTGATCAAATACATACGACTTTAGAGCTTAAATGACCCCTTAAAAGGTACAAAATAAATCATTATCAAATATCCCTACACTTAGGATTTGCTTGTCCTCAAGAAAATGTGCTTTTATCTTAATCAATTTATAAGTTATGGGTCATTTAGCATTGGTTCAAAAGTAATTACAACATACATTCGTTGCACAATAGTCATAACAAGCACGGAAATCATATACTAGCACCTCACATAAAGTGTTTGAATTCTCACATCTCTCGGGTGTATAAGTTATATAACATGAATGGAAACGGGAAAATAAAACACTCTCTACCTGTTTGAATTCTCACATCATAGCACATAGATTACCATAAGCTTGAGAACGAATCAAACCTCCACCACTTTGGCATAAGCACCTAAGATCAACTATCAAAGAGGGCTTTTAAAGGGTTGTAACATTAGGTGTAAGGGTATGGAAAACAAGGTTTTGTGGATATAGGAATTTTTACTAGTGGCAAGTCAATTATCTAAGTCAATCACATGTAAAACGTGGTGTTGCTAACCCAAGACTCGACTCACTAACTTCTAACTCTTTTTGTATTTTTCTTGATTCTTTTATTGACTTAAACAAAAGATAAAGATGGGATGGTAGTCCGTATGTTTTTTTCTTTTTCTTTTTTTTTTTCTTTTTACTATTTTTTTTTTCCATACACCATTGCCCTACCATCCATAAAATACACATCCATAACCAAGGTATTTATAGTTGCATCCCTACACTTGAACTTTTAAATAAATAAAACAAACTAATGACCCGAATTGCAAAGATAGAAACACGTGGAGTACTTTAAAATATTAACATACATATGGGGGTAATAAGATTGACTTTCTTCCCCATTACTCCATAATAAATGATACTTATACCCATGAGTCCCAATCGTCCCAAAACTGTATTTACAAGATATGACTCGACTTAGCAACCATGTAATCAACTAGACAATTAACAAAGGGTTTAACATAAATGTTATAACAATAATGCATTAAAGATGAGTGCATACAAGGTAGGCTAAGGCGATTTGGGTGTACATTTGGGGGTAGATTGTAAACAATGCTCTTCATTAATATTTCGGAGTCCACCAAAATATCACGAGAACCGCAAAAAGGATAGGCTCTGAGGGGTGTACTAGGGGTATCTTGTACTAAAAATTAGTACATGTGTGGGGGAATTACTTTACCGGTGTAGCCAATGTAATTATAAAAATAGGTTTAAAACAAGGGTTATCCTAATACCTCTTATCATTTAGTAAATCCTAACTACACAAATGTAGTCTCACTAGCGATCTCGGAATGCATCACAAACGCAAGTTCTAGAATCTACTTACTACCGGTACACTTATAAACATTTAAGGTGAATGCTTTTTCCTAAATATCTAAAGGCGAACCTCACATTTTTTTGGTGAAAATTTTTGAGTGGTAGGTTTTTGTGCTAGCTATATAATTCCTATCCATGAGACGCTTATTAAAACTAAAGTTTCACTCGTATATGTCATAAAAAAAATTTTAATTTAGTGCTAAAATCAGCTTCACAAGTATCTCTTTCACAATTACTATAAAACAAAACAAATATCAAGCGAGTTCTAGTTTCTAAGGTGTCCCTTTTTACCCTCCCTACACTTAAATTGAACATTGTCCCCAATGTTCTTAAAAAGTACCAAAGATATGATAACGAGAAAAATAAAATACATGAAAGAAACTAATACTCCCCTGATTATCTCGGCATGGACTATGTTGAAATACGGTTAAATTCTCCTCCAAGAAAATAAAGTGATAAACTTTTTCTTCCAATGTGAACTTGCATCTTCTCGTCCAATATAACCTGTAAATCACTAAGAAAACGAACATGAGACCTCGCATAAAATCAGCGGTAATATATATAATAAAATTAAATCCTATTAAGCAAATAAGGTATAATGCTTGCAAAATAAATGTTTACAGAATCCTGGAAATTTAAAAATTCTCAAAATTTTCAAAAATTAAATTTCGACAAAAAAACAAAAATCTGGAAAAACTGCTGCTACAGTGCCTGACGCCGTGGGGTGTAAACCCTGACAGAATTTTTACGTTTTGTTCCTGGAGAATTTTTGGAAATATCTAATAATTAAAACATGGAAATTTTGTAAAACATTCATTGTGACTCGATACAAGCATTTGACTCAAACAAACATACAAATACGATAAAATATATGCTAATCATTAATTGTAAACTTTTATGTTCGGGTTTCATTCTTTTAAAACAGATATGAACTTCCCTACACTTATCTTTTTGTAAAATACATTTATATATAATTAAGGCGATGTTAAATACAAAATAAAGCATTTTCGAAAATTTGTTCGAAACATGAAAATTAAACAATTATGATTAAGCATATATGATACAAACAAACAAATAAAGTAAAAACATCAAACAATTAAAAACATGGGTTGCCTCCCAAGAAGCGCTTGTTTTTGTTCGAGTCACGAGCCTGACTCTAGCCTTATTTAACAGATATAAAGGGGGTTTTCCCTACGCTTAATACTAAGTGCAGGTGATAGTAGTGATACACACCATTTTGGTGGAAGGGAGTCATATGATGAGAGATTCGTGGTTGAATTCTATGCTTAAAAGGGTATGCTTCTCTAATCTTAACCTTACCTAATTCATTTAGGCCAATGAGGAAATCATAGTTTTCTCTTAAAAAGGGATCATCTTCTACCAACTTCGAGTGACTCGTAGTTAGGAATCCACTTTGTCCTAGTAAACCCAGATTAAACTTATAATCCCTCTTGTGATCATTCATAAATAGTTGATGTAAGTATGTAAGGTGGTGCTTCATTCCTATACTAGCTTCACTCCACAAGGCTTAGAGTCTACTACCTTCATCATAAAACTACTTGGACTATATGGTTTGATAGTGGGATCGGGGCCTATTTCGTCTCATGGATTCACATCTATGGATGGAAGATTGAGTAATGTTTTTGGTTAAGACTCCGATTCATCAAAACTAGGAACTTTCCTAGAACTAAGAGAAAGGTTATGACTACAAGTATTCAAACCTATTTCCTCTAGTTGTGTTAGGTCCAAAGGTTCTACTTCAATCAGGGTTCCTATAGTCTCTTCTAATTCTTCCGGGTAAGTCACGGGCTGTGTGTATTCCTCAAATGATGGTAGGACTTGTGGGCTTGGATTTTTCACCTCGTTCTCCATTATATCTATATCACTATATGCTCCTCATGTGTTTTGGTAGGATCGACCCCAAACACGCTCCTAAATATCCCAAATCCATCTCTAGCCATTTCAAATTCTTGGTCTGTTTCATAAGAATTGTTCTCAATAATTTGATCACTATGTTTCGATTACCTAGAGAATTCCTCATGCATGTCGTATGTTTTGGTGAAATCTAACCCATGCATACTCCTAGGTAGATGAGGCGAAAAGTGTACCGCTTTTAAGGGGTCATTTAAGCCCGAAATCGTATTTATTTGATCAAATATTGCCCTAAATCGTTCCTTTTGTCATTTTAGGTACTTTTGAGGAGAAATCTGGAAAAGGAGGCATTTTGGACGTTTTTGGAGCATAAAAGTGAAGAAAACGGCAAAGTCTCAAAATTGTGCTGAAAGTCACCTTTGACGGCGTCAACATTAACTCCAGACGGCGTCATGCCTTGGCAAGAAAAGTTGGATGTGAAATTTACTCATGACGGGCCAGTGAGTTTGCATGAGAATTCTGACGGCGTCACGCTTTAACTAAATCAAGGGCGTCACGGCTTAAATCATAAGGGGACGGCGTCACGTTATAGGTCCGACGGCGTCAAGCCTTGATAAGCCAGAATGGATTTTTGAAGAGCTAAAGAGGGACGGCGTCAAGAAGGTCACCCGGGAACCCTAAAAGCGGCGAGGTGACGGCGTCACAATGCATAATGTGACGCCGTCAGATGTCAAAGTCTATATATAGTTTTCTAATTTTTTGTCATTAAAGGAGAGCTTAGAGTGTGGAATTTTGGGATAAAACCCTAAGACGATTTTAGCTACTTTTTCAGGGCTTCTTGCCTTGAGATCTTCCATGTTTCATTGAAAGATAAGTTATCAATTAATCATTCAATATGTCTATGTGTTGTTTGATTCTATCTTATGCTTGTCTTTTGTTTAACATGTTAGGCTAATTTTATCTTGTGTTTGCTTAGATCTAATGAAACCTAGCTATTGATTATTGGTTGTTAGTGTGTTGTTAGTTGTATTGGATGATTGTTTATCTATGTTAGGCTTAAGAAAACTGGCTAACTTCCTATTCGGTAACTTGCTTGAACGTCTTAAGAAACATGAACCAAACGCGTACTAAAGGTTTTTATGGTTGTATTTAATGCACAAGCGAATTCTAGTGATCCCATGTTAGGAGCTTCCTAGCCGGCTCGACATAGGAGTGAAGTAGGAGCTTGTAGAGTTTGGGGAAGTAAGTACGCCACCCCACGAATGGTATTAAGGAATACACCCGTCATCCACGCGACTAATACACACTAATTAACCGGTAAAAGATAGTTAGGGAGTAAGGAAATCTAAGTAAACACATTTCTCCACACATAAGTTTCTCACCACTTTTCATTTTTGTTATTTTATTTTATTTGCATTTGTAGTAATTTGGGTTAGTTGACTAGCAACTAATTCCGCCCACTCCTTCAAAACCCGAGATTTTACTTGCTTTCATAAAATATAAAAACATAAAAAAGAATCTTCCTCAACCCTTAGACCTAATTAGAGTAGCCTTTCACACCTAACGAACACTATTCCCTGTGGAGAACGATCAATCCCCCGTACTTACCACTACACTATACTACATCGGTCAGGTACACTGCCTGGTGGGGTTGTAAGCCTCTTGAGATCCCTCGAGAGGTAAAACCTGTTGTAAGGTTGCAAAACCCACGCATCAAGTTTTTGGCGCCGTTGCCGGGGAATAGTTATTGTTTAGGTTGAATTTTTATTTCTATTAGGTCTACTCACTAGATTCCTTTCTAGTGAGATTTTTATTTTATTTTTCTAGGTTTTCTTTAGTCTATCTTATTTCTTTGTGTGTTTGTTCGTAATTTCCATTGACTCTTCCGTTCACCATTATGGAGAACGCGAATCCACCATACTACCAACCACGTAATTCACCCACTCCATATGACATCTTGATGTTTAAACAACATAAAGATGAACCTCTCTATGATGCATGGACTCGTTTTAAATATTTACTCCAAAAAGTCCCTCATCATAACTTCGATTTTTGGTCCCTAACTCAATTCTTTTACAATCATGTCGACCGACAAGCCCAAAGGTACATTTACCATATTGCCGGCAGGGATATTAGGGAATTAAGTGCTGAGAAAGCATGGGAAGCTATTGAAGAGTGTGCCCAATATTATTATATAGTAGACAACCCAACAAACGTTAGTACAAGTCAATTGACCACAAAATTCGAGGATCATGAAACAAGTTTGTTTGGGGATGAATATGTTAGTGTTGAGATACCTAAGTGGTTGTCATGTAATGCCATAGTACAAAACAAACACATAGGTGACCTTGATGTGATGGAGGATTTAGCCGAACATGATCACATTGATCAAAAAGACCTAGGTTTTATGATCGATGATGATGAATCTCAAGAAACACATGATGAATCTTTTGGGCAATTTGAATATAGCAGTCATAATATTGAGGATGATCCTTATGATTCGGATATAGAAGTTAAGATGCCTAGAGAAGCACTTGAGATACTTGGGAAAATGTTAGGGTTAGATCCTACTAAAATACATGATGAGGATATAGGTGATCTTGACATAAGGAATGATGAGGTAAGTAACATAAGCCCACCAAGTACCCCACAAGTCCTACCATCATTTGAGGCACACACCCCACCCGTGACTTACCCGGAAGAAGTTGAGGAGACTATAGGAACCCCAATAGAGGTAGAGCCCTTGGACCAAACACAACTAGAAGAAATAGGTTTGAATGCTTTTAGTGATCACAACCTTTCTTTTAGTTCTATGGAAGTTCCTAGTTTTGATGAACCGGAGCCTAAACCAAAACCGTTACCTAATCTTCCATCCTTAGATGTGAACTTAGGAATTGAATTAGGTCCCGACCCACCCATCAAACCATATAGTCCGGGTAGTTTTATGTTGAAGGTAGTAGACTCTAAGCCTTGTAGAGAGGAAGCTGACATAGGAGTGAACCATAACCTTACATACTTACATCACCCATTCATGATTGATCGTAAGAAACATTATGGGTTTAAACCGGGTTTATTAGGTCAAGATGGATTCCCAATTAGGAGTCTCTCAAAGTTGATAGAAGATGATCCCTTTTTAGGAGGAAACTTTAATTCACCCATTGACCAAAGTAAACTAGGCAAGGTTATGATGAAAGGAGCACACCCCTTTGAGCATATAATTCATCCACCACTCTTTCCTCACGTGGCATACTCCTACCGAGCTGGTGTGTATCGCTACTATCACCCGCACTTAATCCTAAGTGTAGGGAAAACCTCTCCTTTATCCATTAAATAAGGGTAGAGTCAGGCTCGTGACTCGAACAAAAACAAGCGCTCTTGGGAGGCAACCCAAGCTTTATTTGCTTTGTGTGTTTATTTGTTTGTTTGTTTGTTTTTATTTGTTTCCGTATGTGTGTTTAATTTTTATTCTTATTGATTCATGTTCAAAACTAAAATTGTGAAAATGCTTTATTTTGTTTTTAACTTCGTCTTAACTACATATAAAGGTATTTTACAAAAGATAAGTGTAAGGGAAATCTAAATTGGTTTATTAGAACACAAATGAACATGAATCGTAATAATATTAAATTAACATACATATTCGTATTTGTTTGAGTCAAATGCTTGTATCGAGTCATAATGATGTTTTGCAGGATTTCCAGGAAGTAAGGTAAAGGTTTTTCCAGAAATTTTCCGGAAACTAAAAATGAAAATTTTTGTCAGGTCATTTCTGACGGCGTCAGGGGTTATAACCTGACGGCGTCAGATTTAATTTCCAGAAATTTTTGAAAATTTTGTTTTCATAAAAAGTTTTTAATAAAATCTCCAACTTATAATCTCCAGGAATCTGCAAAATTATCATTCCACAAGCATTATATCCTTATATATAGATTTTATCCCGCCGATGTTATGCAGGTTTTCGTGTTTGTTTTCTCAGGTTCAACAGGTTATTTTGGATAAGGAAATATTTTTTTGGATCAAGCTTATGGCGATGCATTAGTCATGGAGCTTCAACATTACTTTGGAAGAAGATTTAACCGTGTAACTTCAATATCCACCGAGCGAATCAGGGGAGTATTTGATTTCATTCTTTTACTTTATGCTTTTACATCTTGTTATTTGAACATTGGGGACAATGTTCATCCTAAGTGTAAGGGGGGTAAAAGTACGATTTTAGAGAATGCTCTTACGCTTGATTTTTGTTTGTTTAAAAGTAGATGTGTAATAAAACTGAGAGAAATACTTGTTAAGGTAATTTTAGTGCCAAATTTAAAATTTTTTACAACATATAGGAGTGAAACTTTGATCTTAATGAGCGTCTCACGGATAGGAGTTATATGACTAGCACAAAAAACCGTACCACTAAAAAAAATTTCCACCCCCAAATATGTGAGGTTCGCCCCTAGAATTGGCAGGAAAAGCATTTATGCTATGATGTGTGTACCGGTAGCACTTAGATTCTAGAACTTGCGTTAGGACCATTCCGAAGCCACAAGTGAGACTACATTCGTGTAGTTAGATTTACTACATGATAAGAGGCATTAGGATTAACCCATTGTTTTACACCTGTGTTTTTGTTATAATTACTTTGGCTACATTGGTCAAGTAATTCTCCCACACCCTTTGCGTTGTACTCATTTTTAGTACACGATACCCCTAGTACACCCCTCAGAGCCTATCTTTTCGTTTCGACCTTTAAGCATTTTACTTAAAGGAAGAATTTGTTACACCCCACTTAAATGTACACCCAAATCGCCTTAGCCTACCTTGTATGCACTCATCTTTAGTGCATTATTGTGACAACATTTGTTTAAACCCAAGTTAATTATCTAATTGATTACATGGTTGCTAAGTCGAGTCATATCCTTGTACATATTGTTTTGGGACGATTGGGACTCATGGGTAAAGTACTAGTGTAATGGAGTAATGGGGAAGAACATCATTTATTACCCCCATATGTGCTAAATGTTTTAAAAGTACTCCAAGTTTTTCAATTATCTTAATTCGAGTCATTAGAATAGTTATTTGTAAAGTTATGTAAAAGTTCAAGTGTAAGGGGATGCAATGCCCCTATGATGTATTATTTTGGATGGTAGGGTAAAAGTGTATGCAAAAAAAAAAAAAAAAAAAAAAAAAAAAAAAAAAAAAAAAAAAAAAAAAATTCAAGATAAATACAAAAAAATGAGAAAAAGAAAAATAGAAAAAACATACGGACTACCATCCCGTTTTATTTTATGTTTATTTTATGTTTATGTTTTGTTATTTTCTTTCATTAGCCTAAGATCGAGTCTAGTCTTGGCTTAGCAACATTGTATAGTACATGTAATTGATCAAGATCTTTAACTCGCCACCAGTAAAATATCCTTTATCCAACCAAACCGTGTTTTTCCTTTTCCCTACACCTAACGTTATAACCCATTTAAAAGCCCTCTTTGATAGTTTATCTTAGGTGCTTACGCCTAGTGGAGGAGGTTTTCGATCCTTTCCCAAGCCTATGGTAATCTATTTGCTATGACAGGTAGTGAGAGATATTTTCCGTTTTCATTTATGAGATTTATTTTGATGACACTTGAGAGATGTGAGTATCTAAACACTACTTGTGAGGTGCTAGTATGTAATCTCCGTGCTTATTATGATTGAAGTGGAACGATTATTTGTTGTAATTACTTTTATGTTTGCATTAAATGACCCCTAACTTGTATTTTGATTAGAATAAAAGCGCATTTGCTTGAGGACAAGCAAATCTCAAGTGTAAGGGTATTTGATGAGGCGAAAAGTGTACCGCTTTTAAGGGGTCATTTAAGCCCGAAATCGTATTTATTTGATCAAATATTGCCCTAAATCGTTCCTTTTGTCATTTTAGGTACTTTTGAGGAAAATCTGGAAAAGGAGGCATTTTGGACGTTTTTGGAGCATAAAAGTGAAGAAAACGGCAAAGTCTCAAAATTGTGCTGAAAGTCACCTTTGACGGCGTCAACATTAACTCCAGACGGCGTCATGCCTTGGCAAGAAAAGTTGGATGTGAAATTTACTCATGACGGGCCAGTGAGTTTGCATGAGAATTCTGACGGCGTCACGCTTTAACTAAATCAAGGGCGTCACGGCTTAAATCATAAGGGGACGGCGTCACGTTATAGGTCCGACGGCGTCAAGCCTTGATAAGCCAGAATGGATTTTTGAAGAGCTAAAGAGGGACGGCGTCAAGAAGGTCACCCGGGAACCCTAAAAGCGGCGAGGTGACGGCGTCACAATGCATAATGTGACGCCGTCAGATGTCAAAGTCTATATATAGTTTTCTAATTTTTTGTCATTAAAGGAGAGCTTAGAGTGTGGAATTTTGGGATAAAACCCTAAGACGATTTTAGCTACTTTTTCAGGGCTTCTTGCCTTGAGATCTTCCATGTTTCATTGAAAGATAAGTTATCAATTAATCATTCAATATGTCTATGTGTTGTTTGATTCTATCTTATGCTTGTCTTTTGTTTAACATGTTAGGCTAATTTTATCTTGTGTTTGCTTAGATCTAATGAAACCTAGCTATTGATTATTGGTTGTTAGTGTGTTGTTAGTTGTATTGGATGATTGTTTATCTATGTTAGGCTTAAGAAAACTGGCTAACTTCCTATTCGGTAACTTGCTTGAACGTCTTAAGAAACATGAACCAAACGCGTACTAAAGGTTTTTATGGTTGTATTTAATGCACAAGCGAATTCTAGTGATCCCATGTTAGGAGCTTCCTAGCCGGCTCGACATAGGAGTGAAGTAGGAGCTTGTAGAGTTTGGGGAAGTAAGTACGCCACCCCACGAATGGTATTAAGGAATACACCCGTCATCCACGCGACTAATACACACTAATTAACCGGTAAAAGATAGTTAGGGAGTAAGGAAATCTAAGTAAACACATTTCTCCACACATAAGTTTCTCACCACTTTTCATTTTTGTTATTTTATTTTATTTGCATTTGTAGTAATTTGGGTTAGTTGACTAGCAACTAATTCCGCCCACTCCTTCAAAACCCGAGATTTTACTTGCTTTCATAAAATATAAAAACATAAAAAAGAATCTTCCTCAACCCTTAGACCTAATTAGAGTAGCCTTTCACACCTAACGAACACTATTCCCTGTGGAGAACGATCAATCCCCCGTACTTACCACTACACTATACTACATCGGTCAGGTACACTGCCTGGTGGGGTTGTAAGCCTCTTGAGATCCCTCGAGAGGTAAAACCTGTTGTAAGGTTGCAAAACCCACGCATCACATACACCTAGGTAGTTCAACTCTAACCATCTCACAATCTTGGTCTGATTCAAAGTCCATGTTCTTAAAAACTAGGTCTTTTTGTTCATGGTTCCTACAGTCGGATAAATCCACCTCATTTGTTTCCTCAAGTTGTGATGTATACAAACCTATCATTTCATTCAACTTATGGTTCACAGTTAGGAAGCTTACCTCAAAAATTTTCCAAATGGTCTCACTAAAAGGAGTTGATCCTAACAATGATTGTTTAATAGAAGTCACACACGCACATAATTCATCAAACCTATCAAACTTTACCCACATCTCCTCTTGGATATCACTAAGATCACTCAAAAATTCATTGGAACAACAAGTAGCAAATCTATTCGTGTAAAATAATTGTTCCTCAATTGTTAATGATTCAAATGGAATTTCATCCGCCATGGTGACGAATGAAAGGGGTTTACAAACAAAGGTAAGAAAGAAAAAGATAGACTAAAAGAAAGCTATAAAATAAAAATAAAAATCTCACTTGATAAGAATTTAGTGAGTAGACCTAAACGAGATAGAAATCGAAACCTATAACACCCCCAAAATTCGGTTTAGCGGAAGACAAAACAAGTTTTGGGGTGCTACGAAATTGGTACACAACACAAGCATAGAAAAGCGGGATAACATTATCCGATTACATAAAAACATTCCAAAGATCCAAATCTCAAGTCTACATTTAACCAAAAGTAATTAATGTAAGGCCCAAAAGAAAAACATAAGATAGGTCCCCAAAAGTATTATCAGAGTTTAGGTTGATCCTTAGCCATGACACACACCAAGCCTCTAACAGTAACATCCAAAGTAAACATCATTAATTACCTGAGAAAACATGCTAAAAGTCAGCTAACGCTGGTGAGTTCATAGGTTTTCGCAAATCAAAATAGTAGACCAAGATCAGTAATTAAGTCTGCTATGAGTGACTAGGTCGCAACCAAACAAACCAAAACCCACACTTGGGTGTGTCCAAACATAATAACAGCTATCCTATAGGTGCACACTACAGATGTCTATAGGCACATGAGCCCTAAGTAGTAGGCACAAAATGCCCTTGTTAATAATTAGGCACAAAAGCCCTTGTATATAATAACTATAGTCAACTAGCATAGCAACATATCAAAAACCTAAAATAGTAGTTGGTCCGTTCAAAATGGTTTTGCATGTTTTCTCCCCCAAGTTTAAATAATCATTAACAAGAGTGAAAGTGGGGCTATGAAACTCACCTCAATCAAGCAATGCACAAACACAAATCTACAGAAGCAAAGTACTCAGCAGCTCTCAAGTATCGGCACTTATGGACTCAGCACAACCTAATAATATAAACTCGCCTTACCATATATCCCAAATGTAAAAGTTTCTGATAGCTAACTATCCCCAAGTATAATCCATTTTGATTCCAAAATCTCTTTCTTATATTAGTTACTAGCGTTTGGTATCGACGGGTGTATAGTGGTGACACAACATGACTCAAGTGTACTCACGCCACATAATGACTAAAACCAAAACAACACACAAAATGAGGACGTATGACTAAGTTTTGATTTGATAAGTTATGCAGACGAATTGTCGGGTTCTTATCGGGTTCGTCAACTCGATAAGTCTCGCAATTCCTTCGTTTAATTTATCAATCCAAAACTCAATTATCATACTTGATAAGTCATAAGATGAATTGCTCGTTAATAAATTTCCTCCGACATGCTTATTGGGCTCTTATTAGACTCGTCAGCCCAATAAGTCTGATAACCATGTGGGCCGGGTTTATTAACGTCAACTGATCCGAGACTCGACACTAAATTCACAAAAACACAAATATTTCCATATATAGAACTTCTTGATTTGCGTGCCCTCGAAATAATAAGTAACTCACACTTATTTCTTTTTATTTGTCAAAATATTAAATAACGTCTTACGCGTCATTTAATCTTTCCTATTTAACCTTTTAAAATTATTAAGTAACCATGTACTCGTTAGTTAATATATTAAATTATCATTTAATGATGTCATTTAAGTTTTCACGAGTCATCACATATATTTTCCAAGTTTAATTCTTAATCGAGTCAATATTCATTTCTCAATAGTCCAATATCAATCGTAAAGTCCAAATATCTCTTTTGGCTTGTCGAGGCCACAACGAGACTAAGAAGTCTCGGCGACACTCGACTTAGCTCAGTATCAACATAGTTTAATATATAATTATAACAACAATGCCGCATATTCAATCAACCACCAACAATATTTTTAACGGAAAAATAACCTACGGCTCGTTATCTACCAACTCCCCCACATTCAACGCAATAACAACAACCAGAATCAATGTTTCCAGGCCGAGACCCTATTGGTCTCGGCTCCAACTCTCAACAACAAATAAACCAATTCGGCCCTAAGTCTTTCTCGGAATCAACACTCAACAGCCTCAAAATAACCAATATATAACCAAGTCGGCTTTGCAGCAATCACATCATTCATAGTAGCCAGTGGAAACCCATCAGTGTATCGCTCAATCTTGAGCGCCTCAGAATGAACCATCTCGGGCAAAGTAGTGACAATTCTTGGAAACGACGATTGTAAGTTGTCATATCAGTACCTTTCACCTTATGATTCCAAAATTCAATTTCCAGCTTCTTAACCTCATTACGTGGACTGTAGGTCTTAATCAACAAGGCCTTGAACTGATCCCACGTAATAGCATAAACCACATCCCTTCTAACTGATTTGAGGTAATTGTTACACCAGGTCAATGCTTCATCCTTCAAGGAGAAAGTGGCATACTTAACCTTAGCATCTTCCTCACAGTTACTAACAACGAATACAGACTCGATTTTCTCCATCCACCTCATTAGCACAACAACTCCTTCATTTCCGCCAAATTTAGTTGGCCCACAACTACTAAATTCTTTGTAAGTACTACCACGGTTTCTGACAGGTGGTGGAGTTCCAGCAGAGGTATTTGAGTGATTAGACTCAGCCAAGATTTCAGCAACATGCTGAGCCACCAGCTGATCAATTAGAGCTTGGTTTACATGAGGGGTGTTAGGAGGAGTGCGACCATTAACACCCTGATCATTGACATTCTGATCTTCATTTGTTGGGTTGTTGGTATTTTGGTTGTTGGTATTCTGACTGTAAAGGTTTTGAACTGGACGCCGGCCTCGACAACCGGTGTTGACAACAGTAGGCCCTGTTCGGGTGGTCCTGGCTGGGTTTCTTCTTTGGGCCATTGATCTGAATAACAAGATAAGAGAGTCATGAGATTCAAAACAATATAGTATATCGCACAAGAAAGTGATCATCACAGGGTTTAATGCCAACACGAATACCAATTTTGATAACAGAAACCCCATTCCGTTCATATCATAAACAATTCATACTCAAAACCATATTTCCCAAAAGTTCTCATTCATAATAACATCAACCACGATACAAAATTCTCGAAATACAACGGAAAGAAAAGATAATTGATCGTCATAGACGATACTGATAACTAAAGATAACAAAGATAGCTAACAACACTAACATCTCTAACTAAGGACTCCTTAGTTTAGGGATGGTACAACAGTCACAAGTCCAAGTACAACTAGACACAGGCTCGGCGAATCTCTCTCAAAGTGGCCTCTAGGTTTGCCATCTATCTCCACGCAGATGAGATGTCAAGGCGGTCTACCTCACGGTCTCTCCTGAGCTGAGTGATCAGAGTCTGCTGCTCTGTGACCCTACAGCAAAGGGCTCTATTAGTGTCTCGCGCAGTCAGG
Organism: Artemisia tridentata subsp. tridentata; assembly: GCA_021014915.2. Classification (NCBI taxonomy): domain Eukaryota; kingdom Viridiplantae; phylum Streptophyta; class Magnoliopsida; order Asterales; family Asteraceae; genus Artemisia; species Artemisia tridentata. The sequence goes on along the minus strand of CP139507.1, from coordinate 419,815,002 downwards.
AGACCTCTCTACAGATCTCTAAATGCATCACGCCAATCCAACAATTCGCGCCTCAGTGATGTGGTACTACAATACAATACTCCCACGTCTCTCTCAATCTCTCCAAATCTCACTGTTGATACACCCACTAGTCGATCAGTTATCTGACTGATCCTCTCCTCGTGGGCGGTGATCTGCCCCCAAATCTGACCCATCTCTCCATGGGCTGCTGCCTCTAAGGCAACCACTGATGGAGTGTCTGGGGCTGGCGGACTCTCTGACCTAGGTGAGTGAGGAGGTGAGGCCAGCTCAAAATAATTCTCTGGTGAATTAGGCTCAGGCATGTGATCGGGGGAGTCTGGTCCAGGTGAGTGCACTAAGGGTGCAGCAATCTGACTTGGTGGAATGGCCTCATCTGGATCAACCTCCTCCTCCTCCTCTTCCTGATGTTCCCCCTTAGGGTCAACATCCTCATCCTCATCCTCTGAGTCTGGGTCACTAAAACGACGTCTCTATGGGACAGGTGAGTCATGAGATGATGGAGTAGGTGATCGGGGTCTTCGGCGGGATGATGAAGCAAGTGGTGATGACATAAGAGAGTGAGCTGAGACAGGTATGGGTGGCGATGGTGATCGCATCAACATGTGGGTAGCAGTGTTGCAGGTAAGCCGAGGATTCTGAGCTCGGGCTAATGCCTGGTGTAGAGTAAGTTGTCGCAAAGAGCTAGGGCAACCAGCTGATGATGATGGATGAAGGGTGAGTGAATTCTATGGTATAGGAGCAACTGATGATGATGACACAAGAGCTGAGTGTCGAACAATCGCATAAGGATCGTCCTGAGCTGATGTCATCATAGTCCGCACGAAGCGGGATGCAGGAGTAAGAATCTTCTCATAGACATCATGTACTTAAAAAGGCATCGTCTGTGACAACGGCATAGGGTAGTGATGATGTAACACCCCAACCCGACAAGGGTAAAGATGTAACAATAATGGTTTCATATCAGATCATAACAAAGCATACATCTATAGTAATACAAGAAATCTCAAAGGTCACAAATGAAATATTGAAACTACAAGGTTACAAATGAGAATTCCAATACATACTAATTCTAAAAATTAACATCTAGTCATATCTAATCCAGAAGGGCTATCAAGTCTTCTAAGTCCAAAGTCCTCTCCACTCATTCCCAGCTTCCTACTAAAACCTGCCGCAGGAAAAGAAATGCGGCTGAGCTACGAGAGCTCAGTGAACAGATATAACGGTAACAAGCAGTAGTAGAGAAAAGTACAAAGTAACAGAAATAAAGGTCATGCAGATATAATATAGGTTAAGGGAATAAGTAAATGAATACGAATAACGGAAAAAGAAAAAGGGATAGTAATCCACCACGAGCCCAGAAACAGATCATATCATATCATAACCGTGTAACCATAAATCTTCATAATCATATAGAGGGGAGACCTCTCAGATAATCAGATAATATGAGGGGTGTCCTCATTCTTCAAATGGAGTAGCTAGCTCCCAGATATATGTGAAAGGCGTGTATTGCACACAAGCACCAGTCACCAGACATATAATAAATCATGTTAAATCCACTAAATAGAACAGATCTAGGATGCATCCATGCGCCCCCCAAACAAATACTGGCCATAAAAAATATAATGAACATATCATAATCAAAATGGGGACGTGGCGGAACATCACTCTACCGCCCTAGAGTCATGCCATTGGTGCATCAATGACATGGCCATGTTACCTTCATGGCTAGGAAACAGATTTTGGCTCGGGTATCAAACTAAGAGTCAGATATCATATCAAAACAGACTGTCATATCAAAAGGAGTCATATCAGATGGTTCATAACAGATGGTTCATAACAGATATATCAGATGTAATGCCAAAGGTCCAAATCAGAGTTTATCAGATCAAGGTTCATATTAAATAATCAAGTCAAGGTTCAGATCAAAAGTTCATTTCAAAAGTTTCTATCAAAAGTCCATTTTAAACAATCCTTATTCATGATTTTCATAAAACGATCCTTTAAAGTGGTTTTCATAAAAATAATCTTTCAAAACGGTTTTTTTAAAGATAGTCTTCAAAATATAGTTTCCATAAAAGTTAGTAACATTTTATATAAAAGTAGTTTCGCATCATTTATAAACATCTTTTTAAAATGGTTTTTCTCAAAACATTTCCATGGTATAATTAAAAAGGTTTTCATAACATAGATTCATAGTAGAGGTCATATCAAATGGGATCAACAGAGAAGGTTCAAGCAAAGGGAATCATAGCAATGGCATCAGTTCAGAACTAACGGATCAGAATATGAAAGAGATCATGAGAAACCTTATAAGGAAGGTCAGAATATCTGTACCTTATACCGCACGTGCAAACATATCTAGAAATATAAAGATCGGAAACATCTCCATCGTCAGCGAATCTACACGAATACATGGTCGCCTTATTAAAAGCTTATTTAATTCAGATTACTTATTTTAGTCGGCTTTCCATTTTTAGTAACTTTCCTTTATAGGTAACTCTCCATATTTAGTAACTTTCCAAAGATAGTAACTTTCCATATTTAGAAAGATTAAAGTATTACCATTTAGGTTAAGTCATAATTAAGCCTCATTATGGAAATAGGGTATATTTTAACAAGTTATAATAGTTTAGGGTAATAATAACAAGTTTCCATATTTTAGGGTTTTAATTGTAAATACACCAAAGTTAAAGGTTTAAATGAAAATATTTCAAGTTACTCATTTAAATACATAATTTATTCAAAAATACACTTTTAACCCTTTTAGTTTAGCAATTTACCATTTACACCCCTTTAGTTAATTTATTTACAAAACAAACCCTATAATTACATAAATCACATTTTAACCCTTATTATATTTATATTTACACATCAAGCCCTTCATTTTACAAAATTACACATCACACCCTTAATACCATTATTTATACGAATCACCCATGAGTTTCCAGAATTTACACTATTAGTCCTTCCATTTTAATTAATTACAAACCGAATTACAATTTACCAATTAAATCCTTTTCTTTCAAATTTTACACATAGCACCCTTATATTATATTTTTCACGACATGCCCCTGGTCTAATATGACTTACAAAAATATCCCTCACGTTTAACAAATGGCAAAACACACCCTTATAGTTTTTATTTTCAATCGGTAATACATTTTATTTACAAAACCCTAACTCTAATCTTTCCTAATCATCATACCATCATTACTACATCATAATTAGTCATTTATGAACATAATTCCAGATCCAAAGCACAAAACCCAAATCAAAACCCTAGGGTTTTATTATTATTATTATTATTATTTTTTTCGAATTTACAAACCCGGTTTCAACAATAATTAACCACGACATATTTGGACCTCTATAATTCGAACCATCATTTTTCCCAGATCATATAGATTATATAGAGTCTAAATAAAATATGTTTCATGCCCAGAAAATTCGTATTGCATATATTAGAATTTATGCACGTTTTAACCACTTAAAATCAAAGCGATCAATATAAGCTACAACAATTCAAACCAACATTTTTCCAGACCTATATGATGATCATAGAACCCATAAAAATTATAAAAGTGATAAAGAAAAATCGTATGGTCATATTTGGATTTTAGGTGTGTTTTTACTCTCAAAAATTCGTACGATCATTCAAGCTTGTATGATTCGATTCTATCAATTTATATGAGTTATATGTAATATAAGGATCATAAGAAAAATACAAAATGAATTTTTGAACGTGTAGATTAAGCATACGAATTTTGTACCTATCGGTTGAAATAAATCGACCAAGAAAATCCCAACGTTCGAATCAAGCTATCCACGACCCAAAACATATTTTTCCCAGCCTCCTTGGATGAAGATCAACACCAAAAAAATAGTCCAAGCCTCCATAAAAATCGGATCAAGCTTTGGTGAATTTTTGTGTGTGTTTATTATAATTCGGTTTAGGTTTTAGGAAAGAAGATAATATGGTAGCTAATTAAGGGAAATGGCCGGTAATTGGGGGGGGGGGGGAAGGCTGGAATTTCGGTCCACATTTGACCCAAAATAAATGGGTTTTAATTTTGCATTAATTCCTTAATTATTTGTAAGTTATTTAAGTTTTAAATACTAATAATTACAATTTAAGTAATTTAAATGAAATACTTGGCCTCCATGTAATATTTGTGTGACATTAAATTTTTTTATACTTTCAAAATATTAAAATGTAATTACTAAAATTATTTGGCTTCATATCTTGATCATTCCCGAAAGTTTGGGGTTAATTCGGTACTTTATATGCTTATAAATAAATTTTTAAGATTATAAGGGCATTTTGGTCTTTTTACTTGTTTCAGATTTTAGGGTTTTACAACTCTTCCCCTCTTAAAGAAAAATTTCGTCCTCAAAATTTGAAGTCGTAAGGTGAAACGAAGTCGTAGCAAGATCATCACAATATTCTCATGCCCGAGGAGGTTCTTCAAAAGATCTTCAGACCAAATAGTTTCTCATGACTCAAATCAAAACGAGGTGGGTTCAGATTCCTCAGAAGGAGACAAATTGGGTTGATTCGGATTCAAAGAACCATAAGACATAAATGGATGATAGGTGAATCTTCAGGAAATTTTATGGAATACGAACAAGAGTTCAAATTAAATTGATTGTGTCCACAGAAGAGAGCTTTACAAGAATTTAAAATTTATAACTGAGGCCAACGGAATACAAACGAGAGTCCAAACTCATCCAGATATCTAATGAACGCAAACAGAGTATAGAATGAACCAAACACGGATAATCCTACAGAGATTCAGATTCTAAACTTCTTAGGTACTCCCCAAGATGTCCTATGGCCACAATGAGTGCACGTTATATGGTGTAAGTATTATCACGTTGATCAGGCGTCATAATACTAGCACCTCATAAATATGCCTTCATGATGATCATACTTTATCTCAAGTCGTAATCAAAACCACCTATCTTAATCCACCTAGTACTTCTACATTCTCAGAGGTCATCAAAATAAAACACCATAACTAAGAGGAAAATGAACTACTCGAAAGAGTTAACGGAAGTCCCAGAATGTTTATCAGAATTTCGTACATCGTTAAAAGCATCAAATCTTCCATCATTCGTCAAATTTCTCATAACAAAAGCATCGTCCAGCATACGCAGAATGAACACCGAGCGGAATTACTAACAGGGAACATAACTCATTCAAGGGGTCCTATCATCAGTTAAAGGAAATTTGAGTAGGTCAAGAGGAAATGAATTACGTCATCCATAGCTTCATTCTTCACAAAATCAACTCTTCCAAACACAAACGTTCGCTTTAGAATTATCGTCCATTCAAATACATGATCTTAAACTTCTTCCAAGTCCATGCAGTCTATCGTATGATCATAGGGTGGAAAGGAAATATAACTCGAGTCTGGTCCCTCAAGCCTTCGACACTTCCTCTTGGAACTGTGGTGTAGTAACGTGAATCTCCAGTATGGTCACTTGTGCATTCTTCCATCCGCGAGTCTGCTTCTGCTCTCAATTCATCTTAGTACAACTAAAATGGATAGAGAAGCAAGACTGCGGTTTAAGACATGTCTTCAGTATAGTTCGAAATTCACCCACTCAACTGCCGTCATCGCCAGATGCATGGTAGTGTTGTCTGCTACAATCTCTGGAAGCCAATCAAATCTACTTCTTTCAGAATAAAGGGTCATTCTACAAGATGGTCTACATGTTCCTCTTCGTGCATAAAACTGAAATACTTCTCGGAGGTTACTCTCAAATAGTCATCTCTTTTCTTAGAAGTCCTTGGGGTTGCTTCTTCAATCCTTCGATCATTAAAAGAGGCCGTCTGGTACGGAGTTTACAAAGATAGAATCGATCATTGATACGCTGAATTGAAAGATGGTAATGGTAGTGATACGATTAGGTTTACGATAGTCAATACTCCAAAGTTTTCTCTTTCTTCTTCACAAGTTAACAGGGTGTTCAAAATGAAACACTGAGGTGAACAAAATCATATTCCATCATCTCCTCCGATTTCTCAACTTCTATAGCATCATGGTCCGTCAACTGAGATTGGTTCAAATTTCATTCTACTTCTCAACCAGGAGGGAAACCCAAAAGTTCCATCGGAGAACAACATAAGATTTGTACAACAAAACTTCCAATGCCAAAGCTTCTAGGGTAAAGTTACTTTTCTCTATTAAACCTTTATGAAAAGGGTAACAAATGAAATACAGAAATTTTTCTCTACTAAACCTGGCTCTGATACCACAATTGTAACACCCCAACCCGAAAAGGGTAAAGATGTCACGATAATGGTTTCATATCAGATCAAACAAAGCATACATCCATAGTAATACAAGAAATTTCAAAGGTTACAAATGAAATACAGAAATTTACAAGGTTACAAGTGCAAATACTAATTCTGAAATATAATAACTTCTAATCACTTCTAAGTCCAAAAGTAGCTTATCAAGTCTTCTAAGTCCAAGGTACTCTCCACCCATTCCCAGCTTCCTACTAAAACCTGCCGCAGGAAAAGAAATGCGGCTGAGCTACGAGAGCTCAGTGAACAGATATAACGATAACAAACAGTAATAGAGAATAGTATAGAATAACAGAAACAAAAGTCAAACAGATGTAATATGGTTCAAGGGATAAGTCAAAGAGTAAGTATAAAGGAAAGAGAAAAGGGATAGTAATCCACCACGAGCCCAGAAACAGATCATATCATATCATAACCATAAATCTTCAAATCATATAGAGGGGAGACCTCTCAGATAATCAGATAATATGAGGGGTGTCCTCATTCTTCAAATGGAGTAGCTAGCTCCCAGATATATGTGAAGGGCATGTATAGCACACAATACCAATCACCAGAAAATAATAAATCAATCATGTTAAATCCACTAAACCGATCAGATCTAGGATGCATCCATACGCCCCCGCAGACAAATAGTGGCCAAAATAGTATAATGCGCATATCAGATAACAGATAAGGGGACGTGGCGGAACATCACTCTACCGCCCTAGAGTCATGCCATTGGTGCATCAATGACACGGCCATGTTACCTTCATGGCTAGGAAACATTTTGGCTCGGGTATCAAACTAAGAGTCAGATATCATATCAAATCAGAATGTCATAACAGATGGCTCATAACCGATAATTCATAACAGATGGTTTATATCAAATATCATCAGAAGTAGTACCAAAAGTCCAAATCAGAGTTTATCAGATCAAGGTTCATATTAAATAATCAAGTCAAGGTTCAGATCAAAAGTTCATTTCAAAAGTTTCCATCAAAAGTCCATTTTAAACAATCCTTTATTCATGATTTTCATAAAACGATCCTTTAGAGTGGTTTTCATAAAAATAATCTTTCATAACGGTTTTTATAAAGATAGTCTTCAAAATATAGTTTTCATAAAAGTTAGCAACATTTTATAAAAGTAGTTTCGCATCATTTATAAACTTCATTTTTAAAATGGTTTTTCTCAAAACATTTCCATGGTATAATTAAAAAGGTTTTCATAACATAGGTTCATAACAGAGGTCATATCAAATGGGATCAACAGAGAAGGTTCAAGCAAAGGGAATCATAGCAATGGCATCAGTTCAGAAACTAATGGATCAGAAAATGAAAGAGATCATGAGAAACCTTATAAGAAAGGTCAGAATATCTGTACCTTATCGCGAATGAAAAACAAATACAAGAACAGAAAGCACAGAAACGGATCAGGACCTCTCCTTCTTCACACCTAAAGGAGTAGAAGAGAATTACAAAGGGGTTCAAGTTCAAATTACCATTTTTAGTTATCTTTCTATTTTAAGTAACTTTCCAGATTTAGCAGGTTTCCAAATTTAGTAAGTTTCCATTTTTAGAAAGTTTCTTTATTTGGAAAGTTTCCATAATTAGAAAGATTAAGTATCATAACTTAAGTTAATTCATTCTTTAGTCATATTATGAACATAGATTAGATCTTAACAAGTTTGATAGTTTAGGGTTAAGAGTGACAAGTTTCCTTATATTAGGGTTTAAAATGTAAATATTCCAAAGTTAAGGGTTTTAAGTGAAAATATTGCAAGTTACTAATTTACAACCCATATTTTATTCAGAATCACACTTTAGTCCTTTAAGTTTCATAATTTACACTTTTAACCCCTCCATTTAAATTAATTCAATTCGAAACCCTAAATTGCATTTTAAATCCATATCTTGAAAATTTTACATATAAGACCCTCATGTTATAATTTTTACACTTTGGTACTGATCTAATTATATTATAAAAATAACCTTTAAGTTTCAGAATTGACAAAACAACCCCCTTTACTTTTAAAAACCAAATCGTTAAACCCTAAATCGACTTAAACCTTAACCCTAGCTTCTTCAATCATTTACCACTCATTACCACTTCATTAGTTCATCATTTATTAACATAAATCCAGATTCAAAACCCTAGAACAAGATCAAAACCCTAGGGTTTTATTTCTTTTCCTTCGAAAATCAAAATCCGATTATAAATAAAATTAACCCACAACATATTTGGACCTCTATAATTCGAACCATCATTTTTCCTAGATCATATGAATTATATAGATCTTAGATAAAATACTTCTCATGCCCAGAAAATTCGATTAACATATATTAGAAATTACACACATTTTAACACTTTAAATTCACAACGATTAACATAGGCTTCTATAATTTGAAACACTATTTTTCCTAGCTTATGTGATGATCATAGAACCTATAAAAATTAATAACACAGCCCAGAAAATTGTATAGCATGTTTTAGATATTTAACCCATTTTAGACATTTATAATTTAAACGACCCATTAAACCTTGCATGATTTGAATCCTACATTTTTCATGGATTATATATGATAGAATAAGCATAAGAAAAATATCAGACCAATTATTTAACGTGTGGAAGAGCCAAAATAGAATTAAGCCTCTCGGATGGTTTTTGCGACAAAAATAAACCCCATACCCAAACGAATGAACTTCAAACCTTGAACCCAATTTTCTTAGCTCCCTTAATTGATGTAGAATACCAGAAAAATAACCCACGAATTTTAGAGAGCCTTATGGAAGAGATACGAAATTATGTGTGTTTTTGATATTTTCGGTTTAGGGTTTTCAAGATAAAAGAAGTGGTTATCAAAAAAAAAGGTAAGGCCGAGCAATTAGGGGGGGGATTGACTAAATAACCGGCCCAAAATCAATGCCAATCAAAAATATTGATTTTGTATTTAATTTCCTTATTTAACTTATAATTATATGACTTTAAAACAAGATTAATATAACATAATAATTAAATAATTATTTTCGGCCCAACATAGAGTTTTATGTGCTCATGGTAATTTTTGGTACATTACAAAATGTCAAATGTAGTAGCCAAAATTAATTTATTTCATATCTTGATCATCTCCAGAAGTTTGGGATTTATTTGGCACTTTATAAGCTTATTAATTCAAATTTAAGATTGTAGGGGCATTTTGGTCTTTTTACATGTTTAAGATTTTTGGGTATTACAACTTCTTCCCCTCTAAAAAAAATTTTCGTCCTCGAAAATGGAAGTGAAACGAAACGGAAAGCATAACGGACCGCGAACGGAAATGTGAATGACTAGTTTCTCATGATTCTCTCTTGATAATCAAAATAGTTTCGGTTTCTTCAGAAAGGACAGACCATAATTCACAACAGATCATCATGAACAGAATCATCGAATGTTAGACGTACATATAGCAACTCATAGGTGTACTCCTTCATAGTAACAGATAGAGTCCATACAGACAGGAAACAGATTGTTTGATTACATCAGACGGCAGAAAGCTCTACAACAGGACCTAAGATTCTTATCGGGAGTACAGAGGTCAGCAAACGCGTGTCGAGTATACCAACGTATCAATCGCATAACGGTGAAGACAGATTTAATCGCAAAGGCAGAGCGACTCCTAAAGTCTCAATCAGATATCAGAATTTCTAAGGTTTCTAAGGCACTCCTCGAAATATCCTATGATCACAATGAGGGTACGTCATATGACGTAAGTATTATCACGTTAGCTACTCGTCATAATACCAGCATCATATGAGTATACCTTCATGATGGTCATACTTTATCTCAAGTCATGAACAAGCATTTCTCAACCACCTAACAGTCCATTCTACACCCTATGGTTGGTCCAAATCGGTCATCACTAAGAATTCAAAAATCAGGGATACAGATCGTACAAATAACGTAACGGAATTAGTAAGCATCAATGAAGTACGTCGTCCAAGGCGTCAGGTCTTTTACAACACATCAAAATTCTCATGACAAAACCGTCATCCAACATACACAGAAAGAACACTAAACGGAAATACTAATGGAGAACCCGAATCATTCAAGGGACCTTATCATCATGTAACGGAAGCTTACACGGGTTAAGCAGAAATGAACACGCCCACAATAACTTCATCCTTTACGAAATCAACTCATCCAACCCCAAATGATCATTCCCAAAATCGTCCATTCGAATACATGATTTCAGATCTCTTCCAAGTCCGAGTAGTCTTGTCTACGCGTGTCCATTTGATCATACGGTGAGAAGGGGTGATAAACTTGAGTCTGGTCCCTCAAGCCTTTGGCACTTCTTCTTGAGACTGTGATGGAGTAATGTGGATTTCTGGCACGATCTTTAAATCTCTTCATCATCCAGTCTGCTTCTGCTCTCAATTCATCTTAGTACAACCAAGATGAATAGGGAAGTGAGACTGCATGTCTTCATCAGCTCCCGGCTCGCCATCTTGACTAGAATTTCTTCTTCTGCATCGCTAACACTTCTGCCTTGTAAGGAATGTCTTCACTCTTCAGGGTAGTCTTCGTTGTCGTCAACTCCAGGTCAGGCAAAGAACACCGTTGTCTCAACAAATATCCATCTCCCTTCTCAGAAGTTCTTGTGGTTGCTTCTTCAGTCCTTCAAACATTTAATGAGGTCGTCTGGTACGGAATTTACAAAGATAGAACGAATCAATCATTGGCACGCGGAAATGGAAAAATGATTACGGGTAGTGATGCGGTTAGGTTTACGATAGTTGATACGCTGACGCATAACTTTCTCTTTCTTCTTCATAAACTAATAGGGGTTTTCAAAGTAATCACTGAGGTGAACAAGGTCATATTCCATCCTCTCCTTCAATCACTCAATTTCTATAGCATCATGGTTCGTCAACTGAGATCAGTTTGAATTCAATTCCACTTCTTAAACAGGAGGGAAACCCAAGAGTTTCATCAGAACCACCAGAATATTTGTACAACAAAACTTCCAATGCCAAGTTTTCTAAGAGTGGATAATAGGTGTCAGGAGACAATCAATAATCAAGTGAGATCGAGGTAAATGTTTCCATAACAGCGTTAAGCTTAACAGATTGGAGCGGTTAAAGGTAAACGAAAGTGGAATGAAACATATTACTAAGGTCACAAATCAGATAAGGTAGTCTCTGGCAGCGTATGAGGGCCAACCAATCCATAACTTAAAGACCGCAAAATCAAATATGTCAAAAGTAAACGGATTCGTAGGATGAGTACGATCGCCAAGCCAGCCGGATAGTTCATATATCAAGGTCAATTACATGGTTCATCAGAGCGTGGAAATAGATAAGCGAACAATTCAAGGTGTTGGGGTCTTGATTAGCTATCAAGCATAAGTGGCAGGTAGGTTGTGAGTCATCGGTAATACGAACATCGTATAACTATAAAAAAAAGAGGCATATCGAAACTCAGTTATCAACATCATCATGCTCAGTTAACCATTTCACATCGACACAAAAATTATCGTCATATCCATGGCTAATAATCACCAGAGTTCTCATATGAGTAGTAATAGACTTTGCAAGAACAGAGTAATATCAGATGATACATTTATATCCAGCACGGGTAATGAATTAATAGAATGTGTCAAACACATTAGGGTTAAATGACCTTCGGATGGTCGGAGAGGTATCAAACTGTTTATCAACAGATCGGAAATGAAGATCAAAACAAGTGGCAATAGCAAAAGTTTAACAATCGGAAATCATGGTAGGGAGTTCAAAATGGTTTCAAACACCGAAGGTGAAACATAGGAGGGTATTCGTCAATGATCAATCAACCTATCCTTTATCGGAACAAAATCAAAATTAGCTATCCAATGAAAACAGATCGACAACGCAAGTCTTATCGTGCAAAAGTGAAAGGAAACGTTCTTATACTCATGGTTAAAACACCACAAGGCTTCTCATGGGAACAGAGATGTTTAAGACGGACTCAAATAGGATCAGAAGATTTATAGATGATTATCAAAAGCAAATAACAGAATGTATCAAATAGGTCATCGTCTTGGAGATTCTCAGAATGCCCGAAGAGGTATCAAAATGATTAACAAAAGAATCAGAGCTCGAAGTCGGAATTTCAAATTAAGGTTCAAATAGTGTTAGGCAGATTCTATGCAATTCCCAATGGTTCCAAGATTTAAATGGGTTCCAGATCTTAGGTGGTGCAAATCGTGAGCTTTTAAATTTCCAAAAGTGATCTCAACAAGCAGGGCACGAATCAGAGTGATGCGGAAGTAATGATACTCAAACAAAAGCCTTAGAGTCTACCCATTCCTCACTGGTCAGAACTTAAGTTCCTATAGGGAAATCTTAAAGCAAATCTTAAAGGTTCTCTGGTGAGCGCCTACAGTGGAAAGTTACTTTTTTTCTACTACTGCTTGTTACCGTTATATCTGTTCACTGAGCTCTCGTAGCTCAGCCGCATTTCTTTTCCTGCGGCAGGTTTTAGTAGGAAGCTGGGAATGAGTGGAGAGGACTTTGGACTTAGAAGACTTGATAGCCCTTCTGGATTAGATATGACTAGATGTTAATTTTTAGAATTAGTATGTATTGGAATTCTCATTTGTAACCTTGTAGTTTCAATATTTCATTTGTGACCTTTGAGATTTCTTGTATTACTATAGATGTATGCTTTGTTATAACCTGTCTCTGATACCATAAATTGTAACACCCCAACCCGACAAGGGTAAAGATGTAACAATAATGGTTTCATATCAGATCATAACAAAGCATACATCTATAGTAATACAAGAAATCTCAAAGGTCACAAATGAAATATTGAAACTACAAGGTTACAAATGAGAATTCCAATACATACTAATTCTAAAAATTAACATCTAGTCATATCTAATCCAGAAGGGCTATCAAGTCTTCTAAGTCCAAAGTCCTCTCCACTCATTCCCAGCTTCCTACTAAAACCTGCCGCAGGAAAAGAAATGCGGCTGAGCTACGAGAGCTCAGTGAACAGATATAACGGTAACAAGCAGTAGTAGAGAAAAGTACAAAGTAACAGAAATAAAGGTCATGCAGATATAATATAGGTTAAGGGAATAAGTAAATGAATACGAATAACGGAAAAAGAAAAAGGGATAGTAATCCACCACGAGCCCAGAAACAGATCATATCATATCATAACCGTGTAACCATAAATCTTCATAATCATATAGAGGGGAGACCTCTCAGATAATCAAATAATATGAGGGATGTCCTCATTCTTCAAATGGAGTAGCTAGCTCCCAGATATATGTGAAAGGCGTGTATTGTACACAAGCACCAGTCACCAGACATATAATAAATCATGTTAAATCCACTAAACAGAACAGATCTAGGATGCATCCATGCGCCCCCCAAACAAATACTGGCCATAACAAATATAATACGCATATCATAATCAAAATGGGGACGTGGCGGAACATCACTCTACCGCCCTAGAGTCATGCCATTGGTGCATCAATGACATGGCCATGTTACCTTCATGGCTAGGAAACAGATTTTGGCTCGGGTATCAAACTAAGAGTCAGATATCATATCAAAACAGACTGTCATATCAAAAGGAGTCATATCAGATGGTTCATAACAGATATATCAGATGTAATGCCAAAGGTCCAAATCAGAGTTTATCAGATCAAGGTTCATATTAAATAATCAAGTCAAGGTTCAGATCAAAAGTTCATTTCAAAAGTTTCTATCAAAAGTCCATTTTAAACAATCCTTATTCATGATTTTCATAAAACGATCCTTTAAAGTGGTTTTCATAAAAATAATCTTTCAAAACGGTTTTTATAAAGATAGTCTTCAAAATATAGTTTCCATAAAAGTTAGTAACATTTTATATAAAAGTAGTTTCGCATCATTTATAAACATCTTTTTAAAATGGTTTTTCTCAAAACATTTCCATGGTATAATTAAAAAGGTTTTCATAACATAGATTCATAGTAGAGGTCATATCAAATGGGATCAACAGAGAAGGTTCAAGCAAAGGGAATCATAGCAATGGCATCAGTTCAGAACTAACGGATCAGAATATGAATGAGATCATGAGAAACCTTATAAGGAAGGTCAGAATATCTGTACCTTATACCGCACGTGCAAACATATCTAGAAATATAAAGATCGGAAACATCTCCATCGTCAGCGAATCTATACGAATACATGGTCGCCTTATTAAAAGCTTATTTAATTCAGATTACTTATTTTAGTCGGCTTTCCATTTTTAGAAACTTTCCTTTTTAAGTAACTCTCCATATTTAGTAACTTTCCAAAGATAGTAACTTTCCATATTTAGAAAGATTAAAGTATTACCATTTAGGTTAAGTCATAATTAAGCCTCATTATGGAAATAGGGTACATTTTAACAAGTTATAATAGTTTAGGGTAATAATAACAAGTTTTCATATTTTAGGGTTTTAATTATATATACACCAAAGTTAAAGGTTTAAATGAAAATATCTCAAGTTACTCATTTAAATACTTAAGTTATTCAGAAATACACTTTTAACCCTTTTAGTTTAGCAATTTACCATTTACACCCCTTTAGTTAATTTATTTAGAAAACAAACCCTATAATTACATAAATCACATTTTAACCCTTATTATATTTATATTTACACATCAAGCCCTTCATTTTACAAAATTACAAATCACACCCTTAATACCATTATTTATATGAATCACCCATGAGTTTCCAGAATTTACACTTTTACTCCCTCCATTTTAATTAATTACAAACCGAATTACAATTTACCAATTAAATCCTTTTCTTTCAAATTTTACACATAGCACCCTTATATTATATTTTTCACGACATGCCCCTGGTCTAATATGACTTACAAAAATATCCCTCACATTTAACAAATGGCAAAACACACCCCTATAGTTTTTATTTTCAATCGGTAATACATTTTATTTACAAAACCCTAACCCTAATCTTTCCTAATCATCATACCATCATTACTACATCATATTTAGTCATTTATGAACATAATTCCAGATCCAAAGCACAAAACCCAAATTGAAACCCTAGGGTTTTATTATTATTATTATTATTATTTTTTGAATTTACAAACCCGATTTCAACAATAATTAACCACAACATATTTGGACCTCTATAATTCGAACCATCATTTTTCCCAGATCATATAGATTATATAGAGTCTAAATAAAATATGTTTTATGCCCATAAAATTCGTATTACATATATTAGAATTTATGCACGTTTTAACCACTTAAAATCAAAGCGATCAATATAAGCTACAAAAATTCGAACCAACATTTTTCCAGACCTATATGATGATCATGGAACCCATAAAAATTATAAAAGTGATCCAGAAAATTTGTATGGTCATATTTGGATTTTAGGTGTGCTTTTACTCTCAAAAATACGTACGATCATTCAAGCTTGCATGATTCGATTCTATCAATTTATATGAGTTATATGTAATATAAGGAGCATAATAAAAATACCAAATGAATTTTTGAACGTGTAGATTAAGCATACGAATTTTGTACCTATCAGATGAAATAAATCGACAAAGAAAATCCCAACGTTCGAATCAAGCTATCCACGACCCAAAGCCTATTTTTCCCAGCCTCCTTGGATGAAGATCAACACCAGAAAAATAGTCCAAGCCTCCATAAAAATCGGATCAAGCTTTGGTGAATTTTTGTGTGTGTTTATTATAATTCGGTTTAGGTTTTAGGAAAGAAGATAATATGGTAGCTAATTAAGGGAAATGGCCGGTAATGGGGGGGAGAGGCTGGAATTTCGGTCCACATTTGACCCAAAATAAATGGGTTTTAATTTTGCATTAATTCCTTAATTATTTGTAAGTTATTTAAGTTTTAAATACTAATAATTACAATTTAAGTAATTTAAATGAAATACTTGGCCTCCATGTAATATTTGTGTGACATAAATTTTTTTATACTTTCAAAATATTAAAATGTAATTACTAAAATTATTTGGCTTCATATCTTGATCATTCCCGAAAGTTTGGGGTTAATTCGGTACTTTATATGCTTATAAATAAATTTTTAAGATTATAAGGGCATTTTGGTCTTTTTACATGTTTCAGATTTTAGGGTTTTACAGATGAACTCAAATAAGTACATTTTATTATCATCATTTATCCTATTTATTTGACTTGTTTTATTATATTATATATGAGAATCGATACATTAATGTTTACTTTAGTAATTCTCAGGTAAAAACAAGCATTATGTGAAACTTGGCGATTTTAGACTAATTATGGAGCAAAACAAGCAAGATGTCAATAGCCTACTGAAATCCAGAAGATCAAGCTCGTTCTACTCCAGATACGCCGCAATATACTTCTAACATACGGCGTATCACTATCAAGATTTCACAAGTTACAATCCAAGACAGCTAAAGTACATGCGCCGCATACAAAGATCAAGATACGCCGCATCTGAAGACGGTGTACGAATATTCCAGAATATATTAATCTTGGACCCCACGCGAAGTTAAGTCAATGCGCCGCATCGATCCCTCAGACAGAAACTATAAATACCCCAAGGTCAGACGAATTTGAGAGTCTTGGACAGTGTGTGAAGAAATAACTCTAGAGCCGAATTCAGACGACCAAGCAGCACAAGACACACCCTAAACGAAGATACAAGAGCTGTAAGAAGGTCCTGCATGTATTCAATTCATTAAGTAGTTTTGTTTTATTGTTTTAGTACACTTTAATTCATCAGGATTGATGGGCTTGTGTCATGTGACTACGGAAGATCATGCACTCCCCTTAATATTGCTTTCCCATTAATTAAAGTTTATATGTTGATGTCTTTGGTGACTTTTATTAGTGCATTGATAACCTCTGTGTCTAGCTGAGTCTTGCTTGGGTCGCCATGCCCCTTCCTCGCCTATTTATTTTAGCGTCTCTTGAATAAATAGGATAGACATAAGTAATCATTAAGGGTTTACTCGCCGATAAGATTAGAGCCAACGAGAAAGGTTTAATTATATACACTTCATATAAAACTATCAATAAAACAAGTGACAAGCTACTTAATTATCAGGAAAGGTCTTCTTATTGTCTCGAGTATCTATCTGTGTACGTGTGTGCTAATCGCTGATTCGTGCTCATTAGTTTAGTTTTCTACTTAATTATAACCAAACCGTGCCAGTCTCTCAGGCTGAACCCCCTTGCGTTAGATTAGGTTGTATAGCTAACTTAGGATATTAAAATACTGATTAGAATAACTAGATAATACGTTCCACTCTTAGTGATCGACACTCTACTTACCATTATATTCATACTAACCGGGTACACTGCTCGTTAAGTGTGTATGTTATTGATAAGTCGGCTAAATATAAATTTAAAACTTGAGTAGGCATTAATACTGCTAAACCGCAATGACACATCACGCGCCATCAAGTTTTTGGCGCCGTTGCCGGGGAGTGAATTGTTATTATCTGTTAATTTGATTTAGTATTCTAATTAGGTTTTTTTTTTTTTTTTTTTTTTTTTTTTTTTTTTTTTTTTAGGTTCTAACCACTAACTTTGTTGTATATTAGATAGATTGCATTCATTGTATAATTTGCATATTTTCTGATTTTGTGTGTTTTTGTTTTCTGTAATTTTTGTTTCTTTTTTATTGTTTTTATTTTTGTTTTTCTTTTTCTATTTTTCTGCATTATGCTATCGTTGTATTGTGCTGATACAAATGATACGGCGCATCTGTTTTCACAGATACGGCGTATTGCGTTTAATTTTTAAAAAATACAACGCGTTTAACAAATTCGAGTATGACGCATCTTTTCCCAAGATACGGCGTATTCTGTTTTTAATAAGAAATTTTTCTAAACCCTAACGCCATACGACGCATCTGTTTTAATAGATACGGCGTATTTTCTATTTAAATTAAAAACAGTTTTTCGAATTATTAAACAGAAGCGACGCATCGATCTTTATCGATACGGCGCATATGCTAAATCAAAAATCTTGTATTTTGAAACGTAACGAAAATACGGCGCATTAGCTTTTGTTAATACGACGCATTTAATTTTAATAAATATAATCGATTTTTGATAATTTAAACTTGATACGGCACATTCTAATTCATAAGCTGTGTATCTGTTTTCTGAATAAAAGTCTGATTAAATTTTAACGAAATAAGATACGGCGTATCCAGCTTTCTGGATACGGCGCATCGTTTACAGATATCAGCCACTTTTATTTTTCGTATTCCGTTTTCGTTGTTAATTTTCTGATATCATACTTTCTTGAACATACCCTACTGATGCTTTTGTGATGATTTCAGGAAGTGCATGACCAGGAGTTCAACTAAGGACTTGATTAAACCTTTCGAAGATCCTGAACGAGCCTTACATTCGCTTAAAAGGCTTTTTAACACAAAAAGCTTTGAAATCTCAAGTTCGTTCGAGCTTGATTCCTTTTCTGAAGAGAAGGAGGAAGAAGAAACAGAAACAATGACGGAAAACACTACTATAGAGGAATACATGAACAAAACCCGTGCTGATTACAGTTCAGGAGTTGCTAGACTGAAGTTTGATGAAAAGTCAAAGTTTGAGTTGAAGGGTCAGTTTCTCAAGGAGCTAAGAGAAAATACTTTCAGTGGAACAGAACATGAAGATGCTAATGAACATGTTGAAAAAGTCCTCGAGATTGCAGATTTGTTTACTACAGAAGGAGTCTCTGATGATCAACTTATGCTAAGAATCTTTCCAATTTCGCTTAAAGGAGCTGCTAATAAGTGGCTAAGGAATGAACCTGCTAGTTCAATCACAACATGGGAAGATTTGAATAGCAAATTCCTGAAAAGATATTGTCCACCTGCTAAAACTGCTAAAAAGATGGAGGCTATCAACAGTTTCAAGCAAGAACCTGATGAAACTCTTTATCAAGCTTGGGAACGATTTAAAGACTTATTGATGAAATGCCCTCAACATTATCTAAGTCCAATGCAGGAGATAATATTGTTCTATCAAGGATTGGACGTGCCTACTAGACAAATCTTGGATGCTAAAGGAGCTGTGCCTCAAATGAGTGCAGCCGATGCTAGAAAAGCTATCCAAGAAGCTGCTGATCACTCTCAAAAATGGCACGATGGAACCTCTACTAGATCTAAAAGCAGCACTAATTTTGACAGGTTTGCTGCAATTCAAGCTCAATTGGATAAAATTAGTAGAGAGATGAAGAAGCGTGATGAGAAAGTTTATGCTGCCCAAGTTGGATGTGAAAAATGCGAAGGGCCTCACTACACTAAAGATTGCCCTAATAAGAATGAAAATGAGACTTTTGAAGAAGCATACTACACACAATTTGTACAACCATTCCGACCTTCAGGAAGATTTAGGGAAGCTACTCTAGGATACTATCAAAAGAACAACTATAATCCCACTTATCAAGAAAGGAGGCAGACTTTGGATGACACTCTAAAGCAAATTATGGCCGATTATGCTAAAAGACATGAAGAGAACACCGCTATGATCAAAGAAATCCGAGCCTCAACGGATACTATAACAAGAAATCAAGGAGCTTCGATCAAAGCATTGGAACAAGAAATCGGACAAATGAGCAAAGTTCTTCAAGAAAGGGGATACGGAAGTTTACCTAGCTCAACTGAAACTAACCCAAGAGATCATGTCAAGGCCATATACACTACTGAAGAAGTCACGCCTAACATACCTTTTCCTAGAAGATTGATGAATGGTAATGATGCTGCAAAGCCCAAATTTTTCTTTAATTCTTCAATCAGTTTAAGGAGGTTACTCAAAGAGAAGGCAAAGATTGAAGAGGAGATCAAGGCTACAATGAAAGAAGAGAGCTCTGCAACCGACTTACGGGCCTTGCCTCATAAAGAAAAGGACCCAGGAAGTTTTACTTTACCTTGTTCAATTAATGACATATCTTTCAATAATGTATTAGCTGACTTAGGAGCTAGCGTTAGTGTTATGCCCCTTAAGACATTCACTACCCTAGGACTAGAAAAATTAGCACCAACTAAGCTGCTTATTGAATTGGCTGATAAAACGGTAAATCGACCTGAAGGGGTTGCTGAAAATGTGCTAGTTAAGATTGAGAAGTTTGTTTTCCCCGTAGAATTTGTTATATTAGATATGCCCGAGGATGTTAAGATTCCTTTAATCCTTGGAAGACCTTTCTTGTCTACCGCCCATGCTAAGATTAATGTGTTTAAGAGAAAAATCTCATTAAAGGTAGGGAACAATAAACTAGTCTATAAGTGCCAAAATCCTGCTAAGAGCATAATTAGAGGCGTCTATGTGCTAGGATTAAGAGAACGTATGGACCTCGATCTAGAAGCTAGGCTTATGGGAGAAACATTGATTCAAAACAACTCAACTAATCCTAATCATGAGAACCTCGAGGAATTTATTGACCTTAATGTACCTACCGAACTTAGGCGCGATATTGTTAATGATTCTGATGATGAGTGGTACGATTGCGAAGTAATTAACAAACGTAGGAGAATAGTTGAGAATACAAATTTGAATAATGATATTTTTATTGAACTACCACCCCACCTTGCATATTTATGCCTATATAAAAATAAGAATTTCCCGTCTATCATTTTGTCATCTCTGCCCGAAAGGGACAGAACTTTGTTTATACAGATATTAATGAAGAATGGCGTGGATATTAAGGACGAGCAAGGAGTGTTCAATATTACTGGACTGGCAATGAGGGAGCGCGATGCTTCCGACTCTTTCAGTGATCGGTATTAAGGAGCTGAACGTGAGTCTAACTTGAAGACTCTGGAATAAAGACAAGTACTGACCGGGAGACAACCCGATGGAAAAAATTTTACTTTTCTGTTCTGTGTCGAGTCTGTCAGACCTGCAGAAGATGCGGCGCATCTCCATCATAAGATGCGACGCATCACCTGCACTGGTCATATCTTATTTCATTTTCTGCATTTTTATTTTTGACTTTAAAACTTTCTGTCAGTTTATTTAATGCGGCGCATCCCTGGTTAAGGATGCGACGCATCTTTTATTCTGATTCGTATTTATTCCAGGCTCGATACGGCGTATCTTCTTCCATAAGATACGGCGTATCGACTGACCTGATGATTTACAATTTTTTTTTAGGTTTTATTTTTACTAACTACTAATGTATTATGCAAGTTTGAACCTTCTTAACTCAGGTGTGTTAAAGTCTAAATGGTATTATAGATTCCTGCATTTTTTGTGGATACATCATCTATGAAGCTTAAACGTTCTAATCCACAAGAAAGTTGATTTTTGCTCTTATACGAATAATAGAGGACCATACCGAGCAAATCTCAGGGGAGTTTTTCTGTTCTAATTCTTTTAATTTCCAGGTTTTAACCTTTGACACAAACAACGAGGACGTTGTTTAACTTAAGTGGGGGGATTGGAGAATTAAAACACTTACTTGTCCTAAACTTCTGCAAAATATGCTTAAAATGCGCTTAATATATAAAAATTTAAATTTTTTTAGCATGTTTTTGTTTAAAGTCTAAATTACATAACCGCACACATAACTTTATTCTTTCAAAAATATTAAAACTTTAGTGTGCTGGTGACTTGTAAACTTTAGAACTTGGCTTATATACTATTCGAGACCACCATAATAAGTATTATCTATATAATTGGAGTGACTTGTCTAAATTGGTAAATTTCTAGGATTACACCCAAATAGCCTTTATATGTTATGTGATATTAACTAACTACACTGGTTAGTTAACCCCCGTATAAACCCTTTGTTTACTCTTACTTTTAGAGTAAGATACCCCTAGAAAAACCCTCAGAGCCATTCATTTCGTTTCTTACACCTTTGTTATAATGTTTCGATACACCCTTACACCTTAGCCTACCCTGTAGATTAAAATCCGTGGTTAATTGCTTTAGGCAAAGTGTGTTTTCTTACATTACCTGTGTTCGCGTGCGTAATTCATTATCTTTGGTTAGGTTGGGAAATTGCACAATGCAATTGGTTTGAAAGTAAATATTATATAACTTTTAGTTTATTTTTCGTTTGTTTGCTACTTTCACTATTACAGTTATTTCTGAAAGTATGAAGAGAAAGAAAAATTATCCGAAAAAATAGTAATAGAGAAGTTGTGAAATTTTACACATATATGTGATGTCAAAAAAAAAAAATAATAAAAAAAAAAATAAAAAAATTGAAAAAAAATAGAAAAGAAAAAGAAAAAGGAAAAGTTGGAAGTTTGTTTTAACCAACTTATGTAAAGTTTTGTATTAAGTGGGAGATATCACCACTATTTGTTGTTGTATATTATATTTATGAATTGAATGGGAGTTGGCCATTATGGGAACGCCAACTAAGGTTATTCTTTGATTGAGATCTTGTTGAGTATAATTCGTGTCTACCTAAAGCGTGTGTTTCAAGTGTTAAAGCGTGAGTTACTCAATGATATGAGTCTTATTCATAGGATGGTTGGGAAAGTGATTAACCACACTTAGGATTTTAATTTATCTGTTTTGTTTATTTTCATTTTACACCAATTTGTATCCCAAATATTATCCATACCCTATATCATTCTTCATCCAAACCTTTGATTTATTGAGATTAGGGATTTGAGCAATCTTAAGTATCGTAGTCGTGGATTCGGCTATATATTTATGATTTTGTCGCCCTTTTTGATATAATATTATTGGTGAAGATTACTTGGTCCTATCTTTAGCCTATTCGAGTTAAGGATTTGAGCAATTGCAAGTATCGTGGTCGTGGATTCGATCATGTATTTGTAATTTTGTCGCCTTTTCTGGAATGTGAGATCGATAGAGATTAAAAAGGATGATCAACCCTTAACCAACAAACCCTTTTTACCGCTTTAGACTTGTTTCTCCTTGGCTTTAGTGGGGGAGATGCGTATACTTGCCAAGCCTATGATAGAATATTCGTCACGACTAAGCAACTAAATGATTTAGAATTGTTTTACATTAAAAATTATTTTGGTTTCTACTTCGTTAAGTGTTTGGTTGTGTGATTATGACAAAACGAATACGTGCTTAAATATAAAAATAAATCCTAATATCTTTTAGGATACATTTTCATTTGATTAATTCTAAGGTTTACTTGGGGACAAGTAAAGTTCAAGTGGGAGGATATTTGATGAACTCAAATAAGTACATTTTATTATCATCATTTATCCTATTTATTTGACTTGTTTTATTATATTATATATGAGAATCGATACATTAATGTTTACTTTAGTAATTCTCAGGTAAAAACAAGCATTATGTGAAACTTGGCGATTTTGGACTAATTATGGAGCAAAACAAGCAAGATGTCAATAGCCTACTGAAATCCAGAAGATCAAGCTCATTCTACTCCAGATACGCCGCAATATACTTCTAACATACGGCGTATCACTATCAAGATTTCACAAGTTACAATCCAAGACAGCTAAAGTACATGCGCCGCATACATAGATCAAGATACGCCGCATCTGAAGACGGTGTACGAATATTCCTGAATATATTAATCTTGGACCCCACGCGAAGTTAAGTCAATGCGCCGCATCTATCCTAGATGCGCCGCATCGATCCCTCAGACAGAAACTATAAATACCCCAAGGTCAGACGAATTTGAGAGTCTTGGACAGTGTGTGAAGAAATAACCCTAGAGCCGAATTCAGACGACCAAGCAGCACAAGACACACCCTAAACGAAGATAAAAGAGCTGTAAGAAGGTCCTGCATGTATTCAATTCATTAAGTAGTTTTGTTTTATTGTTTTAGTACACTTTAATTCATCAGGATTGATGGGCTTGTGTCATGTGACTACGGAAGATCATGCACTCCCCTTAATATTGCTTTCCCATTAATTAAAGTTTATATGTTGATGTCTTTGGTGACTTTTATTAGTGCATTGATAACCTCTGTGTCTAGCTGAGTCTTGCTTGGGTCGCCATGCCCCTTCCTCGCCTATTTATTTTAGCGTCTCTTGAATAAATAGGATAGACATAAGTAATCATTAAGGGTTTACTCGCCGATAAGATTAGAGCCAACGAGAAAGGTTTGATTATATACACTTCATATAAAACTATCAATAAAACAAGTGACAAGCTACTTAATTATCAGGACAAGTCTTCTTATTGTCTCGAGTATCTATTTGTGTACGTGTGTGCTAATCGCTGATTCGTGCTTATTAGTTTAGTTTTCTACTTAATTATAACCAAACCGTGCCAGTCTCTCAGGCTGAACCCCCTTGCGTTAGATTATGTTGTATAGCTAACTTATGATATTAAAATACTGATTAGAATAACTAGATAATACGTTCCACTCTTAGTGATCGACACTCTACTTACCATTATATTCATACTGACCGGGTACACTGCTCGTTAAGTGTGTGTGTTATTGATAAGTCGGCTAAATATAAATTTAAAACTTGAGTAGGCATTAATACTGCTAAACCGCAACGACACATCACACTGCATCAGGTAGGTATAAGCGTACAAGATTAGCTAACCTCATAAACCAAAATTATAACAAGGTTTCTCCAATATTCAAAAATCATTAACTATATCTAAACAAAGTAATCAAGAAATACCGCATTATTCTAAACATGTTCAGGACAAATACCGCATAAGACATAAAGTATCATTCTAGTATATAGCCAAAATCTTCCACATAAATACCAAATATACCAATCATAACTAAATATCATAATATTCCAGTTCTTAACTCACGAGGTTTCGGCTTGGCAGGCTAGCATGTCTTGGTCAAGGATCAATTTTTGAAAAATGGTTATAGTCTAGGTTCTTGATAAGTACCCAGTTCTCTATAACCTTGAGCTCTGATACCAATCTGTAACACCCCCAAAATTCGTTTCAGCGGAAGACAAAACAAGTTTTGGGGTGCTACGAAATTGGTACACAACACAAGCATAGAAAAGCGGGATAACATTATCCGGTTACATTAAAACATTTCAAAGATCCAAATCTCAAGTCTACATTTAACAAAAAGTAATTAAAGTAAGGCCCAAAAGAAAAACATAAGATAGGTCCCCAAAAGTATTATCAGAGTTTAGGTTGATCCTTAGCCATGCCACACGCCAAACCTCCAACAGTAACATCCAAAGTAAACATCATCAATTACCTGAGAAAACATGCTAAAAGTCAGCTAACGCTGGTGAGTTCATAGGTTTTCGCAAATCAAAATAGTGGACCAAGATCAGTAATTAAGTCTGCTATGAGTGACTTGGTCACAACCAAACAAACCAAAACCCACACTTGGGTGTGTCCAAAGATAATAAAAGTTGTCCTATAGGTGCACACTATAGATGTCTATAGGCACATGAGCCTTAAGTAATAGGCACAAAAAGCCCTTGTTAATAATTAGGCACAAAAGCCATTGTATATAATAACCATAGTCAACTAGCATAACAAAATATCAAAAACATAAAATAGTAGTTGATCCGTTCAAAACGGTTTTGCATGTTTTCTCCCCCAAGTTTATATAATCATTAATAAGAGTGAAACTGGGCTATGAAACTCACCTCAATCAAGCAATGCACAAACACAAATCTATAGAAGCAAAGTACTCAGCAGCTCTCAAGTATCAGCACTTACGGACACGGCACAACCTAATAATATAAACTCGCCTTAACATATATCCCAAATGTAAAAGTTTTCGAAAGCTAACTATCCCCAAGTATATTCCGTTTTGATTCCAAAATCTCTTTCTTATATTAGTTACTAGCGTTTGGTATCGACGGATGTGTAGTGGTGACACAACATGACTCAATTGTACTCACGCCACATAATGACTAAAACCTAAATAACTCACAAAACGAGGACGTATGACAAAGTTTTGATTTGATAAGTTATACGGGCGAATTGTCGGGTTCTTATCGGGTTCGTCAACTCGATAAGTCTCGCAATTTCTTCATTTAATTTATCAATCCAAAACTCAATTATCATACTTGATAAGTCATAAGGGTGAATTGCTCGTTAATAAATTTCCTCCGACATGCTTATTGGGCTCTTATTAGACTCGTCAGCCCAATAAGTCCAATAACCATGTAGGTCGGGTTGATTAACGTAAACAGATCCGAGACTCGACACTAAATTCACAAAAACACAAATATTTCCATAAATATCACTTCTTGATTTGCGTGCCCTCAAAATAATAAATAACTCGCACTTATTTCTTCTTATTTGTCAAAATATTAAATAACTTCTTACGCGTCATTTAATCTTTCCTTTTTAACCTTTTAAAATATTAAGTAACCAAGTACTCGTTAGTTAATATTTTAAATTATCATTTAATGATGTCATTTAAGTTTTCATGAGTCATCGCATATTTTGAGTCACATTTTCCAAGTTTAATTCATAATCGAGTCAATATTCATTTCTCAATAGTCCAATATCAATCGTAAAGTCCAAATATCTCTTTTGGCTTTTCGAGGCCACAACGAGACTAAGAAGTCTCGGCGACACTCGACTTGGCTCAATATCTACATAGTTCAATATATAATTATAACAACAATGCCGCATATTCAATCAACCACCAACAATATTTTTAACGGCCAAATAACCTACGGCTCGTTATCTACCAACTCCCCCACATTCAACGCAATAACAACAACCAAAATCAATGTTTCCAGTCCGAGACCCTATTGGTCTCGGCTCCAACTCTCGGCACCAAATAAACCAATTCGACCCTAAGTCTTTCTCGGCATCAACACTCAACAGCCTCAAAATAACCAATATATAACAGCATCAACCAAAAGAGTATCCAATCCAACTTCCAAATCAATGACTCGTGTACTCGAGGGTTTTACCAAACCCTAAATCCACCATAAACAGTCACGACACAAAAGTAATAAAGACATACGCGACTCACAAACTCGACTCGACCACAAATATATATATAATAGATCTCGGCCGTGAGCCAAAGCTTATGGCACAGACTCGACAAGACCACCATCGACACAACACAACCAAGAAATGATACAAAATGTTTATTAGTTATTTTTAGTTAATAAAAACATGAAACCCATATGTTTTATCACCCAGTCGAACTAAAACTGTAAATATTAACTCGACACAGTCGAGTTGTTTCACACCGAGTCACAACCACGGGTGACCCGTTGTTACCCACCTTTTAAACTCTTGGATATGCATAGATCTTGGTCGGAAAAGTTTTAGGTGGCGCGTGGTAATGGTGGTGGAAGGTTTTCGAGCGCGTATGGTGGCGAATGAGGATAAGGGGTTTAAAAGACGAGGTTTGGTGGTGGCGGTGTAAGAAAAGGAGAGGCGGTGGTGGTGTATGGTGGTCGTCGGATTGTGTGGCCGGAGATGAAGATATGGAGAGAGAGAAAGAATGGGTCGACCGAGTGTGAAATGGGGTGTAATAACCCTAACTGTAGCTATAGTATGTGCTTATATAGTCATTGGACTAAGTTTGAATGTATAATGTCCCTTAGGGGCTGAACTTGTAACTTGGGCGCGGGGTGGGAAGTGGCATTCGGCCAAACTTCCTATAAAATGTATCCGGGATAGATTTGAGTGCCGAGACATCTTCCCGAATGATTTTAATGTTTTCCACTGATTTTAGAATAATTTTTCCAATCAAATTGACTATAAATATGTCTATAATTGTTTTGCGCGTCAAAATAATCAATATTTCTCGTATTTATTAGGTCTAACTGTGCCGACTCACGGAGTGCCTAACTGGGTACACAGGGCTTACTCATCACATCATAAAAGTTCACAATATATTACCAAAAATTCGGATAAAATACCCAACACATTCCAACAGTGATTGCAAGCAATAAAATATTCATTTTAAAAAGTAATGCGGTAAATTTGAAAATGCTCCCGAAATTTACCAGTTGTCACAGCCTCCCAGCCTCAGAAAAAACCCGTCCCGGGTTTCAGTTCGAGTTACCCTGACCGGATCTAAACACACGGATTATGTTGAAGATACTTTGAATATATACTTAGTAGCACGCAAAATTTACTACCAAGTACTTAAAAGAATTTGTGTTTGGTGATGTATGTGTTTATATGAATGTAACAGTAAAACAATGACACAATGTTTAACCAAACAATTAGCTTCAATATATTACGAGTGATCTTGGAATATCACAAGAATTACAATGAAATCGTGAAGCTCTAATAATAATGCATGTACATAAAACTTAACCTAGGATCTCCTTTTATAGGACAAGGAGTCCTTTACAAGTAAACCATCTACTGTATAAATCTATATTAATAAGATATACATTACATTTTTTCCATATATATCTTCACACGACTTTCATCTCTATCTTATAAATAGTACTAACTTCTTGTTCCAACAGTACTAACTGGCTTAGTACTGATAGTGTATTCTTGAACGATCTTCAGCAGTACTAATTTATGCATGAGCAGTACCCACTGTTAGTTTAATTCCCAACAATCCTCCCCTAAACTTATGATTTTTGTGTAAATCATTAAGTTTTTCAAATTAAACTCCAATGTTGATGATGGGGTGGATTCTTTCAAACACTTATCTTCAATCTTGAATCACTTGAGAATTTTCTTTATATATAAGCTTTTGAAGAAACCATAACAGTAAGTACTCCAATATAAACTTCAATCTTTTCTTCATCTTGAATTGATTTCCTCCCCTGAGTTACATAATCATCTGAAACAGCAAATGAACAAACTTGAATTCCTCCCCTGTTTGGAAGAATCTTCACCATCACATTAACTGGAACATATGACATTTGAGCTCAGCTACCAATATGACAATTTGTACAAGTTACCATCAATTCAGTTGTTTAGTTTCAAACTGCTCTCAACACTTCCAGATGTGTAACCTTCTGAGAGAGGTGAATCATAGAGCATAAACTCAGTATGAAACCAAGTTAGAACCATCAGTACAAACTAGTTAAAACTAGCAGTACAAACTATTTAGCAAAAATTTTCAGAGATTAGGATAAACTCAATATGGAGATGAAAACTTTTTGTCCACTTATAGTTTTTAGCAAACTATCAGCTATCAACGGATTTGATATGTCTTTACCAATAGCCGTTTGCTTTGGACTAGTCAACTCTTTACACTTAGATATGGTGAGTTGATGACCATCCAGTTTTTGGTAAACTATCAACCATGAACGGATTTGATTAGTCTTTACCAGAAACCGTTTGATCTGGACTAGTTGGTTCTTATGTGGATTAGACATGGTGAACCAATTACCATTTGTTGTATGACAAGCTTTCACACCTGACATTTCAAACCACCATACTTTCCAAAGCACAATCCATATTAAAAAGCGTTCTTAACCTGAAATGTTAGTCCAAAACCAAAGAAAACACAATACACAATATTTTCTTTTAACAGTTATCACAAATGACTAACAAATTTCCATAAGCAGTACCTAAAAACAATCAAGCAGTACAAATTATACAAATAGCACAACTAGCAGTACAAAAACAAAAACACTTAGACATTAATCTTTTGAAGGATTAAGCATTCCAATACCTGTTACCAAGTACTGAAACCTTCCTACTTCAAAACCTTTTGTCAATAAATCAGCAAAGTTGTCATCAGTATGTATTTTAACAACTTTTACTAACCTCTTTTCAACACAGTCTCTTATAAAATGATGTATAATTTCAATGTGTTTAGTTTTTGAATGTTGAACTGGATTTTTAATAATACACAATGTACTGCTATTGTCTATGTGTATAATTTTGTTTAAGAAATTGTACCCATAATCAAGCATCTGATTTTGAATCCAAAGAACTTGAGCACAACAACTTGCTGCAGCCACATATTCAGCCTCAGTAGTAGAAGTGGCCACCATAGTCTGCTTCTTACACTGCCAAGAGATCAATCTACAACCCAAGAATTGACAACCACCTGTTGTAGATTTTCTATCCATGCTAGCACCAGCATAATCAGAATCTGAGAATGCTACCAGATCAAATGCAGACTCTTTAGGATACCATAGACCTAAGTTAGGTTGACCTTTAAGGTATCTAAAGATTCTCTTAACAGCTGTTAGATGAGACACCTTAGGATTTACTTGGAATCTTGCACAAGCACAAACTGCAAATATAATGTCAGGCCTGGATGATGTGAAATACATCAAAGACCCAATCATAGATCTATACATGTGCACATCCACATCTTCACCACTGTGATCTTTCAATAACAAATGTGTCTCCTTATCAACAGGTGTGCTAACAACCTTGGCATCTGTGAATTGAAATTATCTCAAAATTTCACCAATATATTTATCCTGAGAGATAAATATTCCATCTGACTTCTGCTGTACTTGAAGTCCAAGAAAGAAAGTAAGCTCACCCATAGAGCTCATATCAAACTGATCTTTCATTAATTGCTCAAACTCTCTGCACATTTCTTTCTTTGTAGAACCAAAGATGATATCATCTACATAAGCTTGAACCAGTAGTATATCACCCTTGTTCTTCTTGATAAACAGAGTTTGATCAATTTTACCCCTATGGAACCCATTCTTCAACAGATAAGTAGCAAGAGTCCTATACCAAGCTCTTGAGCTTGATACAATCCATAAAGGGCTTTAACCACCTTATAAACTTTGTCAGGATGGTCTGGGTCTATAAAACCTAGAGGTTGAGAAACATAGACCTCCTCATCAATAGTACCATACAGAAAGGCACTCTTCACATCCATTTGATAGACCATAAAACCCATAAAGGAAGCATAAGCAAGAAATAGCCTTATTGCTTCAATCCTGGCAACAGGAGCCAAAACCTCCTCATAATCAATCCCTTCTTCCTGAGTATAGCCTTGAGCAATCAGTCTTGCTTTGTTCTTTATCACAATACCCCTCTCATCCTTCTTGTTCCTGAATACCCACTTAGTACCAATCACTCACATTCCCTTTGGTAGATCAACCAGAACCCAAACTTTCTGAATTTTGAATTGAAGCAGTTCTTCTTGCATTGCCTCAACCCAACTTGATTCTTCTAAAGCCTTTAGCACATTCTTGGGTTCTATCTGAGATAGGAAACATACAAACATACACTCATGCTCATCTTCATGATGTTTTTCCTCATAAACAACACTGAGAAAGCCATGATGATCTGGATCTTGAATCTGCCTTCTAATCTTTACTCCAGATTGTACATCTCCTATGACATTGGTAAGTGGATAATTTCTGTGAACTATTGTTTGAGGAGTAGAAGGAGCCTCATAGGTGATAGGCATATTGTGCAGACCATCTCCAAAGAAATCAATATCATCATCTTGTTGAGCAGTAGTAACTGGTGAAGCAAGAATAGGTTGACTTGGTTCAGCAGTAGAGACATTTGGCTCAGCAGTATGATTATCTGGCTCAGTAGTACTAACTCCATTTGTACTGCTCTCATGAATTTCTTTTTCTTTTCCAGCTTGTCCATTGTTAGCAGCATCATTCTTCTCTCCATTAGCATCCCTTGAGGAAGAATCAGACACTGAACTATCCTCCACAGTTGGCATCAAAATATACTCTTCATCATCTTCTTCTGAACCTGCATCATGGTTAGTATTTGTACCTGTAACAGGCACATAATTCATAGAATCTGACAGCATATCAAGATCAAATAGCCAATCAGGACCACCACCTACAACATTAGGAATATTCTCCTGAAATTCTATGTGCAGATTCTCCTCAACATGTTTGGTGCTTTTATTGTACACCCTAAAAGCCTTACTGTGCAGAGAATAACCAACAAAGAAACCCTCATTTCCCATCAAACTTTCCTAGTTGGTCTTTGGTATTCAAGATAGTAACATGGCAACCAAAAGGTCTCATAAAGCCTAAGGCAGGGGTTCTACCTCTAAAAAGCTCATAAGGAGTCTTATTGTAAGGTTGCACTACCAGAACCCTATTCTGAACATAACAAGCAGTGCTAACTGCTTCAGCCCAAAATGAAATAGGTAACTTAGAATCTGCTAACATTGTTCTAGCAGCCTCTATTAAGGTCCTATTTTTCCTTTCAGCTACTCCATTTTGCTGGGGGGGTTCTAGCCACACTAAATTCCCTTTTAATACCTTTTTCTCTGCAAAAATCATCCATAACCCTATTCTTAAATTCTGTTCCATTATAACATCTGATTATTTTGACTTTCTTATCAGGTAGGTTTTCTACCTCAACAATAAACGACTTAAGGATTTCACTAGTCTCATCCTTAATTCTCAGAAAGAAAACCCAAGAAAACCTGGAATAATCATTAGTAATAACCAAACAATATCTTTTAAAATTCAAGCTATTCACAGAAGTAGGACCAAACAAGTCCATATGCAGCATATATAAAGCTTGAGAATTTAAGTTATGAACCGTGGGCTTACAAGAGGCTCTGTGTTGTTTACCCTTAAGGCAAGAAACACAGGTTTGGTCATTTTGAAAGATCTTATTTGGTAATCCTCTTACCAATCCATTTTTAGTAATTTTGTTAATGGTTTTAAAATTAACATGACCAAGCCTTCTATGCCACAACATTGATTCCTCTAATGTTGCTTTTACAACAAGGCAAGTAAGACCTTCTTTAGGAACAAGGTTGTTCATCTTAATACTGTATCTATTACCCTTTCTGGGAATTTTAAGCAAAACTTGATTTTCATCAGGCAGCTTGAAATCAGGAGAAAGAATAAGGCAGTCAGTATCAGTAAAAAGAACCTTATTCTTTTTATCACATATCTGTGACACACTAAAGAGGTTGTACTTTAACTCTGGTACAAAATACACATTCTCAAAATCAAGATTACCAGTTTTTATGACACCTTTACCAGTAATCCTTCCTCCAACACCACCTCCAAAGATAACAGGTCCCCCATCCAGAGCAATGAAGTCTGAAAGGTATGACATGTTACCAGTCATGTGCCTAGAAAATCCACTACCTGAGTAGCCTCTATCTTCTTCACCATTTGAAGGATGTTCCTGCACACAAAATAAAGGTTTTAGTGCCTTTTGGGGACCCAAACCATCACTGGCTTGGATCTGCCTTGTGCATCAATATGAGAAAATTTATTGAAAGTCATTGATGCACCATTGGGTTTGGTAGATTTTCTAACCCAATGTGCTGAGGCCTTGACAGCATTGCCTCATTTACCCTTAACAACACTAAAATTCCTAGCAGTAGGAACTGCTGACCTAGCAGTTGGAACTGCTGGTTTAACTTTAGGCACCCATTTTTGATTACACAAAGATATTTTCTGATAAAAGGGCCTTTTAACTATTTGTGCATGATATGAAAGTGGTTTTGCACTTGTAAAAGTTTGTCTGTTATTGAACCATTTGTTTGGTCTAGCAGTTGGAAATGCTGGTCTAACAGTTGAAACTGCTTTGATGACAGACCTTAACGTAACTGCTCTGGGTGACATTTTATGATTCACATTAGAGTCAGTCAACCTTGTTGGACTATTTTGAGTTACCCTAGCATTGTTATTCCTATTCAGCCTTGAATTCCCAAAAACATTCTTTTTCCATGGGTTAGAATCACAATAAGCAGCCAAATGGTCAAAACTTCCACAAACAAAGCATACTTTTCTAATCATAACAAACTCATCATCCAATTGCTTAGATTTTGAGTGGTTCCAATTCCTCTGAGTATCTTTTGAAACTAGTGATCTGTTCTTAGTTCTATACATCTCAGCATATGTAGGATCGAGTACTTCGAGCTTGATTGAGCTTGGTTAAACGAGAACCTCTAGGTGTAAGACTTGCGTTTATGCGGAAACTAAACAACAAGAATGTAAAGAAGAATAACTAATAATGCTTTGATCCTTTATGGATCTTTTATTGATAACTGGAAAATGTTTTTCTTATTGAAGTCTTACAATATGAATGGCTGTATGTTTCTTTTATAAGCCAAGGAACCCTAATACAGCATTCTAGAAAATGAGTAAAGAGATAAAACCAAATCTCTTCCTAAATAAACTATAACAAACATACTAAAAATACGAAAACATCAGCAGCATTGAAACGCTACCAGCAGGAACACAAATAAACTATCGGCAGCAATGATCTTCAGCAGAAACCATAACTGTCGGCAGGAACCAACTCCACTATCGGCAGCAATGAGACACTAAGTATTTCCCAGATTCCTAACATATGTCATCTTCAGTCCTTCTTGTTTTTTTAATAATCAAATCATAATTCCCAACAATCTTCCCCTATTTGATATTAAAGAATTGTCTTCAATGCTTCCCCTTGAACAATGCTTCTCCTTGAACATGCCACCATAAATAATAACCTGCAACACTCATTATTCCTCCCCTAAACTTGTGGTTGACCTAGTGGATCGGTAAACTAGGTTAACCTCAAGTTTCCTGTATCTATGAAGAACATGATCCCAGTAGCAACTTCTATAAAACAGCAGCAATAGGAATCCACTTCAGCAGCATCAAGAGTAGATTTTATAAGCCTTTACCAAGTAGCTACTCACTCTTGGGCTAGCTAGTTCTTAGGTGGAATCATGGCATCACCCTGGTGAACTAGTAACCAGTCCAACACTTAGAACGTGAATCATCGGTGTGTTGAAAAACCCTAATGATTTTTGGCAAATCATCACAACCATAAACGGATTTGATATGTCTTTACCTGTAGCCGTTTGCTCAGGACTAGCCAATTCTTAGGCTGAAGATAACCTTTGGTGAATTGATTACCAAATATGGTATGCCACTGCCTTTACCACAAGCCATACACTTGTGGGCTAGCCAATTCTTTGGAAATTCCAAAGGAGTAAAATCCATGGTGAATTGAAAAACCATTCAACTCTCAGTAATGAAACATGGGTGAGTTGAGTACCCCATAGTTTTGAGCAAACTATGACAGCTATCAACGGATTTGAGAATCACACCAGAGCCGTACCCTCATGGTGAGTCAACTTTTCCTTGTCTGTGAGACATGGTAAGTTATTTACCATTTGTTGTGTGGTTGAAGAACCAACACTGTACCTACAAGGTGTTGCTCTCAAAACATAAAAGTTAGCACACAAAAATATATGGTTTCCTTTTTTTTTTTTTTTTTTTTTTTTTTTTTTTTTTTAACTAATGAAAGAAAATAAATAAAATGAAGAAAATAAAGAAAGAAAAGGAAATAAACAAAAAGAAAAATAAAGAAAGAAAATGAAAAATGAAAAATGTACTTTCTTTCTTTTTTTTTTTTTTTTATAATAGCAGCAGAATCCGAATCAGCAGCAACCGAGCAGCAGGAATGGTGTTCAGCAGGAACTGGGAACACTGACAGCAGTAACAGAAGAACTATCGGCAGGAACCATTGCTGCTGACATCAGGAACCATTGCTGCTGACCCACTTTCTCAACAGACAACTAATCACTGATCAATAATCAACAGCCAGCAACAAACCTTTTAAATGATTCATTGACCAATTTGAGCAGTATACCAAAAGCAAAACATACCCCACATACTGACCAATTAAATTCAGTACGAGAATACATCCAATTAATGAGCAGCTACCCATTCAATCATCCACATGCGACACATACAGATCCCATTCATTCAAATCAAAAAGTATGAAGTCAAACTGCTCTTTACTGCCCAAAAACCACAAACGACAAATCTTATATACTAATGAGCAGTCCCATATATTAAATCCAATTCTTTTCCCAATATGCGTATTGACCAATTTAAATATGTAAGCAGCAATGATTGACCGAAGTACCACGTGCTAGTCATTAACGTCATCAGCAGCAACACAAGTCAATAACATATCAGACCCATGCAAATTAATTCGGATAGCCAATCACAACTTGAGTCTACCAAACCATCATTGACCAATAATATAGCATCAGACCGAAGTCAAAGCTACATATTTGACCATCATCATATTAGTGATCAGCCATGTACCAATTAATGATCACTTCACCCATATGCGACAAATCGAACATAGTATTGCTGCTTTAATCATTTGACCACTTCACCCATATGACGACAAAACAATGCACATCATTCGCTCCATAGATCATCCCCCACGTGATGACTTTGAGCAAACAATAGCACGTGACCACATTAAATGCAATCCCACTAATTCAAAATTCATATTATTGAATGAAGATAATAGAATTAGTAGCATTGAATCTTTCAGTGAAGTACCCAAAATAGTCAACAAGCGGCAGCAATGACTAACTCATCGGCAGCAACAATACAATTTAATAATCGACCACTTAAATGCAATCGTCACCAATTGTCTCGTACCACTTGTATTCAACACTTCATTTTGTCGCATAATGAATTGAATAACCAATCAGTAGCAGCCTTGTCTCATAATATAATAATCAACAGCAGAGACCATTGACCATTTGTATTAGCCCCACAAGAATTCGAACAAAACAGCCAGTCAAATCAGTATACCATAACGCCATGACCAATTAAGTATGCCACAGCAGCAACCACTCACTTAATAATAGGAAGCCATAGATTCAACAGCTGCATTATTTTAGTTAGTGAACACAAAACAAACTAAACAAAAAGGTTAGTTAGCACAAAATATACAGCAATAAGTCTCCCCTTAGACTTATACAAGCCTCCCCTTAGGCTTATGCCTCCCCTCAATCAGTGCACCTGACAAGGACTATTGTTCTTGGGTACCCAGAATGAACCTTTCCTTTTATTTGTCCAAGAACAACCTGTTGAGGGCTTAATACCAGTATCCCATCTTGTTTCCCCCATATACCTTGGGTCATAATAACCAGGCCAAAAACCATTCCGAAAGTAAGTGCTAATAGGTATGTAGAATGGTCTAGCAACATTCCTTTTCCAACCAGTAGATTTGGTTTGACCAGCTGGAACTGGCTTACCAGTAGGAACATGTGCGGGTCTAAAAGACTTACCAGCAGGAACAGGTGCTGGTCGTTTTGCATTACCAGAAGGAAATACATTTGCTCTAGGGACAAATGGGGGTATACTTTCTACATTTTTCCATAAAGGTCTAGATTGCTCAACACACATACCCGATTTATTCTCATAAAAATCACAATCCTTAATTAAATGAGAATAACTTCTACAAACAAAACAAGATTTCTTTTTAATCTTTTTGTTCTTTCCATGTCTTGTTTTATTACACACAAAAGTCTCACTACCATTACTTGAAGGAGAACTAATTTTAATAGTATTAAGAGAACTTTTGTCAAAAGAGGCTGTTTGATTAGAAATGGGTTTATCATCAGCTACTTTTGTGGAGAAGTCATGAGACTTGGGTGTGACAGACTTATCACTTGAATCACATGTTTTACGGTCATCAGACTTGGGTTGAGAGGATTTGTCACTGTTAGAACAAGAGACAAAGTCTTTAGGTTCACAGTCTGAAGTTGGCAAGTCAATGGACTTTTTGCCATAGGTCATGAGTGATTCATCACAGTCTGATACCACTTGTAGGATCGAGTACTTCGAGCTTGATTGAGCTTGGTTAAACGAGAACCTCTAGGTGTAAGACTTGCGTTTATGCGGAAACTAAACAATATGAATGGCTGTATGTTTCTTTTATAAGCCAAGGAACCCTAATACAGCATTCTAGAAAATGAGTAAAGAGATAAAACCAAATCTCTTCCTAAATAAACTATAACAAACATACTAAAAATACGAAAACATCAGCAGCATTGAAACGCTACCAGCAGGAACACAAATAAACTATCGGCAGCAATGATCTTCAGCAGAAACCATAACTGTCGGCAGGAACCAACTCCACTATCGGCAGCAATGAGACACTAAGTATTTCCCAGATTCCTAACATATGTCATCTTCAGTCCTTCTTGTTTTTTTAATAATCAAATCATAATTCCCAACAGCATACTTGACATTTTTCCTAACTGGTTTTATGTTTTCAGTTTTAACCACCTTAGGAGCATGTTTAACTTCTATCTTAACAACATCAGGTTTAACCTTAACCTGATCATCCTCATCATCAGATGTCCAATCCTCAATAATTGGAGCATCTGAGTTCCTACCAGAGGACATCTTTTCCTCAGAAAGAGATTTATCACTAGCACTAACATAAGAATCCTCAGCCTTAACAAATTTAATAGGATTCTCACTAATTTTATTACCATATCTAGTAAAATCCATATCCTTAAACTCTTCTAAACCTGTATGAGCCAAATCAATTCCTGGTGGGACAAACATTCCTCTATTTGGGGGTGCAACAGACTTGTAACCTAAACCAGATTTAGCTTTATTAAGTATTTGACTCTCTACTATTTTCTGTACTCCTTTTGATGTGTACTATAGAGTGTCAACACTTAACTTTATATTTTCTTTTTCTTTCTTAAGTGTCTCTAGTTCATATACAAGTCCACTCATCTTGTCATCTTTCAGTTGCGAATCTCTCTTTAACACAGCTATATCATCATTAAAGTTAGACTCATTCTTTCTATAAAAATTAAGTTGTTCTTCCAAAATAGCTAGTCCTCTTTTATGATTAGACAGACTAAAATTCACTTGATTAAATTCTACTCTAAGATCATCATACTGTTTCTTAAGAGTTTCATAATCTTTTAAAGCATGACAAGTGTTTGAGCATTTTTGAACTATATGTACCTCAGAGTCTGAAAAGGCCATCAATGCAATGTTGGCTGGTTCCACCTCCTCTTCCATAAAGCTCCAATCAAAACCAGCTCCATCCACAGCAACCATTTCCTTTGAGGAAGAAGTTTCTTCCACATTCACTGTCCTCCTATTCTGACTCTTGTTTCCATTCCCAATGCTCTGTTGTCTGGGACTTCTACATTCCCTGGCAAAGTGCCCCATCTTATGGCAATTATAGCACTCCACCTTGGACTTATCATACCCAGCTACATCTCTTCCATTGAAGGTAATCTTGTTCCTAATTTTTTGATAATACTTCTTAGCCCTAATACTTATCAAGGCCAACTACCACTTTAAATCCATAGCTTCCAAATCATCTTCAGCAATCTGAAGAAGGTCTTCATTGAAGATTTGAGACCCACTAGATTGTTCTGACACAAATGCATATATGGTCTCCTCAGTCAAGCCAGCAGTACTAGTTTTTACATTAGCAGTGATAACTTTAAGGCTAGCAGTACCAACTGCTTCAACATCATCAGAACTGTTATTGTTGGAAGATGATAAAAATGCTGTGTTTCCAGAACTAGAACTAGTGCTTCCACTTTTCTTCACCTTTTGTTCAACAATCTTGAGATTGTTTTACAGTTCATTCAAAGTCATCTTCTCCAGCTCTGGTTTATTACTCCAAACCACAACATAAGTGTTCCATTCAGCAGGTAGGCTATTAAAAAACTTCATGTTAAGATCTTCCTGTGGAATCACAAATTTTAACACAGTAAGTTGACTAATGATCCTTTGAAGCCTATTAAAGATATGATCCAAAGTTTCACGGCTTGAGGCACTGAAGTTCTCATAACTCTGTTTAAGTAGAGTTCTTTGAGCCTTCTTGGTAGCTTCGTTGCCACCAAATCTCTCCACCACTGCTTCAAAAAGAGTCTTAGCAGTCTCATAGTGGCTAAAGTTTAACACTTGATCATTAGGAATTGCCATGAGTAACAAATTCCTAGCCTTTTGATCATTCTTCTTCTTAATTCTCTCATCATTAGTCACTGGTTCAGTATTGAGCTTTGTGGTCTTGGAACCATCAGCATGTGTTTCCTCAGAAGTAGTCGGTTTGAAGGAATCACCATTGATAATGATATCCCATAGTGCATAGTCTTGCACCATGAAATATTGCTTAATTCTGAGCCGCCATAAATCGTATTCATTCTGTTTCAGCATGGGGAGTTTAGCAAGAATTAAGGTTTGGGGTGTTTCCATGTCCATCTTCTTGGTAAGAACTTCTTGATCTTCTAATTCTCAAAGTATCAGAAACCTGGCTCTGATACCACTTGACCGGATCTAAACACACGGATTGTGTTGAAGATACTTTGAATATATACTTAGTAGCACGCGGAATTTACTACCAAGTACTTAGAAGATTTTGTGTTTGGTGATGTATGTGTTTATATGAATGTAACAGTAAAACAATGACACAATGTTTAACCAAACGATTAGCTTCAATATATTACGAGTGATCTTGGAATATCACAAGAATTACAATGAAATCGTGAAGCTCTAATAATAATGCATGTACATAAAACTTAACCTAGGATCTCCTTTTATAGGACAAGGAGTCCTTTACAAGTAAACCATCTACCGTATAAATCTATATTAATAAGATATACATTACATCTTTTCCATATATATCTTCACACGACTTTCATCTCTATCTTATAAACAGTACTAACTTCTTTGTCCAACAGTACTAACTGGCTTAGTACTGATAGTGTATACTTGAACGATCTTCAGCAGTACTAATTTATGCATGAGCAGTACCAACTGTTAGTTTAATTCCCAACATACCCGATATGTTTGAAAAGAGATAAGGGTACTTTTGCTTTATCTCGTCCTCACGCTCCCAGGTAAACTCAGGAACATTGCGTGAGTTCCATCGGACCTTAACGATAGGAATGCGACTATGCTTCCGTCGTTTAACTTCACGATCCATAATTTCCACTGGTTCCTCAACAAAATTTAAGTTCTCGTCTATCTGGATTTCTCTCAAAGGAATAACTGGGGTTTCATCAGAGAGACATTTCTTCAGGTTACACACATGAAACACGTTGTGCACATTATTCAGTTCCGGTGGTAGTTCGAGTCGATAGGCTACCGGTCCGATTCTGTCAAGAATTTGGAATGGTCCAATGTAACTAGGATTGAGTTTTCCGCGCTTGCCGAAACGTATCAACCCTTTCCATGGTGAGACTTTTAAATTGACCCTGTCTCCGACCTGGAATTCGAGAGGTTTACACTTGTCGGCATAGCTCTTTTGTCGATCACGTGCAGCTTGCAAACGGTTTCGGATCTGAACTATCTTCTCGGTCATTTCTAGAACAAGTTCGGGACCAGTAAGTTGACTGTCGCCAACCTCAGCCCAACAAATCAGGGATCGACCTTTTCGGCCATACAGCGACTCAAAAGGTGCGGCCTTAATGCTGGCATGATAGCTATTGTTGTAGGAAAATTCGTCCAAAGGCAAGTATCTCTCCCAGCCTTTTTTGAAATCAATAACAAAGGATCGAAGCATATCTTCCAAAGTCTGGATAGTCCTCTCGCTCTGGCCGTTTGTTTGGGGATGATAAGCAGTACTCATATCGAGGTTTGATCCCATGGCCGTTTGGAGTGACTTCCAAAAATTTGACGTGAAACGACTGTCTCGATCCGAGATAATCGATACTGGCACACCATGTCGAGAAACAATTCCTTTCAGGTATAGTCGGGCAAGCTTATCCATACTGTCATTTTCACTGATTGCAAGAAAATGAGCGGATTTAGTGAGTCGATCTACAATTACCCAAATAGTATCACAACCACTAGCTGTTCTTGGTAGTTTACTGATGAAGTCCATGGTGATCCGTTCCCATTTCCAAACAGGGAGTTCATGTTGTATCAATAACCCTGATGGTCTCTGATGTTCAGCCTTCACATTCGCACATGTTAAGCACTTGTTGACATACAGGGCTATCTAGGCCTTCATGTTAGGCCACCAATACAGTTTCTTCAGGTCTTGGTACATTTTATCAGATCCGGGATGGATTGAGTATTTTGATTTATGCGACACGTGCATAATCAACTCACGAATTCCTCCATAAAGTGGTACCCAGCTTCTTTCTCCAAAGCATAAGGTTCCATCGGAATGCTTTACGAAGCCATTTTCGTTTTCTACTA
This sequence comes from Artemisia tridentata subsp. tridentata, assembly GCA_021014915.2. Lineage (NCBI taxonomy): Eukaryota > Viridiplantae > Streptophyta > Magnoliopsida > Asterales > Asteraceae > Artemisia > Artemisia tridentata. The sequence continues at coordinate 419,772,919 of CP139507.1, read as the reverse complement.
TCCCATAGAGATTTTCGTGTGGTCAGTTTTCTTCCTTTAACGCTTCAGCTTGGGCTTCAAGAATTTTAGATGGTAACGGTGAACTAATAGTCATTCCCAAGGATTTGACTTGCAACGGTGGTATTCTTTCCCTCCAACTAAGAGAATCAGCAACAATATTTGCCTTACCGGGATGATAGCGAATTTCGCAGTCATAATCACTGAGTAGTTCTAACCAACGACGATGTCTCATGTTCATCTCTTTCTGGTCCAAGATATGTTGCAAATTCTTATGTTCAGTATACACAATGCACTTCGTGCCGTACAGGTAATGTCTCCATATTCTGAGTGTGAATACTACTGCACCCAGTTCCAAATCATGAGTTGTGTAGTTTTTCTCATGGGTCTTGAGCTGTCGCGAAGCATACGCTATCACCTTCTCTCGTTGCATCAGGACAGCTCCTAACCCTTTGTGCGAAGCGTCGCAGTACACGACGAAGTCCTCGCTTCCTTCAGGTAGGGCTAGGATAGGTGCGCTACACAACTTTTCTTTCAACAGTTGAAACGCTTCTTTTTCATCTTCTCCCCTTTCGTACTTTACGTCTTCTGGGTTAGCTTAGTTAGTGGCTTGGCTATTTTAGAGAATCCCTCGATGAATCTCCAATAATAGCCGGCTAGACCCAAAAAATTGACGAACTTTAGTTGGGGTTTTTGGAGCGGCCCATTCCTTGATGGACTCGATCTTCGCGGGATCCACATGAATTCCTTGACTATCAATCACGTGACCCAAGAATTGTACGGTTGAGATCCAAAATTCACACTTAGAGAATTTGGCATATAGCTGTTCCTACTTCAGTAATTCCAAGATAAGCCTTAGATGTTCTTCATGCTCCTCTTTACTCTTGGAATAGATCAGGATATCGTCTATGAAGACTATCACAAACTGATCCAAATAGGGCTTGCACACTCGGTTCATGAGATCATTGAATACCGCTAGTGCGTTGGTCAAACCAAAAGGAATCACTTGGAATTTGTAATGTCCATAATGAGTTCTGAACGCGGTCTTTGGAATATCTTCTTCTCGAACTCTGAGCTGGTGATATCCAAATCGTAGATCAATCTTTGAGTAAACACTCGATCCTTGAAGTTGATCAAACAGATCATCGATCCTGGGTAGAGGATATCGGTTCTTCACTCTCAATTTGTTCAACTCTCGATAGTCAATGCACATGCGAAAAGATCCATCCTTCTTCTTTACAAACAATACTGGAGCTCCCCAAGGTGATGAATTTGGTCGTATAAATCCCTTTTCTGATAATTTTGCCAATTGCTTCGACAGTTCTTCCAACTCAGTAGGGGCGAGGCGGTAGGGTGCTCGGGCTATGGGTGCAGCTCCAGGTATCAATTCGTTCTGAAATTCGACTTGTCTTACTTGTGAGATTCCAAGTAAGTCATCTGGAAATACTTCTGGAAAGTCTCGGACGATAGGCACATCTTCAATACGTTTTTTACTCTTCTCCTTCCTTTTATTTTCAGAAATCCGGGCCAAGAAGAGGTAACACCCTTTTTCTACGTACTTCTGTGCCTTAGTACAAGAGATAATGTTCAATCTGGAGGGACCACCACGATTACTCCTATCTCCTTGTATGTTCAAGACTTCACTTCCGTAGGGCACACGAACAATTTTCTCATCGCAGATAACATTAGCATGGTACTTGGATAACCAATCCATGCCAATGATGACATCGAAACTCCCTAAGGTGATGCGTAAGAGATCGATTTTGAAAGGATGGTTTAAGAAATTCAGCGTACAGCCACGGATAATGGTGTCTATCTTTTCAAGGTTTCCATTTGCTAACTCTACATTGTACTCAATACCTAAGGCTGTCGGGGGATTTTCGAGCAAAGGCATAAACGTAGTGGATACAAAATTCCTATTGGCACCAGTATCAAAAATTATAGAAGCATAAAAATTGTTGAGAATGAACGTACTAGTGACAACGTTTGGGTCCTCTTTGATCTCCTTCCCAATAATATACACCCTTCCTTGGGCAGCTCCCAATTCTCCCTGTTGGTTCCCAGTGCCTTGGTTTCCCCGATTTCCTCCTGCTCCTCGATTACCATGATTATGCCCATATACACCCATGCCTCGATTCCCATGATTTTCCCCATTTCCTGGGTTTCCTTGACTCCCTTGGTTCCACTGCTCACGACACTCATTCCTGTAGTTTCCTTTTTTCCCGCATCAATAACAGATGACACTAGCCTTCCAATCCGTTCCCTGAGTTGTTTGTGCCATGGCTAGGGGCCGGGAATTACAATCCTTAGCTATGTGTCCAACCTTTGAGCAATTTCCACTGTAACCCTTCTTCTCCCCATCAGCAATAGCATAAAACTTTGCGACCTCTTGTCTTTTGTTCGGGTGATCATTACCCTTAGATTGATCCTCCCTTTTCCTCTTTTCGTTCTTCCCCTTTTCCTTACATTTGAGAACTAGTGAATCCATTAAACGTTGGGCTATCGTGATGGCTTCATGGAGATTAGTCAGCTTTGCAGCAATCACATCATTCATAGTAGCCAGTGGCAACCCATCAGTATATCGCTCAATCTTGAGCGCCTCAGAATGAACCATCTCGGGCAAAGTAGTGATAATTCTTGGAAACGACGATTGTAAGTTTTCATATCAGTACCTTTCACCTTATGATTCCAAAATTCAATTTCCAGCTTCTTAACCTCATTCCGTGGACAGTAGGTCTTAATCAACAAGGCCTTGAACTGATCCTACATCATAGCATAAGCCACATCCCTTCCAACTGATTTGAGGTAATTGTTCCACCAGGTCAATGCTTCATCCTTCAAGGAGAAAGTGTCATACTTAACCTTGGCATCTTCCTCACAGTTACTAACAACGAATACAGACTCGTTTTTCTCCATCCACCTCATTAGCACAACAACTCCTTCAGTTCTGCCAAATTCAGTTGGCCCACAACTACGAAACTCTTTGTAAGTACAACCACGGTTTCTGATATGTGGTGGAGTTCCAGCAGAGGTATTTGAGTGATTAGACTCAGCTAAGATTTCAGCAACACACTGAGCCACCAGTTGATCAATTAGAGCTTGGTTCACAGGAGGGGTGTTAGGTAGAGTGCAACCATTGACACCCTAATCATTGACATTCTAATCTTCATTTGTTGGGTTGTTGGTATTTTGGTTGTCGGTATTCTGACCATAAAGGTTTCGAACTGGACGCTAGCCTCGACAACCGGCGTTGACAACAATAGGCCCTGTTCGGGTGGTCTTGGCTGGGTTTCGTCTTTGGGCCATTGATCTGAATAACAAGATAAGAGAGTCATGAGATTCCAAACAATATAGTATATCGCACAAGAAAGTGATCATCACAGGGTTGAATACCAACACGAATACCAATTTCGATAACAGAAACACTATTCCGTTCATATCATAAACAATTCATACTCAAAACCATATTTCCCAAAAGTTCTCATTCATAATAACATCAACCACGATACAAAATTCTCGAAATACAACGGAAAGAAAAGATAACTGATCATCATAGACGATACTGATAACTAAAGATAACAAAGATAGCTAACAACACTAACATCTCTAACTAAGGACTCCTTAGTTTAGGGATGGTACAACAGTCACAAGTCCAAGTACAACTAGCTACGGGCTCGGCGAATCTCTCTGAAAGTGGCCTCCAGGTTTGCCATCTGTCTCCACACAGATGAGATCTCAAGGCGGTCTACCTCACGGTCTCTCCTGATCTGAGCGATCACAGTCTGCTGCTCTGTGACCCTAAGCCAAAGGGCTCTCTCAGTGTCTCGCGCAGTCAGGATACCTCTCAACAGATCTCTAAATGCATCACGCCAATCCAACAATTCGCGCCTCAGTGATGTGGTCCTACCTTACAATACTCCTACGTCTCTCTCAATCTCTCTAAATCTCACTGCTGATACACCCACTAGTCGATCAGTTATCTGACTGATCCTCTCCTCGTGGGCGGTGATCTGCCCCCAAATCTGACCCATCTCTCCATGGGCTGCTGCCTCTGAGGCAACCTCTGATGGAGTGTCTGGGGCTGGCGGACTCTCTAACCTAGGTGAGTGAGGAGGTGAGGCCAGCTCAAAAGAATACTCTGGTGAATCAGGCTCAGGCATGTGATCGGGGGAGTCAGGTCTAGGTGAGTGTACTAAGGGTGCAGGACTCTGATTTGGTAGAATGGCCACATCTGGATCAACCTCCTCCTCCTCCTCTTCCTGATGTTCCCCCTCAGGGTCAACATCCTCATCATCATCCTCATCCTCATCCTCTGAGTTTGGGTCACTGAAATGACGTCTCTGTGGGACCGGTAAGTCATGAGGTAATGGAGTAGGTGATCGGGGTCTTCGGCGGGATGATGATGCAAGTGGTGATGACAGAAGAGAGTGAGCTGAGACAGGCATGGGTAGCGATGGTGATCGCATCAACATGTGGGTAGCAGTGCTGCAGGTAAGCCGAGGAGTCTGAGCTCGGGCTAATGCCTGGTGTAGAGTAAGCTGTCGCAAAGAGCTAGGGCGACCAGCTGATGATGATAGCTGAAGGGTGAGTGAAGTCTGTGGTATAGGAGCAACTGATGATGATGACACAAGAGCTGAGTGTCGAACAATCGCATAAGGATCGTCCTGAGCTGATGATATCATAGTCCGCACTAAGCGGGATGCAGGAGTAAGAATATCCTCATAGACATCATGTGCTAAAGAAGGCATCGTCTGCGACAACGGCATAGGGTAGGTATAAGCGTACAAGAATAGCTAACCTCATAAACCAAAATCATAACAAGGTTTCTCCAATATTCAAAAATCATTAACTATATCCAAACCAAGTAATCAAGAAATACCGCATTATTCTAAACATGTTCATGACAAATACCACATAAGACATAAAGTATCATTCTAGTATATTGCCAAAATCTTCCACATAAATACCAAATATCCCAATCATAATTCAATATCATAATATCCCAGTTCTTAACTCACGAGGCTTCGGCTTGGCAGGTTGGCATGTCTTGGTCAAGGATCAATTTTTGAAAAATGGTTATAGTCTAGGTTCTTGATAAGTACCCAGTTCTCTAAAACCTTGAGCTCTGATACCAATCTGTAACACCCCCAAAATTCGGTTCAGCGGAAGACAAATCAAGTTTTGGGGTGCTACGAAATTGGTACACAACACAAGCATAGAAAATCGGGATAACATTATCCGATTACATAAAAACATTTCAAAGATCCAAATCTCAAGTATGTATTTAACCAAAAGTAATTAAAGTAATGCCCAAAAGAAAAACATAAGATAGGTCCCCAAAAGTATTATCAGAGTTTAGGTTGATCCTTAGCCATGCCACACGCCAAGCCTCCAATAGTAACATCCAAAGTAAACATCATCAATTACCTGAGAAAACATGCTAAAAGTCAGTTAACGCTAGTGAGTTCATAGGTTTTCGCAAATCAACATAGTAGACCAAGATCAGTAATTAAGTCTGCTATAAGTGACTAGGTCGCAACCAAACAAACAAAAACCCACACTTGGGTGTGTCCAAACATAATAACAGTTATCCTATAGGTGCACACTATAGATGTCTATAGGCACATGAGCCCTAAGTAATAGGCACAAAAATCCCTTGTTAATAATTAGGAACAAAAGCCCTTGTATATAATAACCATAGTCAACTAGCATAGCAACATATCAAAAACATAAAATAGTAGTTGGTCCATTCAAAAGGGTTTTACATGTTTTCTCCCCCAAGTTTAAATAATCATTAATAAGAGTGAAAGTGGGGCTATGAAACTCACCTCAATCAAGAAATGCACAAACACAAATCTAAAGAAGCAAAGTACTCAGCAGCTCTCAAGTATCAGCACTTACGGGCTCGGCACAACCTAATAATATAACCTCGCCTTAACATATATCCCAAATGTAAAAGTTTCCGAAAGCTAACTATCCCCAAGTATATTCCGTTTTGATTCCAAAATCTCTTTCTTATATTAGTTACTAGCGTTTGGTATCGCCGGGTGTGTAGTGGTGACACAACATGACTCAAGTGTACTCACACCACATAATGACTAAAACCTAAACAACTCACAAAACGAGGACGTATGACTAAATTTTGATTTGATAAGTTATGCGGACGAATTGTCGGGTTCTTATCGGGTTCGTCAACTCGATAAGTCTCGCAATTCCTTCGTTTAATTTATCAATCCAAAACTCAATTATCATACTTTATAAGTGTAGGAAATAACCATCTTGATTGTGTGGTTGATTCGGGTGGTCTTGATTCATGGAAGATTAGATCCATGGTTTGAGTTAGATGCAAGAACTAGAGAGATGAAGTTTTAGAGAGAGGTGGGAGACTCTTGAAAGAGAAATCTGGAATGTTAGATTAATGTGACAAAAGTTCCACCCTTCCCTTGTGTGGGAAGGGTTATATATATAGTCCTAATATTTGTGCCCCTAGTGGGCTGTGGAGTGAGCTGACAGTGGGGAAAGCCCCGACCCACTCCACGAATATATATTACTACACTAATAATACTGATAATACTAATACTACTAAACGAATGTATATAAGCCTACGATCTATATAAATGCTAATTAGATACTCGGGGTGACCGAACCTTCATATGAATATTCATATTCCTAACAATCTCCCCCTAAGGGAGGTCACCCCGGAAATAATAATTTGAATTCTAGCATTCTTTCTTCTGAACTTGTCTTCATAGCTCGTAGTCTTTGATTCTTCAATGTCTTAAGTCTTTGTGCCTTCAGCAGTAATGATTTGATGACTGATTGATTGTCTTGGATGATCTTTGAGTATTCTTCGACTTTATCATCCAACATTTGTTTCCAAGTCATCTTTCAGCAGTATGTTTCCATGTGATGTGTTATTCTTTGAGCCGACATGCTCACACTATTTGGTGTCATGATCTTTAGCATCAGAGTTTGCAGAAGCCGTGTTAAAGGTCTTTTAGGTTGATCATGACTTTGTTGAATTACAATGATGATGTAGTGTGAACATGTGGTAGAGGATTGGCATCTTTTCAGCAATCTGCTACAACCGCAATCAGCTGCAACTTCAATCAGCTACAACCGCAAACAGCTGCAACAGCAATCAGCTACAATCACCAGATGTTCCTGCATACGACAGTTAGCAATAAAACGTCCGGTACTTACAGGTTCGGACTTCGAGATTGTTAACAGCATAGTGTGAAAACTCTCTCTAATCCTTACCAAGACCGTTCCTAATCGAAAACCCACAGAGGGCTTTTTAAGATTGAACCGTAGCACATCAACGATTAGGTGAGTCGCTGGAGATCACTTCACGACTGTAGACCGTTAGAAACTGCCGTGATCACTAAGCGTAATCCATAAAGAATTACCGAAGTGACCTGCTTTCAGGGCTGCTTGATGTTGACCCTGGCAGGAATTTCCATTCAATCATTGAGAATTACATTTGTAAATTCTCTCATAAATGTTCTGGCAGATTGCTAAGATCTGCGTAGGACTCATAAGTTTACAACTGGTGTCCTTAATGTTGAACACCCAGTGTAGAAATAATTCGTGTTCCTATGAGATCTTTTTATGCATCTCGTGGCTCTAGACTCGATAGTGCGTTTTGATTTAGTGAGCGGAGGCTGGAGAGAACTGCCACCTATTCAATATCATCTAACTCGGAGTGAGAGAGACGATAGGAATGTATTGAACTCCGTGACAATTGAAACAAGAATCCTTTGAGGGACCTTGAGTGGCTAGGGAGGGTTGTGTAGCGTATCACTGGGTCCATGATACTTTGTCTTCAATGCCAGCAATCAACTAAGTGATTCTGACAGCATATGTATTAACCCGGTTTCTGCCTAAGTTGTAAGGAGGGCTATTTCTTTTCACCCTTTCTCTTTACAATTCTTTTTCATTCTTCAACCCCTTCAGTGCTTACCGAGACTTCATAACTAGTACCTTGTTGGGTTTATTCCAGTACTAGCTCCATCTCAGTCGGCACTCTTCCCTTAATCACACTTTTCTCCTTTTTAATCATACCTAAGGACTTCTACACTAACTAGTGGATTGTCCCTGGGTAGATCCCTCCGGCTCTGGCGGGATCGTGGGAACTTGAGCCTAACCTAACCATCCTTATAACTCCATACATTAATTAAAATGGTTGGTCTTTGGTATTCATCCACGATTGCCAAACCAAATCTTTGAAAAATTTCTCAAAGTGTTCATGATTCTGAAACACATTTTTGCAAACACTTGAGAGTTTTATATTTTTCAAATGCTCCCCCTCAACATGTGCTCGGTTGATTGTTTTATAAATTTGCACATGTTAGGTAGAGCTCGCACTTTTTGAATTGATCCACTTTCAGTGAACATGACCGATTCGAGACACGCTTACATCACTGGTTAGACCAGCTTGAAATTATTACCCGTCCTGGTCAAGTCCATAGAAAGTTTCTCGAAACGGTACACTCTACTCAGACACATCCTTTTCGAGACACGCTTACATCACTAGTTAGACTAGCTTGAAATTATTACCCGGCCGGGATATGTCCTTTCGATTCATGACAGTATATGTTTCGTCAATTCATTTGTTAAGTCTGAGTCACGATCTCATGTTATGCCAAATCCTTTTTTTTGTTTCCACAAAACATTTGCTCCCCCTCAATGTGTGCATCGATATATAAAGTAGTTTAGCACACATGGGAGAGCTTACTTTTATGTCCAAAACATTTTGCTCCCCCTCAATATGTGCCTTGGTATACAAAAGAGTTTAGCACATATGGGAGAGCTTACACTTAAATCCAAAACATCACATTTTCATCAGGTTTCATATTTAAATCACATTCTCTCCCCCGATCAAAAATTTCAAACCTTTTGAGATTTGTGATCCCAATTGATTTAAATAATTTAGAAAAACATGGGAGAAAATGTGGTCAGGTTTAACATGTTCTGATGATGAAACATACTTTGCTCCCCTTAATCTAAGAGGGAGATTCACTGCTTATTTTGCACAAGATAACTTTAATGACACAAATGATATTGACCTTTTTGCTCAGATGATGTGATCATCCGCTTTACTGAGTGAGTCAGTGGTCAACATCAATCATCCATCCACCAACAAATCTTCTCAAGTATTGTCGATCCCCTCTTGGCGAGATCCTAGTAAGTACTTCTTTGTTGAAATGATGGTGGTGGAGGTGAAGGTGTTGTTGTTGTTGTTGTTGCCGATGTTGTTGTCGTGGTGAATTCCGAGCCAATCAATAGAGTTTGAACATCTGATCAAATGGTTAGAATGGGAACTGGTACATTTATTTTGGCTATGGAATCTGCATAAGAATATCAACACAGATATACATACATACAGATACACTATTCCTAGATAGCTACCCTTCAGCAGCTTGCCACATTATAATACCAAGTTCATCTTATAATCAAACCCCAATCAGGAACTACGTCAAACCACTATCTAGCATGAAGAGCAATTAGCAAGCATGAATATGGCAATTCACACAGATTTCAATATTCAATTCAGGATCTTAGGAACATGATTCTAACATAATAGCAATCTGCCTAAGCGAATCCTGAGAACATATGCATAATATCAACAACAATTAAGCAGCAGAGACAAACAACATTTGAAACTCATTCATTTAGATCATACAAATGCCAGTGGGGTATTCAAAAACATCAAACACAACTGGTTTTCTAACTTCTTTTAGGTTTTGAGTCTTAAAGCATTTTGGGGATTATACGAGGATTCCAAAGTAACACAAATGAACCTTCTAGATACATAAAGCTAGGAAACTATAAGCAAATTGCACATAATGTCCTAAACTTTCTAGCAACTAACACACTTGGTCATTTGATATATTTAAGCAAGATCCTCTTCAACTAATTCCCCATTAACTACAAAACCATTTCTAACAAGTATGATTTAACCAATAAATCCGTTTGATGATATAAAATTTGAATTCACTCTCCCCCTCAATCAATGACCCGTATTCTAGTTGAACCTCAACTAAAATCACCCTTAACCCCACAACTCATCAAACAAGAACTGTCATGAGGTTTTGTAGTCGTTGATTGAGTGACAAGTTTTATGCATAATCCAAGTATAAACAAATTTCATACAACACATATTCACCAAGTGTCTCACAAATAATTTTCAGAAGAATCATAGAATGAAAACTATTTGTTATGCTAAGAAGATTTCTCTTCTTTTACAAGAAATGATGCACTGAAACGTACATCAAATCAGGAAACATGGATATGAAGTAATCCATGCCCAGGTGAACATCACCCAGTTGGAGGAACAGCCGTCTTTTTGGCGACGTACTTTCCCCAATATGAAGCACGGGTTGCTATCTAAAGTAATAGCAAGCCATTTAGACATGTTTTAAGAATCCATTTTAACTTCTGCTCGAGCTTCATTTAAAGACCCGTGCCATTATTGAATGACATTTCTAAGTCCGTAAATGTTATCGATAAACAGAAGACATGCCTAGGTGAAACTATTTTTGGTATTTTCTAATTTTTCAATTTTTATGGGTTTTTCTGATTTTAAGTTTCTCTATTTACAATTAGCAAGAATTCTATATAACTATTTACAAAAATGGTATAAAATATGAAAAAGAATGTAAGAAGCAAAATATATACAAGGATACGAACCAGAAACCATTACTCCTCAGCATTCTGAATCTACACCGCATTCATCACTTGACTTGCTGAAGAGCAATGTGAGCACTTTCAATCAGGGAATGATTCTGGCTTTTCACTCTCCCCTAATTAGTGCTCTCCCCCAATCTGACAACCTCTGACGATCACCCATAATAGGAAGAAGACTTTGGATGAACGCCCGAAATATGAAGAAGTCTTTTGATAACCAAATGCATGCCGTCTTTAATCTTCTGACACTCCCGTCCTTGAGTGACGCCGTCAAAAACCTTATGCATCATTTCGGTAGTTTAAGTTGAGCTTCAACTGAAATCTAGCTTAACCTCACAACTCATCAAACAAGAACTGTCATGAGGTTAAGTTAAACCACAAATTTAAGCCCAGAAACAACTTGATTTCAGCTTAACCTCACAACTCATCAAACAAGAACTGTCATGAGGTTAGGTTAAAATCAAGTTGAACCAAACCTTAAACTACAGAACAACTTGACCCTAACTTAACTCCACAACTCATCAAACAAGAACTGTCATGGGATTAAGTTAAAAATCAAGTTGTAAGAAAAGAGCTCAACATTTTTTGACTGTGGAGAAGACTGTAGACTCGACCTTCTTCAAGATTGCCCAATGTGGAGGAACAGAATACCAATCATCTTTATCTCACCAAATGCCTTCCAGTAACCTTACATGTAACCCATCAGCCCGCAGCATACACATGAGAAGATAACTCCCAACAGAGAATGTAGAGTAGACTGACGACTCGACCTTCTTCAGTCTTTAGTATAACACCAAAGTAACAAGTTGAACCACTGATCATCTATAGTATGTATCCATCCTTGGATATTAAGCCCTGATCACGTGAACCTGTTGTGCGTCCTTGATGTACACATTCTCTCTCCTCTGATGGTTACGATTAATCAGCCCATGACGTAACAGTGAAACGTAAATACCAAGGTAACAAGTTGAACCACTGATCATCTACAGTATTTATCCATCCTGGATATTAAGCCCTGATCACGTGAACCTGTTGTGCGTCCTTGGTGTACACATTTCTCTCCCCCATGATGGTTACGATTAATCGGAATCATCATCATGATGTGTACATGTAGCCTGATGACGTATGCATGAAGCATTGACTAGAAACCCTTTGTTGCTGATTGAACCAGCCCGTGAGACTATGTCGATTAGCATTCCATGACCATGTTCTTCAACACCTTGATATACGGAAGAAGTAGTGTTGGAGAAACATGGTTTGCACGACTCCTGAACTGACGTATTCAGTAGTCGTATGACCATTTCTCAATCATCAACCAACATGTAGATTAATATTCACCCTTTCCCCCCCTCAAAAATTGCATATGCCTGCCAACTGCAATTTTTGATGATTGAACTAGTGAATATGAATACCATCAACGATAAGTAGCTCCACTTGACGGTTCTTGAAGACTGACATGTTGTTTATTCACTCTTTCCCCCCCTCAAAAATTGCATATGCCTGTCAACTGCAATTTTTGGTTGAATACGTGAATAAAAATATACTCCAATATGCGCCGATCCACTTGAAGACTGAATAAGCACGGAAAGAGCATGAAACTTGTTGATGAGAATGGCCATAAACAAGAAGATTCCTCTTCTTTTGAAGATAAAGTGCACTCAAGCGTACACTTTTCTTTTCTTTAAAGAACGAGGCCTGAACTGATGTATTCAGACGTCATGATGTTTAAGAACGAGGCCTGCACTGACTTGTACAGACGTCATATGATGAAGAACGAGGCCTGCACTGAAGTGTACAGACGTCATAATGTTGAAGAACGAGGCCTGCACTGAAGTGTACAGACGTCATTATCTCTCTCTTTACTTCTTCTCTCATCTAACTCGTTACCAACCCCATTATCATTCTGTCGGCTTGATGTCGTGACCACTGATGGAGAAAACCCAATATGATGAACTTGATACTGAAGTAATATAACCCGAACTTGTGACTTAAACTTGTACTAATGCGTGACAAAGAGCGGTGTAGAGACTTCGTGCAACATCGAATCCCTAAGTACTCTATACTCTTCAACCAACCAACCATCAAGTATAAGACGTACATCACCTCTTGGATATCCACAACTGCGTGTGACACTGAGCACTACAACGTGACTCCTTAAAGTGATAGTTATTTTGTAATAGGGAGAAAGAAAAAATAACTAGATATCCCAGTCCTTGTCATTGTATTGAAAGCTCGAATAAGGATCTCGAAGAATCTTCATCCAACCTCCCCGATATCTTCAGATGCTAAGTACACGCACCCATGAAATTTCACTTCAGCCTCAAATAAATAATAATGAATCAACGCCGTAGTCACGTCTTGTGGTTAATGCCCAAATCTAGCCCTTCATGATGCTTTAACTGAACTTTGATAATGGTTTTAACCCGATCATGGTTAAGAGCGCATAGACCATCATCACGGGATTTTACAAATCTATGATTTAAACCGAGAAATAAGTTCTTTCTCGGGAATTTATAAAACCAAGAAGAAACCGTGAGACAGTAACAAATTGAATGTGGCATAACTGATTTGGTTTTGGTGAACATCGGTTTGGGTTAAGAATATCTTGTGAAGATTACAGATCACATCACAACTTTTAAACCTTTGGCCAACTAACCAACCTTGTACATAGATTAGTGACCACTCGATGAAGAAAACCCGATATACCAATACTGAAAAACTGAAGTGGAAGTCCCCAAATTTGTTACTTAAGCTTGCACTAGTGTTGGAAGAACGGTGTAGAGAATTAATGCTCCAAGCAAATCTCTGAGTGCTCAATACCCAACCAAAGTATGAGACATTAACACCTCTTGCGATTATCGACAACGTCATTGACGTGTGACACTGAGTACTCCAATAACTCTTAAGTGATAGTTACCCCGACAACTGGTAACTAGATAACCCAAGTCTTCAACTTAAATTTCAAGCACGAGCAAGTTATCATTGAAGGTCATGCATCCAACCAACCCCGACTTCAAGATAAAATAAGTAGACGCCTTCGTGAAATTCAACTTCAATCACAAAATAACGAATACCAGATTAACTTCGTGATCATCTTGTGCTGTTGACTAGCCAAAAAGAGAAGAAACATGCGCTAATTCTTAGAAGTGCCCATGATTCATAGTCAGTCCTATCAAACAAAGCTGTCTGACCCAACTACTTGGATGTGGAATAGTTGTCGTACTATGTACAGGATTTTACAGTTCTTGAGATTTATCTGAGAAGTAAATTCAAGAACTAACTGCACAACAGTAAGCTTCAAACTGCTGTAGACTGAACCACTGAATCCTGAATCGCTACGATCTGACCTGCTGTAACCGAAACTGCTAAGATTCAAACCGCTGGAGACTTAACCGATACGATCTGACCCGCTGTAACCGGAACCGCTAATATTCACATCGCTGGAGACGGAACTTCTAGGAAACTTGCGATAATTCTCCCCCTCAAAAAGGACATGAAATGACCTTTTTGCCAAAGCTGAGAGTCCGTGATGTTTGTGAATTTGTCAGGCACAAAACATGGAAAGAGACAAATGAAACTACTGCAACGAAGATGGTGATTAAGACTCTCTTGTAGTAACCCCTGGCTTTCCTCATCATCAATGGTTTAGTAGATTAACAATTCATTGAAGCTCATAATATGCCAAAACCGCTTGATGAAATGCATATGACTTTAAAGTGAGTAAGAGGTTAAAACATGTCTCCAAACAAATCACCTCTTGTCTTTAAGCCTGACTACCTCTTGAGAAGATCTTGAACAACAATCCCATTAGAAGCTTGAGAAACAACAATCACTTGATGAAGCTTGATAAAGAACAAGTCCGCGACTTAAGCTTGCACTAAATTATGATTTAGAACCTATATTGAGTACAACAACGTAACTCCTTTAAATATAGGTAGTGATATATACCCAACCTTCCATCCTTAATTGTATATATCTACTTCGTGAACATCCAAGTCTAATCACCTTAAATTGCAAATTGTGATTTAGAACCTATATTGAGCACAACAACGTAACTCCTTTAAATATAGGTAGTGATATATACCCAACCTTCCATCCTTTATTGTATATATCCACTTCTTGAACATCCAGGTCTAATCACCTTAAATACGCCCGAGCAAGGGTCATCAAACATCGTGCATCCATCCACCCCGAGATGTTTATGACACTAAGTACACCAACCCGTGAATTAACAAACCAGCCAAGTTACCATAATTTCCCAATTCCTGCTGATCTTGAAGCACAAACTTATCCCGAAAAAGCAGTCAAACCCCGTAAGTTTCATTATGTCTACATCCAAGTCTAGCCTACTTGTCCAATATTAATTTCACATGATTTTACAGCTCTTGAGATTTAAACCGAGAAATCGAATCTTTCGCGGGATTTTCTAAAATCTACAAGAGAAACCGTGAAATCAACCAGAATACCCAAGAGTGAGGTGCAATACCAATCTTCGAAATTCAAGTCACAGAAGTCAAATCACAACTTGATCAAATTGCAACAGGCCAAGTCACAAATTGTCAATTTGCAACAATTCAGATTGCAATCAACCAAATCACAATTAGTCAAATCGCAAGTGTTAACTCGCAACGTCATATCGTAACTGGTCAAATAGCAATCCGTCAAGTCGCAATAAGTCAAACACACAACTTGACAAATCACAATTAATCACATTGCAATTTGTCAACTGTAACTCAAATCATAAATATCAAATTGCAGACTCACTTAAATAGCGGGCACCAATAGGACAACGCGGCAAAATCCACAGCTCGGTAATCACGTTGACATTCATAAACCCAAATAGCCAGCCGTGATAAGTGTATCCTCGTGAGAATACTGACCGAAATATCATTCCTTTAGTCCATCTTGTTCAAGCTCAAAGTTAACCCAAGCCAACGTAAGCCAACTCCACTCTTTTTGCCAAATAAAATACCATAGTGCACTCAATGTATTAAAATACATTTGGTGCTAGATTTCAGCCCAATACATTTCCAATTATTTTCGGATTCAGTAATCATTTTGAGCACAGTCCAACCAACTAAACTCGGCCCATCATCCATACTATGAAACCAGTCCATTAACCGCCCAAAAATCACTAACTCCAATTTAAAACTGGTTAAAGCATTTTATTTGGATCTAGTAATATCAAAAGCCCAAAAACACTAATCCAATATCCAAACCCTAATCACACGGGTATATAATGCTTATAACCCTAAACCCCCATTTACCCTAAACACATCTATCTTAAACTAACAGCCCCCATCCTACACCATCTCATGCCAAACCCTAAGAACATAACACCCCGCCCCCATCACTTCTTCTAATCACTCGAATACTGTCACCATCTCATCTCCTAATAGATCTAATAATCGAACTCATCACCATATCATCCTCAATCCGGATCAAACACAAACACAACCAACAAAGACCCCCTTTTGGTTTACAATTAAATCGGCTTCAAAATCTTTATAGAAGGTCTCGGGTAGGTTATTATCATGTGTTGTATTTGATTCGATTTTTTTTGTTTTTGCAAACGAATAAATAGAAGGTGTATAACATTATTGTTATAGATCTTTCTTTATATCATTCGGATATTAAAACGAAGCTAGCTTCAAAATGGATCTATGAAGATGATTCATTCATTTGTGATGAGGTCTTTAACGATCTATGGTTTTTGATGTACCACACGAATGAAAGGAACGACTGAGATCTTGATTTAATTGTTTACGTTTATGTTTTGAGTCTTGTTCTTGTGTAGAGATGGGAATAGATTATGTACGGTTGTGGTTTTGAGGACGATGAGACTAGTATTGGTTATGGATTTGATTTCGTGTCTTGTTATTAGTTGTTGATCCGAATGAGCTGTTGTTGTAAGCAGTATTAGGATTCTTGGATTGATTGAGGAAAGTGTTGCGAAATGATTCTTTCTCTGTGATTGCTTCTTCCCGTTTTGATATCTCGTTGACCACATTTGACCTGTTGATTATTGTGGGAATAGAATATCACCCAGTTGTTTGTTGTTTAGAAAAGGTACTTTAGCAACCTGTTGTTGACTGGGTTTAGGATTGTGTCTTTGTTGTTTGTTGTTATCGTTTGACCGTTTGACCAAGTGACAAACAAACCGAGTCGATGAAATGGTAGACAAACCGAGTACACTTTATGTACACAAACCGAGTCTTAGACAAACCGCGTTCACAACAGATAGACAAACCGAGTTCATAAGTATAGACAAACAGCATCTACAAACACCCACAAACCGCATGCTTGCAAGAAACACAAACCGAGTTCATGACAAGCAGACAAACCGAGTTAAAGAGTGAATGGACAAACCGAGTTCATGATAGAATGGACAAACCGAGTCCAGGGTTAAACAGACAAACCGAGTCTGTGAGCCAATAGACAAACCGCGTCTTTGACCAGTCAAAGCTGTCACTATCACCCATTTTGTCCCCATTATCCATTTTTGGTTACAGTCCAAACATCAATCCCATTGGACACAAATCGAGTCATAGAACACCACTTTTGACACAAACCGCCTCCAAGAACACCCATTCTTTAAACCCAGATCTGTTTCACATTACACCATCCAAATCGAAACTTAACCCACCATAAGGGTCAGAAACTGCAGCCAAACTACAACCGAAAGTATTAACCAAATATTGGGCACAACATAATTTGTACAACACCAAACAAGATGATATACGAGCATTTGACACACCCAACAAACCAATGTGTTAAACAGGAAAACAAATGCGTCAAACAATGGACTTGTGCAATTTGAACATAAAGTCAAGAAAAATAGTCACCACATCTTTGTTGCGTTGAAAACAGGTGTGAACAAGAACAAAATGAATTCACCACAAGTGGGCTTTAAATATGATATAAAGATTTGACTTGACCATGGGCTTTAAGCATTTGACTCATATTCAAATCTTGACCAGTACAACAAAATGGACGAAGGATTATATTAAGCAGACAAGAAATTAACATAAAGTATTAGGCTCAACTGAATATTGTTCGATACAAACCAGTAATACCGAGAGAATGGGAAGCCACGATTCGGACCAAGCACACACAATCAAACCGGATCTAACCATGGCTCTTGATACCAATTGTAGGAAATAACCATATTGATTGTGTGGTTGATTCGGGTGGTCTTGATTCATGGAAGATTAGATCCATGGTTTGAGTTAGATGCAAGAACTAGAGAGATGAAGTTTTAGAGAGAGGTGGGAGACTCTTGAAAGAGAAATCTGGAATGTTAGATTAATGTGACAAAAGTTCCACCCTTCCCTTGTGTGGGAAGGGTTATATATATAGTCCTAATATTTGTGCCCCTAGTGGGCTGTGGAGTGAGCTGACAGTGGGGAAAGCCCCGACCCACTCCACGAATATATATTACTACACTAATAATACTGATAATACTAATACTACTAAACGAATATATATAAGCCTACGAGCTATATAAATGCTAATTAGATACTCGGGGTGACCGAACCTTCATATGAATATTCATATTCCTAACAATAAGTCATAAGGATGAATTGCTCGTTAATAAATTTCCTCCGACATGCTTATTGGGCTCTTATTGGACTCGTCAGCCCAATAAGTCCGATAACCATGTGGGCCGGGTTTATTAACGTCAATTGATCCGAGACTCGACACTAAATTCATAAAAACACAAATATTTCCATAAATATCACTTCTTGATTTGCGTGCCCTCAAAATAATAAATAACTCGCACTTATTTTTTTTTTTTGTCAAAATATTAAATAACTTCTTACGCGTCATTTAATCTTTCCTTTTTAACCTTTTAAAATATTAAGTAACCATGTGCTCGTTAGTTAATATTTTAAATTATCATTTAATGATTTCATATAAGTTTCCACGAGTCATCGCATATTTCGAGTCACATTTTCCAAGTTTAATTCATAATCGAGTCAATATTCATTTCTCAATAGTCCAATATCAATCGTAAAGTCCAAATATCTCTTTTGGCTTGTCGAGGCCACAACGAGACTAAGAAGTCACGGCGACACTTGACTTGGCTCAATATCAACATAGTTCAATATATAATTATAACAACAATTCCACATATTCAATCAACCACCAACAATATTTTTAACGGCCAAATAACCTACGGCTTGTTATCTACCAACTCCCCCACATTCAACGCAATAACAACAACCAGAACCAATGTTTCCAGGCCGAGACCCTATTGGTCTCGGCTCCAACCCTCGCACCAAATAAACCAATTCGACCCTAAGTCTTTCTCGGCATCAACACTCAACAGCCTCAAAATAACCAATATATAACAACATCAACAAAAATAGTATCCAATCCAACTTCCAAATCAATACCTCGTGTACTCGAGGGTTTTACCAAACCCTAAATCCACCATAAACAGTCACGACACAAAAGTAATAAAGACATATGCGACTCACAAACTCGACTCGACCACAAATATATATAATAGATGTCGGCCGTGAGCTATAGCTCACGGCACAACCTCGACAAGACCACTATCGACACAACACAACCAAGAAATGATACCAAAAGTTTATTAGTTATTTTTAGTTAATAAAAACATGAAACCCATATGTTTTATCACCCAGTCGAACTAAAACTGTAAATATTAACTCGACACACTCGAGTTGTTTCACACCGAGTCACAACCACGGGTGAGCTGGTGTTACCCACCTTTTAAACTCTTGGATATGCGTAGATCTTGGTCGAAAATGTTTTAGGTGGCATGTGGTAATGGTGTTGGAAGTTTTTCGAACGCGTATGGTGGTGAACGAGGATATGGGGTTTAAAAGACGAGGTTTGGTAGTGGCGGTGTAAGAAAAGGAGAGGCGTTGGTGGTGTATGGTGGTCGCCAGATTTTGTGGCCGGAGAGGAAGATATGGAGAGAGAGAGAGAGAGAGAGAGAGAGAGAGAGAGAGAGAGAGAATGGGTCGGCTGAGTGTGAAATAGGGTTTAATAACCCTAATTGGAGCTATAGTATGTGCTTATATAGTCATTGGACTAAGTTTGAATGTATAATGTCCCTTAGGGACTGAATTTGTAACTTGGGAGCGGGGTGGGAAGTGGCATTCGGCCAAACTTCTTATAAAATGTATCCGGGATAGATTTGAGTGCCGAGATATCTTCCCGAATGATTTTAATGTATTCCACTGATCTTAGAATAATTTTTCCAATCAAATTGACTATAAATACGTCTATATTTGTTTTGTGTGTCAAAATAATCAATATTTCTCGTATTTATTAGGTCTAACTGTGCCGACTCACGGAGTGCCTAACTGGGTACACAGGACATTACTCATCACATCATAAAAGTTCACAATATATTACCAAAAATTCGGATAAAATACCCAACACATTCCAACAGTGATTGCAATTAATAAAATATTCATTTTAAAAAGTAATGCGGTAAATTTGAAAATGCTCCCGAAATTTACCAGTTGTCACAAAACCTAAACTATTCCCCGGCAACAGAGCCAAAAACTTGATGGGGCTTTTGTAAGACCTCTAAGAAGTTTTACAATCCTCCTAGGTAGTGTACCTAACCGTTGTAGTGTAATATAGGCAAGACACGGGGGGAGGGGGGGTTGATCGTTCTCTAGGGGAATAGTGTTTTGAAGGCCGAAGTGTATGACGATATAGGTCTAAAGGTGAGGGACGATTCTTTTTGTGTTTTTATATCTTTTAGAAAAGTAATTAAAATCTCGGGGTTTGAAAGAGTGGGCGTTTTAACTACTAATTAATTAAAAATATTTAAACTAATAATTAAACTAATAAACAAGAAAAGTAAATTGGTGAAAACTCTTATGATAGGAAGATGTGTTTACTTAGATTTATTTACTCCCTAGTTGTCTCTTATTGATTAGTCGAATCGTCACGTCCTTGTCTAATTGGAGCGTTATATTCCTATGTTCTCGTGGGGTGGTTCCAATGGCTCCAACTCTTTGAGTGTATAAGTCTCCTTTAGAAAACTCTAGATCTACAAGTGACAATTAAGTTATCTCCTTAGGATCTCCTACTATCTACAAGCCGCAACTCACGCAATAAATACAACGAATAAAACCACCAGCGTAGTCTAGGGTATAAAGGCGTTAAGTTGGACGTTCAAGCTAGTACATATAAGAGTTTAGCCAGTTTTCCAATTCCTAACGCAAGACAACCAATTCAACAAGAGACGACAATCAATAACTAACAACTAGGTTTCATTAGATCTAAGCAAACACTAATTAATTTAGCCTAGCATTTTAAGCTGAAGACAAGAAAAACATAAAATTGAACAACACATAGACATATTGAAGGATTAAGGATGAATTACTTATCTTCGACAAAACATGGATAAAAAGGCTATAAAAAGCATTACACAATAGCAGAAATTTGTCTAGGTCCAAAGTAATACATGAATAAAGGAAAACATACGAAAATATATATAGATTTACATTTGTGACGGCGTTACATTATGGGTTGTGACGCCGTCAGCCCGCCGTCATTAGGGTTTTGTCAGTTGCAAGTCGTTGTGACGCCGTCGCTAGTGTCTTCTGACGCCGTCATGATGGTCTTGACACCGTCAGCCTTTAAAAGTTCTGGGCCGTCATGTTATAGAGTTCTTCAAAAGTTCTAAGCCATCGCTTGTAAAATTTGTATAAATATTCATCTCTAATTGCAAGTGATGGCGTCACGTGTAAAGTGTGACGCTGTTTGGAGCCCTTTTCCAGACAGATTCGCGAATTTTTTCTTTTCTTCTCTTTCTTGTCTATTTTAGCCCAAAACATTGCCGATTTTCATATTTCGCGTCTCAAGTACCTAAAATTCAAAATGAAACGATTTAGGGCAATATTTAATCAAATATATATGACTTTAGGGCTTAAATGACCCTTTACAAAAGTACCAGATAAATACTTATCAACTCACAATCTAAACTAAACACAAACAAGACTCAAAAAACAAACACAAAGATCTCAGTCCGTTCACTTTCTGTAACAATCTTTAAAGATTTTTTGTGTGTAAACCAAACCCATCGTAGATCTATAAGAAGAATTAAATTTTATTAAATATTCAAAACTTAAGAGAAAGATCAAAACAAAAGTGTTTCAAACTTACTTTCATTCGGTAAAAAAAACAAGAAACCTACCCAAGACCCGAATAGGATCGAACCTACCCGAGACCCTCCAAAGGATCTTGAAGCCAAAGATTTGAACCAAGCAAGTAAGTGAATACAAAGTTTAGGGTACGGTTGCATTTTGTCCGATTGAAGTGGGTTATAGCTACCTGGGTTCAAAACAATCATCAAGAAGCCGAGGAGTTTATTCAAATAAAGTGGGTTTTGTTTTTGTTGTTCAGGTAATAAAGAGAAAAGAAGGTTTGTGTAGTTAAACCAAGAAGGTGTCATCTTTTTTATTTGAATGTGTTGCTGCATTTGTGAGATTTAAGTTTTGAGAAAAATGTAATTTGAAGTCAAATAGAGAAGAAAGAAGTGAGATGACTGCGAATAGTTAGGGTAGGGGAAATTAGGGTTGTGAGAAGGGTTGTTAGGTTTAGTTGTTATTGGATTTTGGTTATTTAATGTGAGCCTGAAAACACCAAAGTTTAGTAAAGATTTAGTAGGGCTGGTTATTTCAACCAAATATGCTTCACGTCTATTTTGTTTACATCTAAAAATAACGTAAGCTTACAAATGATTCACACCTCCTGCTTCTTATAGACTAACGAGCGGGGTAGCCCGCGCGTTGCGACGGGAGTGCTATGTTGATAGTGTCGGTTTATGTTTACATCAGGAAGGATGATTAAGAGGATAATCACTGCGTAAAAAAAATTAAGAGGATAATCATTGCGTAAAAAAAAATTGTGACCCGCGATTTACAATGGTTTTTAGTATATAGAGAGCATGTAAGCCCGCGTGTTGCTGCGAAAGCAGGAATGTTTTATTACAACCATTCTATACCAAACTAATCAATACAGAGGATTCTCATACTGTAGCTTTTATACTTCACATCAGTCGACTGCATTTCTAATATCAGTGCTCAGACCTAAAAACCAAGTGCCGCATTACATCACTAACACATATTGGCCTCATCAACTGATCTATCCATCCAAACAGCGGACAACATTTCCTACAACAATGTAAGCAATCAGCATACCAGTATGCAGAACCTCCAAACTTTACATGAGTCGTATATGAAGCAGAAAAAGGAAGGCAACCTTGCTGAAGTTCCCTAAAATTGATAAATCATTTTAGTAGATAGTTTTATCAAGGCTTTGACTCCAAATTTGTGCATATAAACTGTAGAAATTCTTGTGGGCATACGCTCCCCAAATGAGAACAGGTGATCCATATTACGCGGTGTAAACTCTTTAGGTTCAGCAACCAATCTTCTATTTTTTTCTATGTCGGCGAACACTGCATATTGATTGTGTTGGAGACACCATTGTCTTGATCGGTAGCCTTCAGCGAATCAGGGTCGACGATTCTGTATCTTCCAACATATTTAGGTTCACACCCTGTAATATCCATTCATAGTAACTATACATGAGCATCTATTAGAGATATGAGACTTACCTCTTGAGGCTTTGTTTGACACCTTTCGATGAGTCAAAATGCATCAAAGGATTAGTATTTTCATATCCATTAATAGGTTAAGTAGTTACAAAACAATCCTGTAGAGTAATTATCTTTAGGCAAAGAAGAATTTTTTTTGCGAAGCAATAGTATGCAGGCAACAGTGCTTTTATCCATTATACCCAACTACAAAAATAACAACCTATAAGTTTTCAATATTTCAATGTAACATTTACCTTTGTAATTACGACTATGGTACCATTACCTGTAAAAATTGGACAGATATGAGATTTAGAATTTAGGGGAAAGAATCCATCATTCTTATGTTACAAAAGTTAACACTTTATTCAAAAGTTATCCTATAACTGTGCAACTTTCTTACTGTTTCACAACACAATCAGAGGCACAATTTCAAAAGTAACTACAAAGATGTTAAACAGTGATCATATTGCCACAACCTATTATTAATATGTATTATATCTACTGGTGATATGAAAAGAATGTTTATACAATGATAATGGTATAACGAACCTCTTTTTTCATGTCAATTTTCTGAGATGCATATTCTTTGACTGATGAGCAAATTTTTACCTGTGTATGTGAAATTCCCCAAGAAAACTTCAGAGACAAAGTTCCTGAACCACATCCCCTGAACCACACCCCCTGAAGCACACCCCTTGGAACACACCCCTTGAACCAAACCCCCTGAAATTACAACACTACAACAAAGTAACAGCCCCTTAAATTTAAATAATTTGATTCAGTCAATATATTTTGCAATCTCAAAGAATAAGAATAGAAGCATTAATCTAAATGTTATCTTAAATATCATGTTGATATTACGACGGGATTCAATAACTATACTTTTTAGTAGCAAATCTGATAACAAAACGTCAAAAAAGTTGGTTAACTGTATGCATTGTTGCAGGCAAAATAGTAAACCGGATATATGGCATAGCACAATCCTAGTACTTGTGTTAATACTTAATAATTATATATGTTTCATTCTATTCCTGCGCTCGTCCTTACTGAAGAGACTCGAATTATAGCAAAATAAGAACAAAAGCCTGGCAGTTACTCATCATCCAAATTCAAATATATATCCCACTTACTACATGTTCTGTACCAATGATACACTTTTAGATTATTTTTGGCCTATTTTACCAGTTTGCATCTAAACAAAGTACAATAGCATGTATATGTTCTAATGAGTACTAAAAATTGTGAATTCATTCGAGGTAAAAAAACATTTATTATAGAACACACATGTAAGTAATAGTATGTGTGTATAGTTCATAGTTGTAAAATAGCCTGTATGAAATGTTCCATTACCTCATAAACACACTGGGCTTCTCAGAATGGAATTAACCAATTCGTCATATTTTAAGACGCTTCGTGGTGCTTTCATCAAAGAGTGTATTCTGCCTCGACGGTTGTTCACCTTGTGTTTCAACGGCCTGCGTTGAAGTGGTAAAAAACTTATAAGCAAGAAAGCAACCATTATGAAATAGATAGATATAAACTGCAAACTATTGTCAAATAAGTCACCACAATTCATTCACATACCAGAAGAAGGAGATCGACTTTCTTGTCATGTATGGAAAAGGCTCTCAAAATATTTCATCTTATGTGAGGACCTGGTGTGCTGTTGACAGAACCTATTTCATGTTACGGTATCGATGAATTTTCAGTTAATTTCCTGCATTCATGCATAATTAACTGTCCGTTACATTTCCAGAAATCATGTTACAAAATTAACACAATGTTCGTTTTTTTCCCCAATTAAAGATATTTTGTAGGTTATCAGTAAGATATGTTCTCATATGAAGGTTCGGCATTGTTGAGACAGTAACATAATAGATTTGACTGATTAATAGTTGGAACAACAGTTGAGATATAAAGGGACTTGTGCAAGATAAAAAATCAATGCTACATTATAAGATAGATGCTTTAGTTAAAAATCGTGTTAGGAATTTAAATAAAAAATGAATGGTTTTGAGAATTCCATTACTGCTGATATGCGTTCCATCATATTGCTAGGAATTTAAATAAAAAATGAATGGTTTTGTGAATTCCATTACTGCTGATATGCGTTCCATCATATGTATGTTTTATACCAAGCGGGTGATTTATACTCATATATCTACTTCTAAGAAACAAAGGCACAAAAATGAATGGTTTTGTGAATTCCATTACTGCTGATATGCGTTCCATCATATTGCTAGGAATTTAAATAAAAAATGAATGGTTTTGTGAATTCCATTACTGTTGATATGCGTTCCGTCATATGTATGTTTTATACCAAGCCGGTGATTTATACTCATATATCGACTTCTAAGCAACAAAGGCACTTAAAGTGATTATAGTATTATTTACCTGATCATGCTTATCATTTTAAGCATGATTATAGTATTTCAATTGGGAAACTGTTATCGTTTGCAGGTGAGGTTTCCAGACTTTAAAAGTGCATTAATCATGAATGACTATGAGATCAAAAAAAGCTAGCTTTATGATCACAAAAAAAATCCAGTAAATAACCATTTCAATAAAACACAAATTAACCCTTAACTGAATTAAAACACCCAAATCTTGCTAATTTGTTCCACTAATTTTTGTTTTTTGTTTTTTTTATCAAAGCACGTTAATCTGTTTTTCCTGTCAATAGCCACTTAAACTAAACACAAATTAACCACAAATCAGTAAAAATGATTAAGAACTACACACCTTAATTAAAAAAATTGATGGCATCGGCACTTCATCCTCTTTTGCAATCCATGTTCAAACCTACAATTATACACAAATATGTTTGGTTATAGATGATAAAGTAATGTGCATCTTTTGTATTTGATTATTTGATAAGTCACCTCTGTTGTAATTTAAATAGCATCTACACACTAATTAAATAAACACATCAAGAGTACATAGCAGAAGCAGGATCAACTTTAACACATATAATAAATTACAAGAATAATAAACAAGGGTTACCACGAGATCCTAGCAAGAACAAGGATCGGTCTTCTCTTCTAATCACAAGATCAACATATAGGATTAACGTGGAACACCTTACCGTTTTGTTCCACAATTCAAGATGAACAACTAAAGTAAGTTGTTACCGAATTCTTGTACACACGTACTATAACCGATCAAGCAATGATGCTAGTGATTAGACACATTAATTAAACCAATATCCAATTGTTTAATAAAAACCAAAACCAATTAAGTTAAACAACACATTGAATACTGTATGTCACAAATTCAATCGTACCATGTGATATAAAATATTATAAATATTATAATGCATATCTTCACTTTGTAAGAGTCAAAGATATCATTCTAGATACTGTACGATGTACAGTATATATCACATGGTTTGTCAATTGGTTTTAGACACAAAGAGAAGTAAATAAAACTTTTGGGTTATAGTAAATCGTACAAAAACGTCCAATCACTAAAGACCCAAATGTTTTATATTTATAGTGAATAG
This sequence comes from Artemisia tridentata subsp. tridentata, assembly GCA_021014915.2. Lineage (NCBI taxonomy): Eukaryota > Viridiplantae > Streptophyta > Magnoliopsida > Asterales > Asteraceae > Artemisia > Artemisia tridentata. The sequence continues at coordinate 419,746,133 of CP139507.1, read as the reverse complement.
GTTTCTTTGGGAAGAAGCCAATCGATTTAGAGTTAGGAACCCTTTAGGCCGATCGGTTCTACTTGCTCTCCAAGAAATCTAGATCCTTCCAATCCCCAATTTCACTAATAGTCCTTCCACTATTTTCTAACGGTCGTTAGTCAACACCGTTAGTTTACATAACGTCCGTTATGTATCATTTCGTGTCCAAATAATTAATATATACAATAATTATACATATTAATTATTTACTTGATCATCATACGTAAAGTGTGCAATCCCTCGGTCCCGAGTTCGATTCTAGTCATATACATTTTAATATAATTTCCATAACTCTAACAACTCCCACTTGGAAATCTATTAAAAGTATAATTGACATTGGTTAGCGTCTAGCAACACGCCAATGCCCCTAGTACAACTCGGGTGTGTGGTCTCCTGGAAAAACCACTTGATGATTAGATCATCATACTTATCCTTTTGTCTCTAATACTACATTAATAAAGATATGGATCTTAGTCATTCTTTATTAATAATTCTGTTTCTCGTTTTTAGATTACGCAAGATTACCAAATCTTCTGAATAAGCTCAGGGGAGATCTTGGGCATGGCCATGCAAACATCTTGCTAATCCCACGAGGGGCCCAGTAGTATTAAACTTCAAATAAATTTGAAGGAACAAATCTCATTTTGACTACGAGCATAACTCATACACTTTGCAACACTTCCGAAAACAATCCGTATAGCTACCAGTTACGTATAGCGTTAAATTGAGTCACAGAAATGCACTACATGTATGAACGATTATCTGGTATCTCAAGTCTAAGGATAAATATATACATGATTTACTTAATGACAAGATCCATAAAGTAAACTCATGAAGTTGGGATAGTCCTATATTCCAATCCTTGAATATCATGTGATATTGGTATCTCAACCTTACAGTACATTCTACCAATCCTCACATTTGTCTTAATTCAATAATACTCCCATATTATTGATCGATAACGGACTATTTAGAATAACATAAGTTATTCATGGATTTAAACATGCAAATATAGGATACAATTTATTATTGATGAAAACAAACGTACCACGTACTTTAATTCATTGTAAATAATAATTGCTTAACATCCCTTATCCAATAACATAAGTTATTCATGGATTTAAACATGCAAATATAGGATACAATTTATTATTGATGAAAACAAACGTACCACGTACTTTAATTCATTGTAAATAATAATTGCTTAACATCCCTTATCCAAACACTAAATATAGATCAATGCATGATAATTCTCATTAATGAATTATGCCACAAGTCATGACAACCATACTTGTTGACAAGGCATAAATCAACTAATTTTGATCTATCGAAATTTTGAGAATACTTATTTCAATAATGAAATTCTTGTATGTGTATATTCATTTATCTAGATATTGCCACATACTTCATAAAATTGCATGACATCCTCAATCGCAAATTTATGACAATTAAACTACCAAACCTTTGTAGTTAAAGTATTCAAATTCTTTATGTATAATGCAACTATGCTCTTATTGAGCATAACTAGTACACATGGTCTCCTAATAAGGATGAGCTCCCACCATGACTAGTATTGAGTGTCATCTCAATCTCATTAGCATCATTGTATCCAAACAACAATATGCTCTTTCCAAGTTCCCGTAAACTTTAATATCCATCGTGTAATGTTTGACATCTACAAATCTTACAAGATTTGTCATCTATATCAACATCTTGCTATATGGCTCTTATTTAGAATTTTGGAGCAAATCCAGGCTGAGGATGTAAATTCTAAACCATATCCATTACACTTAGCTATCTAATAATTTTCAATTAGATACTAATGTTGTCAATCATCTTGCATCCAAGCATGATACAACAAATAACATGATGTACATGAATAATCCTTTCGTCAACCTTGGATTTATTCATGTCATATCTTTTCAAAGATATATTTCTATCTAGCCTTCTAATAGAATATCATGTTTATTAGAAACAGTTATTTTTACCGCTTATGTTTATAACAATAAACATATATTTCAAGGTTTTATTTTCTAAATTTCCATGTGAAGTTTCATTCCAAACTAAGACTTAACATTAAATGTTAATGGAATGGTACTTCCTATATGTTATACAACATATATGAAATAAGAAAATAAATATAATACTCCCACTAGCTTTCAGGAATATTAAGACATATTTTATTTTAATTATAAATCAAAACATAGATTTAATAACTAAACATAAGTATATCTTCTAGATGCATTGCATAAATCCATTCACAAATGATTTGCATTTTGTATACTACTAAAGATTATTTCCTTTCAATTACTTATCGTCCTCGCTCAAGTAATTATCCAAGAAAGAGTTTTGATATTCCATTATTAATTTCATATAAAGAAACTAAGAATGTCAATCATAATCTTTATACATTTAATGTGCTTAGAAAGAATTTCAATCACATTTAATTGCTTAAGTGTGTTTGATAATCTTTTCACACATTAAATATGTATACAAATCTGTCCATAATGATTTCTACACAATAATTTAAATCTCTAGGATTTTCATTTCCTTTGTAGAAACTCATTTTCATTCTATAGTATAACTCTAGAGTTTAAGATCAACTACGTTATCAAACTAGTTATCTTCTTGGACTGCATCTATTTATTCATAGTATGAGTAAATTGCCAAATAACCATTTGCAATTTATTAACAGGCATACCATGATCCTGTAACTCATAACCCTCAACATATTCTACAAACATTTGAGATATCCTTTCGGATCTATGAAATGAGAATTCCATCATCTTGAGATTTAACATTAACATGTTTAATTCTCATTATGATTTTGCTAGTGTATTTCTAGAAGATTATGTATCTTGTAATTTTATCTCATCGAGATAAAACTCCCACTTGCCTTTTGCAATTTATAGATTACCTATAAATGCTTAGCAGAAAGAGCAACATAAAATTGTTCTCTTTTGGGACTTTTACAAACATATTTTGACAGTTTCTATCATTAATTTGTTAATAACCTACTCATAAGTAGTTTAACAAATTCTGAACTTCAATTTTAAGACCTAATGTGATTTATCACATTCCATAATAAATGGTGTCTTATTAATCTTCGAGTCTAATTGAGTATATTCAATCCTTACTCAATTTTCTAACCTTGATATCTTTAGGAAGAATAGAAGATATAATTATCTTAATCAAACAATATAACAAGAGTTTGATTTTCCTAACTGAACATACCATACTCATATGTATTTCATTAGGATTAATTTTGTAAGTCAATCTTACAATATGTGAGATAAATATATTTTGTTTTGGCTTACCTATTTACCAACTAAGTCAATTTAATGGTACAATAGATTTTCCAAGCCAATTGCATGCTTTATAACATAAGTGCCTATTTGCCCAAGCCACTTTATTTCTATGTCTAACCAAAAAGACATAAACTGTTATAATCCCAATGTACGTTATAAATCATTGATCAACTCAATGACTTCTTGTATATGTTTTAATTAAAAAACATAACAAGATAACGTCTTACTTTATTATAAGTCTTATAGCAATAAAAGACTTCATATTTATATCTTACAATATAAACATGTATAATTAAAGTAATCATGAACACCACTATATGGTTTCATTTATATTTCAAGTTAATTTATTACTTCATATATTTATGTCATTCCACGAATACATAAGCATTCAAATTATGAAGTAGTTTTAGATTACTTCATTTATTTATATCATTGAACCAATACATAAATATTTATTATGAAGTAGTCTTATTATCATATTGACACTCGTTCTAATAATTATCTAATTTAAAAACATGTAAATTAACATAGTTTCATCACATCAGCTTAGGCTGCTAGCAATGAAAGCATGTAATTTACCTTGTCATTAATATCTAGTAATGAAAGTAGATATTAACTCCAAGTGTTCAATAAATTAGAACCACATTAGAACATCAATCTCTGACCTTGCAGTCAAGAGAACCCTTTAAATCATATCCCTTTATGTTGTTGCTTGCACACAATAAAGATTTCTCCCACTTGTGCATGGAACAACACTATGTATCAGATAAACAACACGTCAATAGTTTGCTTATGTGATTAATATGATTTGTGTCATAGATATAAGTAGATATAGAGTCACCTCGTTTAGTAAGGAAACGTACACGACTATCCTTAATACCACAAGTGTCTATAATTGGAAAGTAATTATCTCAAGAGATTCTAGAGATAATCCGGGTTACTACCAAGATAACAAAGCTTGTAGCTCCCACTGAATTAAGGATCACTACATGAACTCATTATTCAGTAATTACAACACAATGCTCCCACTGGATTTGACAACATTATAAGTGTTTCAAAACACAGTAAAAGCAAATAGCGTGCTGCTTACTTTCCTACACTTTTGAGTAATCCCTTACGTATTACATACTAAGGTACTCAAAGAATGTATTCTACTTTGTTAATGATGGAATATCCATCAATTGCAATTAACTTGAAAAAATTGGGTATGCAATTTCTTCCTCAATTAGGTCTACCATCACCTACAGTGATATGTAGCACCTTTAAATGGTCAAAGCACAATAACTAGATCAATCATTTTAGTTTGCCTTTTACCAATTTCGCAGTAATTAGTCTGGCTTCTAATTTTAATAACTCCTAAAACGTGCAATTTCTACAAAATTTGCCATGAGTTATTTCTTAGAATTTAGACAATTCTAATTTTCCTATTATACCTTTCTCATTCATGAAAAGGAATACGATTAAGTCTCACTCTTCACACGGAAAGTAGACTTGTTTTATTCTTTTAGTTAAGTTGACTCTATCCATCACACCTTCGGGTGTTGATCAACTTTTCACTAAAAGAATGTTCTACGTTTACGGTTTTATCGTTGCATTTAATACATTAAAAGAATTTTCAAAATTCAATTTTAGTATTTTCGATAATAAACTTTTCAAGAAAATTAAACACCCATGGTAAATAAACATTTAACCATTTAATTTTCACTAAAAAATTAGGATCCAAATTGACGTCGTTTCATTACATCAGCTGAGGCTGCTAGCAATGAAAGTACTCAATAAGGTAGAGCTACACTCAATTGCCAATATCCAATTGCAATTCCTAGAGTCTTGGGACTTACATATTTTTCCAACAATAGTTGCAAATGTAAGCATGTTTCATCCCCAAATCTTTATGCCTTGACGCCGTTCCATCACATCAGCTGAGGCTGCTAGTGATGAAAGTGCTCAATTAAGTTAACCAATTTAGAAACATGTAAACTTGACGCCGTTTCATCACATCAGCTGAGGCTGCTAGCAATGAAAGTGCTCAATTTACCCTTTGATTCCCATTCTTTGAATCATTACATTCAGCTGAGGCTGCTAGTAACGATAGAATGTAATCTCAGGTGTTTCCGTATTAATTGGATGGCATATAACTTAAATTTTAAGGGTTTTAAATTTTTGATGTGTAATAAAAAAATATGTACAAGATGTCATGCATTCATCTTGTATCATATGTTTTCTACAAAAACCATTAACTCATTCGCAGCTTAAAATCAACAAAATTTTAATTGATGTCGTTGAGCAAATTACAACATTGCCTTAAGATGCTTTGTATTTTTCATCGTGTACTTGGTAAGTCTAATATTGACGCACAGGCGAGCGGAGGGGCAAACGTCCGCCGAAGCTAATTAAAAACGCGCCCCTTTCGGATGACAATTTAATGTCAAGCCTCCTTATACCCACTTTATAGTTTGTCAATATTAGGTCCGCCGCTTCGACCACTTTTGTACAGTAGCATCAATCAATTAAAAACTTTAAGATTTTCAAGCTTAAAATCATTTATGTAGTAAATTATTATATTGCTAGTCTCGCCTGGGAGCAAATTACCGTGCGAAGCGAACCACTATCGGCACATATGACTTGACAATAAATTAATTTATCACAAAGGTTTCATAGTTATTAGGTTCATTTATTTTATTATAAAAAAAAATTACCCTCTTAAATGATAACAATCCATCATAATACAAATAAGATCAAGTAATTTAAAAAATAAATAAACACTCAATAACACGTATATGATCATTAACAATATCATATAGCCACATGCAAACCAATTGATAAACCCTATTAATAATCTTTATGTGAAAATTTATGTAATTAATTACCAAAACTCCCATTGGTTTTCGAGCTCATTGTGCCCAATGGACCACAGACGCCAAATAGCTTGGCCGCGTAAGTTTTAAATAATTAATTACCACGTTGCACATAACCAATTTATTAATATATTTTAATTAGGGTCTTCCCTAATTTTAGATTTATCATAAAAACATGTAGCAAATAAACAAATCTAATCTATAATTCTTTGCATGAAGAATTATAGATCAAACAAGATCGTAACCCTAATTACTCAAATAAACACATAGCACATCATGTTCTTAATTTAGGGTTACTAACTAATTAATTAGTTATAATAGGGTCGAAACCCTAACCCTAAATTCTATTTGATTTTTATTAGTTTGTTTTCTACAAAAACAAAACCCTAATAATAAAAATCGACCAACATGTGTATAAATCAAGAATTGATTTTAATTATGCGTTTAAGTAATATCATTAACATGTTAAAGCAGGCTCATGATGCCACTGTTGTAATTTAAATAGCATCTACACACTAATTAAATAAACACATCAAGAGTACATAGCGGAAGCAGGATCAACTTTAACACATATAATAAATTACAAGAATAATAAACAAGGGTTACCTCGAGATCCTAGCAAGAACAAGGATCGGTCTTCTCTTCTAATCAACAAGATCAACATATAGGATTAACGTGGAACCCCTTACCGTTTTGTTCCACAATCCAAGATGAACAACTAAAGTAAGTTGTTACCGAATTCTTGTACACACGTACTATAACCGATCAAGCAATGATGCTAGTGATTAGACACATTAATTAAACCAATATCCAATTGTTTAATAAAAACCAAAACCAATTAAGTTAAACAACACATTGAATACTGTATGTCACAAATTCAATCGTACCATGTGATATAAAATATTATAAATATTATAATGCATATCTTCACTTTGTAAGAGTCAAAGATATCATTCTAGATACTGTACGATGTACAGTATATATCACATGGTTTGTCAATTGGTTTTAGACACAAAGAGAAGTAAATAAAACTTTTGGGTTATAGTAAATCGTACAAAAACGTCCAATCACTAAAGACCCAAATGTTTTATATTTATAGTGAATAGGTTTCTTTGGGAAGAAGCCAATCGATTTAGAGTTAGGAACCCTTTAGGCCGATCGGTTCTACTTGCTCTCCAAGAAATCTAGATCCTTCCAATCCCCAATTTCACTAATAGTCCTTCCACTATTTTCTAACGGTCGTTAGTCAACACCGTTAGTTTACATAACGTCCGTTATGTATCATTTCGTGTCCAAATAATTAATATATACAATAATTATACATATTAATTATTTACTTGATCATCATACGTAAAGTGTGCAATCCCTCGGTCCCGAGTTCGATTCTAGTCATATACATTTTAATATAATTTCCATAACTCTAACAACCTCTTCAATGATCTTGTTAGAATATAGATGCATCTCTGTAGCCAATCGATGATCAATGTAAGCAAGGAAAGAGAGAAGGTTCTAGCGATATTGATCTCCTTGTTTGAACCTGCGAATAACTCACAAAACAATTACAAAGTGAATTAATTATATTTTTGTTAAAACCAAAAATTTAAGAACCCATAAACCTAAACACAATTAAACCCAAACCCATCACATACCCAATGCATAGACTTGACCATGTTCTCGATCTTGGTAACGATCTCAATGTTATCATGCACAATCAATTTTCCTTCTGCCCTTAAGACCCTGTCGACTTCTGCAATGACTAATTTTAAGTTGCACCTGTATTATTGAAAATATAGCTTCAGTTATGCGCATAGAAAAGTATCAGTGGGGTGTATGAAGGTGTGTTTCAGATTTTACTACTAAAATTTATCGATGTTGTACATAAAAATGCTTTTAACTTTACTAATCCTAATTGGGGGATGTTTAGATGTGCCTTGTGAATGTGTTTCTATGATTTTGAGTAATGAGAATCAACCTTATGCTGTGGTTAGAATGAATATAGATGTGTAGATTAACACTTTGAAGTCAAAGATTGTAACATCAAATTTAAATGAATTTACCTTTTCTTAGCTCTTGAGAAAAGATGCTCAGCGTGGAGAAGATCATATGTTCGCGGATAAGTCCTCCGGTGCAGGTTTTCCACACACTCCAGTCTCGGTGCTCTTTAAGCAGTATTGTGGTGAGTCTAACCTTTCGGGCCACATTTTTGGCAAGTTTGAACCACGAACTGAAGAATCGGCCGGAATATTATGCATACATGGTTGAAGTTCTACATTCCTGTAGCATTACAATATAGTATTATTTACCCGATCATGCTTATCATTTTAAGCATGATTATAGTATTTCAATTGGGAAACTGTTATTGTTTGCAGGTGAGGTTTCCAAACTTTAAAATTGCACTAATCATCAATCACTATGAGATTAAAAAAAGCTAGCTTTATGATCACAAAAAGAAAATCCAATAAATAACCATCTCAATAAAACACAAATTAACCCTTAACTGAATTAAAACACCCAAATCTTGTTAATTTGTTCCAGTATTTTTTTTTATCAAAGCACGTTAATCTGTTTTTCCTGTCAATAGCTACTTAAACTAAACACAAATTAACGAAAAATCAGTAAAAAGGATTAAGAACTACATACCTTAATTTAAAAAATTGATGGCATCGGCACTTCATCCTCTTTTGCAATCCATGTTCAAACCTGCAATTATACACAAATGTTATTAGAATGCAACCATCGGATCATATATAGCTAGATTTGGTATAACACTATAATGTCCGCAATTTAGCAACTATTTTTAGGGCGTATATACCAACCTGTCAGAAAGCACACCTAAAAAGTATAACTGCAGCCCAATCTAAATTCACATAAGGATAATAAGTCCAACTCACGGTATTAGCAACAACAGATCATAACAAATTTTCAGCAAATTTTTATAGGTAAAAAACGTATATTGTTCTTGGTATAATCTCATAGGTTATCTGATCCACATAAAACCTTATAGCAAGAAGAGATTACAGGAAATTTTCAGATTATAGGTATTCCAGAAGTTGGTTAACACCTAAAAGGGAGATAAGAATCAAAACGATAAAAAAACGCATACAATAACAAAACGATAAAATAATGCGGCTGTTTGTGTCCCCAAACCCCTAACACAAATTAGGGGATACAACAACGAACAAATATAACTTTCCTATAGAACAATTAAAATAGAGGTATATGCTAATTTACACAACAAAGGACTTTAGGGATAAGAAACTTACCATCCACATCACAGTTACATTATCTATATATTTGACACATGGATGACCACAGTCAATGAATAAGTTGTTGCAAGAGGTAACAAAAATCAATAAATTAAACCCACCTGAAAACACCAAAAATAATTTCATCTGTAACAGCAACAATCACAAGCCCTCAATCTTCCAATACCGACCTCAATCCACCATCGTTGCAGCATTCCGGATATATTTTCCATGTCTCTGGAAATCGCACCCTAAAAAAAACCTAAAAAACAAAAAGATTAAAACCCATTTCACTCAATTAAAACATGTAAAGATTAGGGTTGATAAAAACCAATTTTGTAATAACATAAGAAAACCCCTAAAAAATAAACATGTTAAAAACCTGTAATTAGGGTTGATAAAATTACAAATTTGGTTTTTCTCCATCTTCAATCCGCCTGTTGAATATTGTTTAAGAATGAAAAATCAAATTGAATTTGATGGTGTGTTTGATGAATCAGGGGAGAAGGGAGTGGTTTTGTTTCGTGTGTGTGTATGTGTGTGTGTATCTGTGTGTTTCGATGAAGGTGGAGAAGAAATGTGAAGAAAGGTCGAGAAGGGCGGGAAATATCTGGGAGTAAAACACTTTAGGATTAGTGATTAGTGGATGAACAGTTGGAATAAGAGTGCACTCCCAATGTTACAGCCACACATTTCTAATTAGCCACTCTTAATTAATTTGCTAATCCATGAACAGTTGGATAACAGTAAACTCCCAACATGGGAGCCACATATTTGGTGCAATTATTTTGCTAAACCCACATTAGCCCTAACCCAACTCCTGCCTATTAGATATATATATAATTCAACCAAATATGTATATAAGATATTAGTAACTCAAATATGAATCTTTTGTAAGCTTTATTCAGAAAAATCAAATGCAAACATAAAAAAACGCATTTTTAACTAAAATATCTATTTGATGTTTTATTTCATTAATAAAATTGTTTTATAATGGGCGTGTCTTGACATGATCCGACCCGACACACTGATTGATTTATCAATTAATTTTTTTGTTTAACGTGGGAACCACCTTAATTTTTCGGCTAGGTAGTCACTCTCTCCGTAATGTTAAAAAACGGGTTGAGTTTCAGTCATTAAAAAAAAAAAATAAAAAAAAAAAAAATAAAAAAACTAACGTTACACAATGAACAATTAGATATAGTCGTGTGCATCGCACATGTCTGAATGCCTCATTTATATAATTCATAGATGATTGACACATGCATATAGGTGGATAAATAGAGAGATAAGTATGAAGATAATTATTATGCTAGCATTTAAAAACATACAAATTTTTGCACTTTTGATTGTAGAAAAAACATGTACGAATCACACATTTGATGTAGTGTGTTCTTGACATATTGTTCAAACTACCTATTCAAAAATTTCATGTAACATCTGAGAGAAGTAATGTTACTAGCCGAAGTACTAATCACAGTGATAACTTTCTTTTAGATTTAAATTCTGGGAGGATCATTGGATAGGGCTATGTAACCTCAAAACATCTTACCCGAGACTTTATGCTCTTGAAAAAACAAAAAATTGCAAAATCAAAGATAGGTGCTGTGGTGATGGATCTCGAACGAAATGGGAGTGGAGAAGGCCAATTAGAGATGGGGAGGAAAGGGATCAACTAACTGGGCTTGGTAACCTCTTACAAAACTACACCCCTTCTGATAAACATGATAGTTGGAATTACACATTAGATCCTTCAAACAATTTCTCTGTTTCATTCATGAGACATCACATTGAATCAATCATGCTTTCTTCTGTTCTCGATCCGGTTAGATGGAACAAGTGTCTTCCTCTAAAGATAAACATACATGTTAAACTCGCTTTTTTATAAAGATATCGTCACTCAAGTGAATTGGACTAGATTCATAGCAAGTAATACCCACAGGGACTACTATTGTTTAAATGGCAAACATGTAATGTCATAGGGCTATAAATACCCCTCATGACTCTACATGAGGGGTGTGGGAATTCATTGTATTGTTTCACATTTCTTAATCTAATAAACTTTAAGTGTTTTCTCCACCCTCTCTCTACTTTCTCTCACTAGAAAAGATGAAGATATTCATCTTCTTCAACCAACCAAGACCTCCCGAATCACATAAATCTTACACATATTCGGTCCTACAATTGGTATCAGAGCCAGGTTGTGTTATTTCATGGATTTATGTTGGTTCGAATCATGTTTTAAGCTGTTTTTTACCCCAATTTTTTTCGGATCTGAAATTTTTTTTCTTACCCATACCTTCTGGTAAACAGTCTTTTACATGCTCTTATGTATCCAAATAGTCAAAAGAGGTCTCAACCTTTCCTTATCAGTTTAATAGTTCACATATTTTATGAAACAATATCATTTTTGTGACTCTTTTTTGCACTATTTTCGTGAATCTGTGGTCGAGTATTCTGGTCAAATATGGGTCGTAAAGGTGAACAGAAAAGATGGTTGGAACTTTTGGTCGGAATAACGTCGGATTTTTGGTCAAAAAGTCAAAACCCTTTTTTTATCGAAATTGCTTGTAAAGCAATTCCGATAAACCCTCTTCTATCGGAATTCAATTTCTTGTAAAGAAATTCGATAACCTATCGAAATTGGATTTCTAACACAATTCGACAGGTCAAACGGTCAAACCTAACGAAATTGGAGTTTATCACAATTCGACAGGTCAAACGGTCAAACCTATCGAAATTGGATTTTTTTTATCGCAATCCATCAATAACTCAAACCCATCAGAATTGGGTCTATGGCAACTTATCGGAATTGCATTAAAAGAAAAAAAGAATTGAGATGAAACAGAAGACTAGTCCACAAAACCAAAATACACCCGACTCGTTGACCTCAGTCCTTTTAAACATCATCAGTCAACCAAGATTAAGAGTAAGAAATCGAAGCAATGCATACCACAAATTGTTCTAATATCTAATCCATCAACTCCTAAACTATCCTAACTCGTTCCAACCCACATCAGATTCGAAAATCAAACTACAACATACAACAAGACCTCAGAAATGTTCAACTTTCTATCTAATCTAGCATAGATTTTTTTAGTTGAACAATTATCATCATCAATCTCTTTCGAAGCAATGCTTCTTTCTTATATCCAAAAATTAAAAGAACGAGTAATAACAATTGTGTAAAACACGTTTCTTTCATTCGGTACAATTAACACAACATCAATTAAACCTACCCGAGACCCATTTGAAAGGATCTTGAAGCCTTTTTCGATTGATTTCTTGATCTCGAAGAGCATGAAGACAATGGTTGTGTTTAATTAGTTGTGATTCGAATTTGATTTTGATGATGGGAACTGAGCTTAGATTAGATCAAATTGATTATTATGATGAAGGAGGATTGAAGCAGGTTTGGTGAGAGATTTGATGAAGGGGGTATGTTGCTGAGATAAGAAAAAGTGGCGGACATACTTATGGAGTGTGTTTAGGGTTAGGTTAGATGAGTACCAGTTATATGTTCTTGTATAATTAGATTGGATCGAAATGTTGGACTGGGTTGAAGATTCTTTTACTTGGGCCGTATGTTGGACTTGACTGATGATTGGGTTGACATAAATCATTTGTCCAATGTATTTTTAATACATTGTGGTATATTGAGTGGTATTTTGGAACAAAAATTTCACGGGGATACATATTTCACGGCTAAAATTATTATGTTCAACAAAAATGACTACGGGGTTTTTGTACGATATTATTGATTTGATTTTGAAGTAACATTTCACGGGTACTTATTTATCTTTGAGATATGGTGTTACTCTCAAGATAACTTGTCTGGGCAATTTTATTCATTGTGATTAAGAATGGACAATCTAGTTATAACTGATATAAGGAGTTACGTTGTAGTGATCACAGTATAGCTATCACTTTAAGGAGTTACGTTGTAGTACTCAGTGTCCACTAGTACAAAAATGGGATTTAGTCACACATGCAGTTTTTCGAACGGCCACACGGTAACTTTTTTATGTGACTAAATGTACCAGAATAAAATAAACAGCCACACTTGATCCGACTTGTGTGACCATTTCGGAATTACATCTGAGGCTACAACCACACATTTGAATATTTTCATGACTAGTTGTATCTGGTAAAACTTGTTTTGATTTTTTAGTCACTTATAATTTGGGACGTGTGACGGATACAAATAAGTTTGAAACATTAGTCACACTATATATATACATATGTGACAAATATATGTTACACAATTGAAAAGTGTGACCAAAATCCATATATGGTCACATGAAGTAATTGTGTATGTGGCTAAATCATATACTTAAGTTTGTCACACATTATTTAAATGTGACTGCTAGTTTTTGTTGAAAATTTAGCCACATGAATTTGAAATGTGTGACAACTGAAAAGTAAGTTTGAAACATTAGTCACGATATGCATTTAAAAGTGACAAATATATGTCACACACTTGAACAGTGTGACTAAATGTCATATATGGTCACACTTTTGCTTTTATAGTTCAAATCTTTTATAAACTGATTTTACAATATTTCTCAAATTTTCATATATCCTTCACATATTTTCACTACTCCCACTCACTTTTTTCCCCAAAAATCAAATTTACATTTCATTGTCCCTCCAGTAGTTATAGTCCCATATTTTCACTACTTCCGCCCACTATTTTCACTACTCCCACACTTATCTCATCCTCTTTCTCTCTTCTCCTGCCACCACAAACCATCATGGGTTTTCTTTATCCACCACAGACCCTCGTTGGGGCGTAGTATCAAGAAAGACAATGAATTTACGAGATCTTGATGCCTTCACCCCGGTGAACTCATGCGGTTCCGACGTGCCCAGAGGCCAGAGGCGAATCCGTACATGGCAAGCAGCAATTCGTTTTCCATCATCTTAGGTATCTGTCATGATTCTATAATCAAAACACACAATTATATTCAATCACAAAGAATCAAATCGTTTGTAAAAAAAAAAAAAAAAAAAAAAAAAAAAAAAAAAAAAAAAAAAAAGGAAAGAGATTGTACAGAGTGATAATTAGGGTTAGGGTTTTGAATTTGCAGGGGTGGGTGAGGGGATTTTGTGATTCGACCTGGAAAAAAGAACTGGTGTTTGTTTGTTTGAAATAAAAATTCAATTGAAGGTATTGACGGATTTTATTTTTATAAAAACATTAGTTTTGATGGTATTGTACTTAAACTGTCAATGTAGAAAGGGTTTTATAGTTGTCCTCATTTGGTTATCACTTATCAGGGATTTTTACTCAGAGGGGTGAATGAGTTCACCTGCACGGACTGCTTTTTTCTTATAAACTATAGTTTTAAAGAAGCTATAACTAAAAATCAGTGAACTTTAAGAAGCCTTTTAAATAGATGATCGTTCTAATTCTAGATCTTCTATTGTTAAGTTAATAATTCTCTTGTGTTCTTGGAAACACTTGGTGGATATGTAATTATTATTTATGATCTTTGAAACTTCTGGTCTCAGTTTGAGCTCTCTGTCATTGCAGATGTTGTTGTGGGACCCCTTTCATTTACATTGATCAAGTAAAAAACTCTCTTACTGATCGTATTAAGATAGCTTGTCAAAACTCTTGGATTGGGAAAGGTGGAGCTTTTACAGGAGAGATCAGGTATTCATCTTCATTTAACACAATATGTTACTTGATATAACCTGCCCATTTACCTGTTTATATGCTTCTTTCTGTTGATACAAGGATAACTCCATTACTTGGCAGCCATTTTTGTTGTGACCGTAGGCCAAATATGTACTAGTGGTCACACGAAGTTGTGGATTGTTCACAAGGCGCGTTAGTACAAGCATTAAGTCAAAAAAGTTGGGGTGTTTACTTCTTTTTCAAGTTGGTCATATCGGGTTGTCTCCATATATGGTCATTTACTAGTAGTCGGTGAATTTAAAGGAGGTTTGTTTCAAGGTTGGTTTGAGAGAAGTATTGAGAGTATTTTTTTGACATATTCTCACGAAACTATGCTTCGACGAGCTGTTATGGCTTTAATATTGCATCAAGTAAAAGGTAATCTACGGTGTGTACACAACATTGTGATGCTTCCGATGACTCGCAACCATCAGGAGGGAGAAGTACGGCTTATTACCAACTTGAATGCAATACTTTGTGAGCTATGTTGTTATAATGCTCCCCGAACGACAACCATGGTGCTACACTTTAAATGTTCACTTTCTCCACTGCGTGAAAGAGAGTTGTCGATTCAGGAGGCAGCAGAAAAAAGAAAAGGCTCACTAGTTAGGAGGGAGTAATAACCTAACTAGAACATTACAGTTGAAGTTCAGAGCTACAAGTATTAGTGCCATCAGTGCCTAAGATCGAACGCCGAGATCGTCGGAAGAGAGAACTTCAAGTCTGCCTCAGAATCTAGACTACAGAGACTCTGCACTTCAACAACGTCAACAAAAGTTCATTATTATTGTAATTTACTTTGTTTGTAAGTCTCATTGTAACCATTCACGTGTGAAGATATCTTGGAGGGAGATTGTTAAACTCGCTTTTTTTATAAAGATATCGCCACTCAAGTGGATTCATAGCAAGTAGTACCCACAGGGACTACTATTGTTTAAATGGCAAACATATAATGTCATAGGGCTATAAATACCCCTCATGACTCTCCATGAGGGGTGTGGGAATTCATTGTATTGTTTCACATTTCTTAATCTAATAAACTTTAAGTGTTTTCTACACCCTCTCTCTACTTTCTCTCACTAGAAAAGATGAAGATATTCATCTTCTTCAACCGACCAAGACCTCCTGAATCACATAAATCTTACACATATTCGGTCCTACAATACATGCTTGGAGGTTGCTGTTGATCCGCCTCCCAACTCGCCACAACCTAGACGTAAAGGGTATCGATCTCAACTCCACTAGATGTCCGGTGTGTTATGATAATATTGAAACAACTCATCATCTATTTGTTGAGTGCAAGGTGGATGCTGATATTTGGAAGATGGTTTCGACGTGGTGGGATATTGGTGACTCTCCCAAAGATCTTCAAAGCCTAATTACATGAAGTGACTCGGTAAACCTAACCCCTTTGGCAAAGACCTGTTTTGATGTCGTTATTCAAACTACAACTTGGATCTTATGGAGATATAGGAATAGGATTTTTTTTTTTTTTTTTTTTTTTTTTTTTTTTAGAGAAACCTCCTAGTAAGAATTTGTTAGGAGCCGAAATCAAAGTATTGTCGCACACTTGGATAATAAATAGGAATCGGAATGCTAATCCCAATTGGTTAGATATAACGCTTGTCAAATCTCGTTGTAATCTATTTACGCTCTAGTTTCTTGCTAGAGTTTTGTTTTTATTATAAATCGCCGTTCATAAAAAAAAGATTTATAACATTTATGATTAGTTTTAACCATTTGTTCATGTTTAAAATTAGTATATCGCAAATGGGTTATCCTCTAGTAATTTCCTAGAGTGTTTTTAATATATTCAGCAGTTCAAAAAAAATGTGATACCATTTCATGAGCGTCATGTTGTTCATATAGTGAATATTATGCCCTGCTATGGTCACCTTGCTTCTTTCATTTAGTATTCTCTAACATGTGTCTTACACCCAATATTGCTTCTCTCGTTTTAATTGGTTTTGACGCGTCCATGGAAAATTCTTAACTAGCCTAATGTATTGGCTCAACCATCGGGCCCAAGATACATAGTGCAGAGAGTAATTTCGTGTAAATCACATGAAATCAATGATTTTTGTTGCACACCTTATGTTGCAATGTAAATGTAATTAAGTTATTTATATATATAGGTCGATCACCCGCAGCATACAAACCATAACCAAGTTATATATACTAGATGTGCAAAAACGAAAATGTATAGCGACAAATAATTGTTAGCATTTAATTTATTAGTGAAGTGATGGTCATTTGTATTTCATTTATATCTTAAGTGTGTGTCGAACTCATGTAACAGAATAGTAGCAAAAGGCTTGTGTTGGACTTATGAAAGGTTGTAATAGATAAAGTCCATGTATTGTTTAAGAAAAGTCCAAGTCCAACACAAGCCCACCATAGCCCATTAAAGCCTTTTAGGGGGGAGGGAGTGGTCACTATGTGGTAAACTTTATCAATTTCGCCACGTCATCATCTACCAATCACAACCCTACATGTCAAAGTTTACCAAAGTTTATCAAAATGGTGGCGGCGGTCACCAAAGTTTACCAAATCCCACATTTTCCACATCACTTTTTTTTTTCCATTTATACCCATTTAAACAACTACAATAATGAACATAACCCACAAAAAATTAACATCTAAAAACACAAAACTGGATCTAGAAACAATCAAAACATGACCAGTCAACACTTATCTATATTAAATATGTATCTTTCTTCTTATATATTTATTTCCTACCCACTTCTTTCTTCTCAACATACATCTGCTTTTTTTCACTTTTCTTCTTCAACAAAAAAAATTATGTATCTTTCTTTCTTCCACTTGTTTCTTCTTCAACATATAGATTTTGTCTAGAGATTAAAAAAACATGAAGCTTACCTGGATTAGGAGAGAATCTTCTTTGATCAGTTGGGCAAGCAAGGAAAAAGCCATTTTGAGGATCGAATATAGCTTGGCACACCAACATGAACCATTCCCAGTAGCTATCTCATTTGTACTGCAGGGGTGAGAGTTAATTATATGTTTTGATACAAGATCAAGGTGGCTATTTTTCAATTTATGGTCAATTTGACCGTTGCAATCAATGTTAACGTTCCATTTTATCTCCTCTCTGAAGCGGCAAACTTTGTCGAAAAACCAAAGTTTTTTTCCGGCACCGCATGGTGGCGGCGGTTTGCCAATCGGCACCGGCCTTCCCCGATTCCTTCCCCGCTTCCACTCCCTCCCCCCTTAGGGCATCACTCACCAACTATAAATACAACACTCCCACCTCAATTACAGGTGTACTTTAGAGAGGGTAAGGTGGGAGTGTGTGTTCTTATCTTGTATTCTCTTTCTTTTTCTTTTCTTCCAATCTAATCTCATACACGTTCCATTAATTCTCTATTGTGCCGCCACATCAATCTTCTTTATTTCTTATTCTTATATCAATATCTGGTCCTATCTATTAGAGTTAATATTCGTATGATATATTAGCTTATCATTGTTTCTGTTTCATCTCTATTCGGATAATATATATATTAGATTTAGTTGTAGTGATAAAGTATATCAAGTGGCTCTACAAGTGGTATCAAATTGCCAAACATTGAAATAGGTTCAAGTTGTGTTGAAATATAAAAGTTGCTTCTTCTTTTTTTGTGTTCGACTTCTTGTTCTGTTGTGTCCTGTTAGAGTATAACGCCACAATTAAAAAAATAATAATAATAAAATAAAAATAAAAATAATAAATAATAAAAAAAAAAAAAAAAAGGTGCTAGCTTTGTTGTTGTGACGTGAGGTTTTTTAAGAAAAAGTTATCTGTAACGCAATTTTGATTGTGACGTGTGGTATTAAAAAGTTCATATTGGCGTCAAAAAGGTGTAGGAATATTAGTTTGTTCGTGGTATTTGACGTTGGTTTTGATCGGAAAAAAGTGCTACACAACTTGCGGTTCGAATCTTCATTGACTTGGATTTTTTTATCAAATTTCTTGTATAAGAAGTTTGATAAAAGTGGGCTACATCATCTTGCGAAAAATCTATTTTCTTGTACAAGAATTTAGATAAAAGAGGGTTTATAGGAATTGTTGGACTTGACAATTTCTATAAAAGAGGGTTTATAGGAATTGTTGGACTTGACAATTTCTATAAAAGAGGGTTTATAGAAATTGTATAATTTCTATAGAAATTGTAGAGGTCAAACAGTCAACTCTATAGAAATTGTGGAGGTCAAACGGTCAACTCTATAGAAATTGTAGAGGTCAAACAATCAACTCTATAGAAATTGTTGGTCAACTGTTCTTTCGCAATTGTCTGTCAACGCAATTTATCAAAACTGTCCCTATCGCAATTGTTTTAAAGATCTTTCACAAAGTGTCAACTCCAGCCCTTTATCGCAATTACACTTGAAGTACTTTTCGCAATTGGCATATCTGGTCCCTTATAGAAATTGTAGCAATTTGAACATCTTTTCGCAATTGTCAATTCTAGTCCTCTATCACAATTGTTTTAAACTTTAGCAACTTAAATAATTTTTATAAATTCGATTTGAACTTTTAATTTCTACAACATCAAAGATCACGGACTCGGTATTCTCTCGCTTGTATAAGTGTGACGAATACTTTGACAAGGGAATATCTACTAGTTTGTATAAATTAGTTAGATCGTTTATCTAAATTGTCAATTTATATAAATTGCATAATTCTATATAAATTGAAATTTTGCCATAATTTGTATAAATTTTGGTTTAAATTGAAATTTCTATAGAAATTGTCATTTTATCTAAATTGTAATTTACATAACTTTGTCGAATTTGTGAACTTTTGATTTTGTCTAAATTATAGTCTAGTCAAATTTAGTAACTTTATGTAACACCCCCATTTTCGGACTACGCAGCGGAATATAAGCTTGGGGTGCTACTTCATGGTTCACAGTCATGGGAATAGAAAATGACTCAAAATGAGACGTTTTTAAATAAAAATTGTTATCATTCATTTATTTAATATCAGAGTACATAATATAGGTCCCAGAGGGAGGTTCAGAAATACATAATAAAAGTTACATTATTTATTGAATGATAACAAAGTGGACACTCTTGTAAAGAGAAAGTCCACAGCCACTTCGTGCCATCGCCATACTTCTAATTACCTGAGATAAACATGCTTAAAAGTCAACACAAAGGTTGAGTGAATCTATAGTGTTTAAAATTATAATCAGTTTGAACACAAGCCAAAATATAAGAAATCAGTTATATCGTAATTCAGAAAATATTACACTAAACCTCATGACACGCAATGCGTTAACAGTTTCCAGATTCCACAATCATGATTGAAATGAGAGTGGTCTTGCCCCCGAGTTAAAGATATCAAATATAATGCATCTGCCTAACCGGCTACCACGTAGATATCCATCCGGTTAGAACAAATGGGTCGTCAGGCCAATAGATCTATTCACATATTCGCGCTCACCCAGCAGGTGACTAATGGTGCATGATATGAGGGTCTTTTAAATAAATAATTCAATCTCAATAATAAGGTAAGTTAGTCTAGTGCAATAACAATCAGGAAAATACTTGTGTTCGGTTTAATAGCATGTATCTCCCCACATATTTGGAAAACATGTAAATAAAAAGTGGGACTATAAACTCACCTGAACAATCTGGATGGAAAACAAAATGAAATACAGTTGATAAACGTCTCCGGCTTGCAACCTAGGTTGGTATATCAAGTTCTCAGTAATCATATCCGAATATAAGTTTTATTTCCCGTTTTACGTTTTTAGTTTCGTTATTAGGTTTTAATTTCTAATATTAATAATAATAATAATAATAATAATAATAATAATAATAATAATAATAATAATAATAATAATAATAATAATAATAATAATAATAATAATAATAATAATTTATTAATAATATTATTAAATTAAAATTAGGGTTTTAAGTGTATTTTCCTTTTAGTCCTCTAAGTATCTAGGGTTGGCAAGTTTTACCCTTGAACTTTATGAAAATGACAATTTTTACCCTTGAACTTTTAGAAATATACAAAATTTACCCCTGAACTTTGGTTAATTGACACTTTATACCTTTAAGTTTCAAAATGGACAACTTTTACCCCTTAGGGACTTCTCGATCTCACCATAGGTCCAAACCGAAAACTTTATTAAATTTTGACAGGTTTAGCCCTTGAGATTTCTATTTAACTTTACTCGACATCCTTGTCTTAAAAATATTTTATTTCGAGTGTTTTAAGCCATGATCTTTTACAAAACCTTTTCTAAAGTGTTCATAACTGTTTTAAAAGTATTCTTGTAAAATCTTGAAGCTTGGTTCGAACCCACGACTTAGCAAATCAAAACAGAAAACTTGCGACACTAGTTTTACTCGACAGAAAATAACAGAACTTCATACGCCTAGTTCTCCTTCATTTCTTAACGAAAATTCATGATTCTTTTTCCTACATTTAGATCTTCTAGAGTACTTTAAGCATGTCGAATCTTAGAATTTTTAGATTACATTTTATATGGTAAAACGAGCACCAAAGCAGCAGACCTGCTGTTGGTCTCGATAGAAAGAAAAAAAAAAGAAAACTTGTGTTTGCTAAACCCGATTTTTAGACACTATGTTTTTATGATATCATCTGTTATTTTAACATGTTTTAAGTATCTCTAAACCATTTTTAACATCTTTGATCTATTAGAACATTTATTCGAATTTTAGGGGTATATATGAACTTGATATAACATAAATTAAACAAATTGTGTTTTAGTTATTTCTGGGTTATGACACATGTTTTAAACTTCATTTGAACATAAATTATCTATATGAAAGCAAGTGAAAAGGGCTGGGACATACCTTTCTTGAAATGGTCGACTAGGGTTATATTGGATGAGGTATGGTTCGAACTTGGTTTCTACTGGACTTGGCTTGCTCCTACTGCTTCTCTAGGCTTAGTTTAGCTTATGTGGGACTAAGGGATCATTGGTGTGAAAGGGTAGTGGCTGTTTGTGGTAGTTCGAGTGGTTGGTGATGTCCTAGGGTTTCATTTGTGTTGCTATTTATAGAAGGCTAAGCTAGGGTTTCCTGGGACTTCTAGGGTTTTTGTGGGGACGTGTGAGATGAGGTGTAAGGTCAGGGAGTTGCCACATGAGGGGGAAAATGATTAGGGAAATGTGGAAGTTTATGGTCCTTACACATAGGGCTTCTTCTAGAGAGAGGCTATGTGTACTCCCTCTTCTCCATACATGTGGGCTGTTTAGGGTTTAAGGTTGCTAGATATTTAGTTGGTTAGGGTTAAATTTGAACTAGGATGTGTAACTAAACTAGTTAGGGTTCGATCCTATGCTTAAAGGGGTTGTACTATGGCTTTGTGATCTTGTAAACTAGGGTTTTGGGTAAAGTTAGGGTTTCCTAGGTTTAGGGTAAGTTAGAAATAAAATTTGAATCTAATTAACCTAATTTTGTAAGTATCGATTTGTATTATTTAGGTGGAAAATAGTTTTTGTGCTTTGGGTAGTTGTACTTTAGGCTAAGGAGACTTGTACTTATGTAAGAAAAATAAGAAAAATGTATTTTTAATTATTTCTTAATTTTCTATAATTTTTATGTAATTTTTATTACACTTTAAATGCCATTAATTGAGTTTTTATATTATGGTGCATAAAAGAGTTGTACATTATGTTTATGAAGTTGTACATATATAAAATAAATAAATAAATTATTTTTATAATTTATTATATGAAACTATTACAATAAAATGTTATTTAAATAGTTATTTCTAATGTTTTTATAAGGTTTTTATGTTTATTTAGATTTCATGCTTAAAGGACTTGTACCTTGACTTAAGATACTTGTACATAATATTTTTATAAAAATATTAACTAAGGTTTACAAATAAAATAATAGTTTCTAAGAAATTAGGGTTTTATCAGAAGTTATAGTGGAATTAGGGTTTTTGTGCTTTAGTGACTTGTACATAATTTAAATAATTTATATGTTGCTATTTTTATAGTTTCATTATCTTCACATGTTGCTATGGTGGTTTAGTGTTTCATAAAATTCTTATTAAATAAGAAACATTCAGTTTTAAACGTACATTAGCGAAATAACGTAAAGTGGTAAGTGGGATCTCTTAACGTTTTAGGTCAATGATGTTTTCATAGGTAAATAATAAATTAATTAAGGTTGGGTTGCAAGCAGGGTTTTCAGTGATGTAATCTTCGTCACATAGGATAATAATCACAATCAAGAAAGAAAAGAAAAAAAAAATTCTACGTGGAAAAAGTTAAGTACTAGAAAATTATATATATATAGGGAAATCTTACAGTGGTTACACTTTATTTAATTTGCTACGTTTATTTAAATTGTCATAGTTTATCTAAATTGCAAGTATCTTCAACGATCATCAACAAAGAACCAAGACTTCACATCAATAACTAAGTTTAACCTTCAACAACCACAACACCTATTTCTTTGCAACGATCCTGAATCATACAACATCATCAATGGCAACTCAACAAGACAATATCGCAACTGATTTGGCAAATGCTTTTGCATTATTCACCAAGGCATTAAACTTTCAACAACATAACAACAACCAATGGAATTCACTGTACACTGACAGTACACAGTTATATATGGGACAGAAAGGTCAAATGGTTGAGGTTATCGGGAATCATCAATGAAATGCTACGGGTATTCAAATGGGGAATCAAATGCAATATGCAAGGCAGTATACTGGAAGCCAAATGGATCAGTTTGTGAATCAGAACGGGGTCAATCAAAATGTGGATTATTGTTTCATGACTTTTTCTGAGACCCACAGGAGTAATATAGGTAGAGCTGGTAACGTCAATGCAATGACGAAGCTAGAAAAGCTCCAGTACATGTTGATGCTAGCCAAAAAGGAAGAATCGGGAATACCGTTGACTGCTAAGGAACACGACTTCATGGTTACAACAAGAGTTAATGATAACACAACAGAAGTCACTGGAATCTCCAACCTTATGGCTAATAAGCAAGAAACAACATCATGCAGCGATTCTGACATTCCTCCTACTTATGACAAAGAACCACTCCATGAGGTACCAAATTCAAGTAATAAGGTTAATTCGTTTGCTCATGAAAAGCCACATTATGTGCCTCTCGAACCCACTTATGATACATATATGGACACGCCAAGTTGTAGCAATATTAATTTGGCAACTCCAGATATGAATCCTAATGAAGTTCAAGTTGCACAAAATGATGCTAATGATGAGGAAACCCGTGCTTTATTTGAATCATTACTGAATAATTGTCAAATTGAAATTGAAAAAGTGAAAAAGGTCAATAGCGAACTTAAAACTGCAAAAATGAAATTGACCGCTGAGCTTGAGAGATATAAGGTTAATGAAAGAGCTTTTGAATTTAATAACAAACGACAGTCAGAACTTGAAATTGGTTATAGAGATTCTGTTTTAAGAGAAAAACATTTGCAAATCAAATATGACACACTCGATCTTAAGTTGAATATGCAAATCAAATCTTTAAACAAGGAAATTTCTTAATTAACCAACCAAGTTTCTAAACAAAAATCAACTTGTTCTGATCTTGAAAAAGAAAAGAAAGAGTTGAATGCAAGGTTTTCAAAACGAGAAAATGATCTTCTTGACGAAATCATTGACAAACAAGAAACCATTAAAAAGTTGGAAGATTCGCTTGTAAAAACGGGTCAGTCTACACAAACAATTAATTTGCTAATTAACGATCCAAACCCGATTTTACATACAATGAAGAAAATGGCTATCGGTTGTGAAAACCCTTATTATCTCAAGAAAGCTCAGAAAGAACAGAATGTGTTATATAATGGTAGAGTGCTAAATGATAACCATGATCCTCCCGAGGTTCGTGATTCCTATGAAACGATTGAGCTTGCCGAAGAGAGTCGGGTTAAAATGAGACAAATGAACCCAGAAATTAAACCAATTGATTATAACAAGCTTAACACAGACTCTAGCGTTCATCTTATTTAAAAAGAGTCACCAATGTTTTTCAAAAAACCAGTGGCTGTCGCAAAACGAAAAGTTGTTTCAAAACATCTTTCTAACATCGAACAAATGTCCTCTAAGAACACTTGTAACACAAGTGAAACTATACGATTTTTGGATGATCTTAAAAAGAGAGTTGAAACGCTTCAAATGACTGTGGCATCCAAAACAAAGAGTATCTACAACGACTGGTTTTCAAGTGTTCATACAGAACAGAAAAAGATGTTTGAAACGGAAATCAATCCTCAAATTAATGCAATTTATGCGGTAGTTCTGAATGTTGAAAATAATCTTCTGAAAGAATCAGCCGAATTTATCAAGGACCACAAATCCTTGGTGAAGGAAGCTAATGATAACCTTGAACACATCAAAATTTTGGAAAAACACACATGACACTCTCTTCGAAGTAGCTCTATCGACTGATATTATGTCCATTATTTATCAAACATATTCTGTAGAGGATGATGAAAGACTTCGAGCTGAGACTTCTACAATTGTTTCAAAATATGAAAATGCTCTTGCCAAACTGGAAAAAGAAAATGTGTCATATTTCAAACAACTTGATCGAAAATCTGAGGAATGCAAGTATGAAAAAATGTCATATGAGCGTGCCTACAAGGACATGCAAGAGCAAAATGATTTTTTGAGGACTCAAGTGCAAAGTCTAAAAGGGAAGGGTGTGGACACTAAGTTTGCTAAACAATCGACTCAGGAAAATCCAAATGCTTCAAAACTGGCTGAAAAACAAAAAATGTCTATTTCTCAGGTTGTTCCAAAAGTCGATGAGAAAAATGATTTGTCAAAACCAGTCACTCCACATTCCTTGCCAATCAAGAAAAGAATATTAAAGAATGATGAAAATGGTGCTGAAAATGAAAAAACGGTTGTCGAAACACCAAAAGTGATAGCACCTGGCTTTTCTAGGAATAGTACACCAAATGTGACCACAAAAATAGTTAAAAAATCTGTTGGTTCTAATGACATGGTCCACAATCACTATCTAGAAAAAGCTAGGAGAAAGGCACAAATTCGGAAAGACGGAATTTTAGGTTCAAAACCTATGGTGATGAATTCTACAACATTACAAGGCACTGCTAGTAGTAGTAAACCATTACCTAGGAGCACTCTTCAAAAGACTAGGGATTGGCTTGCATCTAAGAGTAGTTGCACAAAATAAAATGTTATGCACGTAGAATGCAATACTAAGAACTCAAATTCCTCTTCGAACAAGAAACAATTTCCAAATGACAGTAGTGACAAAGTTAAGGTTGCTGTATTAAACAAAAATGTTGAATTTGTCTGTCCTACATATCAAAAATGTGTCTTTTCAGCTAATCATGATGCATGTGTTGCACATTATATCAAGAAAGAAAATTTACGTGCTAAGGCACAATCCACTAAGACACCAAATAGAAACAAACCCGTTAATAAGAAGCAAAAGGCTAAGAAACCTAATAGGTGGATCTCTACAGGACGTAGTTTTTCTCAAAATGAGACTTCCGCTGCAACTGAAAAGAAAACAACTCCTAGATCATACCTTAGGTGGATTCCCACTGGAAAAGTTTTTAAAACAGTTGGTCTTAGATGGATTCCCACAGGGAAGACTCTTGATAGTTGCACCACAACAAATAACAGTGAAAATCATCAGGATAAGGAAGTAGAAACCATTACAACCGTTGATAGTCAACACCCCCAGAGTGATGATTCATTTACTTCTAACACCGTTGTTTGTGTAAACTCTTCGTCTTTGGTTGCAAATGTTTCAACTATCTCTCAACCCAGTTCTTCAGAGGGTTCCAATTTTGTAAATGCTTCAAAATCATTCTTTCTTTCTTCTATTTTTGATTTTCCATTTCTTTTATAAAAACAAAAAAAAAAAAAAAAAAAGAAAAAAAAAAAAAAAAAAAAAAAAAAAAAATTGAAAAACCAACAAATACAAAATACAAAAATAGAAAATATTCAAAAATACAAAAACAATATAAAATCAAAAAACAAAAATATTCTTCTCACTACATGTCTCTCGTATAATCGATATTCTGTACGTACCTAGAAATGTCATTCAACAATGATACGGGAATGTACAGATGCTTGAGCGAGAGTTCATTTAAATGTTTTCAAAACATGTCGTGTTCTCAAAAATTTCTTCTTAATGGCTTCGGAACAACTGAGTTTCGAACCCGAGCTTCAAGGAAAGGAAAGTGCTTAATCAAATCAAAGGTTTTAAATATTTTTTCGAGCACTTATCCTAAAAATCTCCACGGCTTTCATATATTTCAACACGAAACCCGCGCCACAATGATGACTTCTGATTATTTCCGATCAGAACTCGTATTGTTAATGGCAAAACAAAACAAACCTTGAGCACATGATCAAGATTTTTCAAAAAGATTTTTCAAAATCTTTCTCAAATTTTGTGCTCAAGATAACTCTCTCTATACCCTTAAATGATTTTAAACTCAAATGTTTAAAAATATGCTTTGTTTAAGGGGGAGTATAAATGTAAAATCAAAATGTTCCAAATTCATGCTCAAATCCGTCTATCTCTCCAAAAAGCTTTCATTTAATCAGTTGATATCAAAAATATCACTACATGCTATTTTTGAGGGGGAGAAGACGTGATTAAAATGTGATAAAAAATGTTTAAAGAAATCAGGGATTGAATCTCAATAAGAGCTCTCCAAAAAGACTCAGCATGAACCCGCGAATTGACGAAAATTAAATGTCCGTAATCGAAAAGACTTGTCCGGGACGGGTAATAATTTCAAGCTGGTTCATCCAGTGATGTAAACGTGTCTCGCAAAGGACTTGTCTGAATAGAGTGTACCAATTCGAGAGATGATCTTTTGATATGACCGGGACGGGTAATAATTTCAAGCTAGTCTAACTAGTGATGTAAACGTGTCTCGCGAAGGTCATATTAACTGAAAATCGATCAATTCAAATGTGCGAACTCTACCCAACATGTGCAAATTTATCTTAAAATGCATGAGCACATGTGAAGGGGGAGTATTTCATAAATGCAAAACTCTCGAAGTGTTAACCAAAATGTGTTTTATTCATAAACACTTTCAGAAATTTTCACAAAAAGGTTTTATGGTATGTGATCAACAAATCTAGGATAATCATGGAGTAATAAGGTGATTATGGTTAGGTTATGTCCAATGATCCGCCAGAGCCGGAGGGATCTACCCAAGGACAATTCCAATATATTAGAATTAGAAGTCCTTAGGAAAGATTGAAAAAATGAGTAAATGAGAAAGGGAAAGAAGGGGTTGAAGAATTAAAAAGAAAAGTTGAATGAAAGGGTGAAAAAAAATAGCCCTCCATGAAAACTTAGAGCAGAAACCGGGTCAATACATCTGCTATCAGTTATCACAAAGTTGATACTGATATTGAAGACAAGACGTCATGGACCCAGTGACGCTCTGCACCACCCCTCCTAGCCACTCAAATATCTCTTAAAAGATATTTGTTTCATTTCTCACGGAGAACACTGCATAATCTATCGGCCTCTCACTCCGAGATGTGTTGATATTGAAAAGGTGGCACTCTGCTCCATGCCTCCGACTACTTAAACCAAAACGCACAATCGAGTCTAGAGCCATGAGATTCATTAAAATATCTCTTAGGAACACTTCCATAAGAATACCCTTGTGTTCACCAAAAAGGACACAAGGTGTACAAGAGTCTTAATGGGATCTATGGATCTTGCCATTTATATCATGATGGTTACGTGCTTCAAATGGTCTACAGTCGTGGGGTGATCTCCAGCGACTCACTGAATCGTGGGTGCACTTCGGTGTGTCTGTGTAAGCCCTCTCGGGGGTATCCGGTTCAGAATGGCCTGGGTTAAGATTAGAGAAAGTCTACACACTATGTTGTTGACAATCTCGAAGTCCGAACCTGTAAGCGCTGGACGATTTATCACTAACGGTTTTATGCAGCTACCTATAAATGTCCATCAACCATCATCAGATACATCAAACATCTTCACCTCCACATACTCATACTTATGAAGATCATCCTCAACAAAGCTCAAGTGTAAAAATTCAATACAAAAGGATCAAGTTAAAGACAGAGTGTAACGACAAAGTTAAAAAGCTAATCAAGATGTCAAGAACAAGTTCATACATCAAATGATGAAAGAATAAGGGGAGATTGTTAGCATAAGTATACAGTCCAAGATGTATGAGTATGTTGGAGGACATGACGCATAATCACACGAAGATATTGATCAAGGCAAGTACAACCGAAAGACGATTAATTTGAAGATCACACAGCATGAAGGAACGATGAATGAAGACTATTTTATATCGTCACACAAAGTTCAAGACATTGAAGAAAAAAGACCTATCACCGGGAGCATCATTGAAATGACCATCCCTTAGGGGGAGATTGTTAGCATTTAATTTATTAGTGAACTGATGGTCATTTGTAATATGTAAACTTTGTGTGTGTCGTGTAAATGTAAAAGAATAGTAGACATGGGTCTTGTGTTGGACTAAGCTAGAATTGTATATGTAAAGGACCATGTAATGCTAAGTAATGTCCAAGTCCAACACAAGCCCACCAAAGCCCAAGAGAAAGCCTCTTAGGGCATCCCATCTCATGTATAAATACACACACTCTCACACAAATCAAGTGTGCTTTAGAGAGTGTAAGGTGGGAGTGTGTGTGTGTCATCTTGTATCTCTTTCTTTTTCTTTTCTTCCAATCTAATCTTATACACGTTCCATTAATTCTCTATTGTGCCGCCACATCAATCTTCTTTATTTCTTATTCTTATATCAATATCTGGTCCTATCTATTAGAGTTAATATTCGTATGATATATTAGCTTATCATTGTTTCTGTTTCATCTCTATTCGGATAATATATATATTAGACTTAGTTGTAGTGATAAAGTAAATCCAACCAAAAATATGATCATCAAATCTAAACAAATCAAAACCCTAATCTAAACAAATCCAACCACAAATCTGATCATCACCTAACTCCACCTCTACCAGCTAAGCAAATCCAACCACAAATCAAAACCCTAATCTAAACAATGTTGAAGAACCAAAATATACATTATTCACTATTTTTGCCAAGAAAAATGTAGTAATGGGCTAGCCTCCGGGTCATTATCTTGTAAAACACAATAAGCACCCACAAAAAGGAAGAAAAACAACTCCTTTGAATCTTGTCTGTGACTCGCGAACCAGGTAGGTGGTTTAGATTTTTGTTTTTTCCAAGATCAATGAAGGGTTTTGTTGGATCTGTAAGGATTTTTAAGAATTTTCGAAACCAAAACCGAGATCTTGTTCTTGGATTTTTTTTATTATTATTTTTTTCGTTTAAAATGTTTGAGAAAGATGGGGGTTTTGTTGTGGTTTGTTGTTGGTTGAAGTTGTAACTATATTGTTAACTATTCTTGTAATGAACACAACATAATGTAGCTTACAAAGTCTACAGTTTTGTAGACAATATGATGGGTTGTTTCATTTTGAATAAACAAAACAACAATAAATCTAAACGTTGGTTTACTGCAAAGAAAAGAAGTGGAGTTGAAATAACTTTTTCTAGGATGACTGAATCAATAAGGAGTGGAGAGAGGGTATATGTGTGAAGTGATGAAATGATGAAATTGCCCCTTTAAAATTCATACTTAACGAGCGTTAGTGGGAGTTTGTGGGCCCAGTTGGATGGAGGGACTAACGGTGCATAACGTTTCTGACTTAAGGACCACTGGCGCAATTGTTTTGGTCAAAGGACCACTGGCGCCAGTCAACGCAAACCACAAAGACCAACGGTGTAGTTTACTCTAAATAGTATAGATATATACTTTTCATCTGAAGTGTGCGTTAAACATTGTACTTGCTTTTGCATTTTGACCTAGTGCGCCCTGCATATTATATAGGCATTATTTATGCCTTTTTAGGATTTAGAGTAAATTACACCATTCGTCCCTGTGGTTTGGGTCAAATTTCACTCTCAGTCCCAATTTTTTTTCTTGCATCGTTGGTCCCTGTGGTTTTTCAATTGCACACCGGTGGTCCCTATCGTTAACTGGCGTTATCTTTTCCGTTAGCAAGTGGCAAATTTAGTCCATTAACCAAACAAGCTTTTGCAACGTTAGTCCTTTTACTAACGGCCGTTTGCAACGTTAGTCCTTTTTTGAAAAATATTTTTTTTCGAAATAATTTTTTTAGAAAAATATTTTTTTTTCAAAATATATATATTTTTTTACAAAAAATATTTTTTTTCGAAATAATTTAAAAAAAATAATTTTTTTTTTAGAAAAATATTTTTTTAGATTTTTTTTTGTTGGAATGTGTGAAGTGACAAAACTACCCTCATCTTCAACATATTCATATCTACTTTACCTTCTCACCATAATTTTCAGCGAACTTCCCAGATTATATTCCAGCCACTTCCAAAACCCAAAGCAAACAAAACTTCTAAAAAATTAAAACTTTTAACAGGTGCCACAAATCAAAACCCATACTTCTTATCATTAGAATCAAATCAAACCTTAAAAGTCAAAATACTCATCAATAAAACATTTTAAAAACTATTCATTTAATTCAAAATCTAGAAACACTAAACTTTACTTTACAAAATTTATAAAACATTAAATCTGAAAACAACTTTAAATAAAAAAAAAGGGTATGACATAAATTAATACAAATAAAAAGGATAAAATGTTAAATTGTTTAAGCATCTGAGTTTGTGTTTATGAAGATGAGATTTGGTACCTACTTTATTGTGTGTTAGAATGGTGAGTGTGTGAGTTTTTTTTTTTTTTTTTTTTTTTTTTTTTTTTTAAATCGTACTACTGAGAGGAAACAAATTCCAACATATATATATGGATTGTATTCGGTTTTGGTTGGATTTGCTTGAATCTTTAGCATGTCTTTGATCCTTTCATATTAAATGGCTGTAAGTTTACTTGATCCTTTCACTTTAAATGGCTGTAAATTAACTATTTATTTTTCAAAAAAATATATATATATATATTTTTCTAAAAAAAAAAATTATTTTTTTTTAAATTATTTCGAAAAAAAAAAATTTCTAAAAAAAAATTATATTTTGAAAAAAAAAAAAGATATTTTTCTAAAAAAATTATTTCGAAAAAAAAATATTTTTCTATAAAAAAAGTTATTTTTTTTTAAAATTATTTCAAAAAAAAATATTTTTCTAAAAAAAATATATTTTGAAAAAAAATATATTTTTCTAAAAAAATTATTTCCAAAAAAAAAATATTTTGAAAAAAAAATATTTTTCTAAAAAAAATTATTTCGAAAAAAAATATTTTGAAAAATAATTATTTTTCTAAAAAAATTATTTCTAAAAAAAACATATATTTCGAAAAAAAATATTTTTCTAAAAAAATTATTTCGAAAAAAAAAAATATTTTTCAAAAAATGACTAACGTTGCAAACGTTACAAACGCTTGTTTGGTTAATGGACTAACGTTGCCACTTGCTAACGGAAAAGATAACGTCAGTTAACGATAGGGACCACCGGTGTGCAATTGAAAAACCACAGGGACCAACGATGCAAGAAAAAAAAAATAGGGACTGAGAGTGAAATTTGGCCCAAACCGCAGGGACGAACGGTGTAATTTACTCTAGGATTTAAGATGTATCCATTTCATTCTTCATTTAACATACAATATTTACATTTTTTGCATTCCCCTTAGTATTTGTTAAATTGTTCATGTGCCATATAATCAAACTTTGACCGGTCCATGTTTCGGCATCTATCAACTTAAAGTCAAAATACATTTTCATCACATGTTTCTTACTAGTATTCACATACAACACCATCTTCTCTTTTTCCCTAAATTCCTCTATATTATCTTTTTCCCCAAATTCCTTCATATTGTATTTTCTTTTTTTGCTTGTAACGGAAACACTACATCATTTTTATTCTCTTTTTTCAAATTTTCATTGTGACACTTGTCATAATCTAACACTAAATGATCATATATCAAATGAATTAATTAACAATAAAATAATATAAGATTACATTATATATTCTTGTAATATATATCAAACCTGTAATATCACGTTTATAATCCAACAGACTAGAGTTACATAACTAGGTATCGAGAACAATATAAAAGACCATGCATGAATGCCACGTGGACACTGGTGCTCACATTTTCTGTCATCCTAGCATATTTTTTTGTCATAGTAGACTCACAATATTCATGCTCTTACTAATTTTTATCACTTAGTTCTTTTGGTTCTTAAAAGCCAAATAAATAAACACATAGACACAATTATCTTAGAAAGAAGCAACTTTTGAGACAATGGATAACTTGCCAGATTCGTTGTACGTGGATTACGCCGCTCGTTCTTCATCAAGCACCAACGTAGCTCCTCAAAACAATGTGGGAGCCACATCAGCTTTATCCGCATCAGAGTGTTCTAAAATTAGGTGGTTGATACCCTTGATTAACTTGCCTCGCACGAGATCTGAAGCAATAACGCATCTCAACAATATATTCAAAGCTAACAAGGTATAATTATATAGATACACACGCACACACAAATTAGTTTTACTAACAAATCATTATATCTACGCTGAAAATTTTGCAGGTTAATGAAATTTGTCTTACATTAGTTGATTTAATGATGATCCAATCTCATGCTAGATTTGGGTTTTTCTCTTCTTATGTTTGTGTGAGTGTTTGTTAGATCTGTGTACGATGAGTATATGTTTTTCTGTGATTTATGAGTGTCTTGTTATAAATCTATGTTATTACAGTTCTAAAATGAAGTTTCTAACTTGGACCTTCGTCTTAATATTATGGAAAATTATTTTTTTTAACTTTTTTTTTTTACATTAGTCAAAAGATGGATTTCAAGGGGCTTTTGGGTTGCCTTAAATTTAGAATTTTTTGCATTCAATTGTGTCTCTCTTTATATGTCTCTTTTCCTTGAAGGCACATTTTGCAATAATATTACGTGACAATCATATATGTTTCTTTGATACTAAAAATTTGAAATATAAAAAGATAAAAAAATAAAAAAACCAAAAATAAATAATAAAAAAAAATTAGATCAAAATTGTGACTTTAAAAAAGAGTGTATTTGACTATGGATTGGGGTTAACTTTCAAAAATTTACATAATGCTGATACAACAAAAACTAAAAAATTATATTTCACATGGTTTGCAAGATAACAATACTAAGAATCTAGTTCTGGGGCTTACCCAAATTTTGGTGATTCAAATGATGGATTTTGGGCGCGAGATTATGTTGCTTTGCCAGCACGTGTGTGTTTCTTGAGAGCGTTAGACAGGTTGCGGCTCCCATAAACCTGCTTTTAAGTTAGGGCTAATGTATTCAAAATGTATCTTACTTGTCACAAATTTCAGGTCTATGTAACGAACTTTTTTTTTTTTTTTTTTTTTTTGGAAATTGAGGTACTAAACTTGTCATTTTCGTCATTTTGATGTATTTTTTTTAACTTCTCAGCCATTTGCAAGTTACCATACACCAAAATGAAAAATGTGACAAGTTAGCTATATATATAAATGATGTATATATATATCCCTAAAAAAAGAATTTTGGGCCAAATAAAGATTTGGCGGGTTATTTGGCTAAAAATCAATATAATTAAATATATATATATATATATATATATATATATATATATATATATATATATATATATATATATATATATATATATATATATATATATTATATGTATGTATATATATATGCTATATGTATGTATGTGTGTGTATATATATATATATATATATATATATATATATATATATATATATATATATATATATATATATATATATATGTATTATGTAATTCGGGTTATTCGGGTCAACCCAAAAACCGAACTGTATTTGCAAGTCTGTTTTCGGTTCGGTTAAATCCAATCTAAATTCAGTTCGGTTCGGCATTCGTGCGCATTCATATGTCCTGCTAAACTTAAACGAACGAACACGATCAAACCTTCGTTCGTGTTCATCCGGTTCGTAAACGAACGAACAAGATAAAACCTTCGTCCGTGTTCAACCGGTTCGTTTACAACCCTAAGGGTTCGGAGTTGGTGTAAACGTAGTATTTGCAAGGCTGTCATTGATGAAAGCTTGAGGTTTTAGGGTTTGAGTTCGAATGGTAAGGTTTTAATTTAGTTTTAGTTTGCCCTAATAGGGGGAGGGAGGAAAACAATCGTTTACTAAACTAATAATAAAAAACATAATCTTTTATAAATGTATCTTACTTATCAACTTTTCCACTTTTCTGTAACGAATTAATATTTTTTTTCCTGAGTTATGTACTGTAACTTGTACACGCTGGCACAACCGGCTATCAAGGTAAAAAAATACATCAAGTTAACGAAAATGGGAAATTTAGTAAATCGATTTGCAAAAAGAAAAAAGTTTGTTACACAGACCTGGAAATTGAGACAAGTAAGATACATTTTAATATAATTAGCCCTTTAAGTTATGGTCGTTTGAAGTTTTCGTTTTCCACTTTATGCCACTCATGAATCTAGCAAGCAATCAACTTATCAATTTGTACCAATTTAAGAACACAATCACAGCGAACGTGTGCACAGAATCTACAATAATCTCACATTAGATCAGAATCTTTATTTTATTGTACGTACGTAGTAGACACACGTCAAACATACATTAAAAACTTTTAAACCACTAACAATTTTTTTTTTCATATATGTCGTCGTAAATGTCTCCATTCGGGTAACTAGCACAGCCATATTGAAAATCATTAAACACAAAACTTGAACTTTGGATAAAATCCTCTTTAAATTTGAATATTGAAAAACATAGCTTATAGAGTACTCTTTCATACGATTTGTTTGCTTTATTTATAGAACATGTAATATATGATAGTTATCTTGATTTACATACATAGGTTTGTAGCTAGAAATATTAATTGCTGAATGACACATTAGCTCTATTATATACCAGAGATATAGTCAACTACTCAGCTAAGTGTACAAAAACATTTGGAATTTAAGTCCATCTACGCTTGAAATCGTTAACATGAGTTTATTTTTGTTACTTCCTCGTGATACAGGCCGGAGGACCTGAGCTCGGTTTGATGCTTTGGGAGTCCAGAGGCACAATGTTTTCACTGTTGGAGGTATGTTCTTGACCATATATTCCATGTGGTAATTCTATTTTTTTTAAAAGCTCCTAATGATATTTTTTAATTCTGGATATTGATACGAAAAGAACACAGCCAGGTTACTTTTATGTTTAAAGTTTCATAAACGCTATGTATAAATATTATTATAACTTTAGTTACTTATTTTAGAAAAGAGGATGCTGTTTATAAACTTGTGATTAAGATATCATTTCCTCCACTTTCAGGAACTTATGTCAGCATACAGGTTGCTGCATCCTCCTCGAATTACTATGAATGACACCAAAAAAATTTGCAATGCACTTGTCCTGATTCAGGTGTGTTACTTTTTTCTGCTTAGTTGGTGTTTGGACAAGCTTATTTAAGCAACTTATTGTATATTGTTATAGAAGCCAATTAAGCGGTTTTGGGTGTTTGGATGATGCTTATATGAAATAAGTTGATAAACAAGTTTGATCACTTTTTCATTGTCTTTTGATACAACGTAAATTGATATTCTGTCTATCTTTGTAAGTTTTATAAATAACTCCTGTGTGTGTATACACATTATCGCGTCTCAGTGTTTTTCTTGATGTTTGCAGTGCATAGCTTTCCTCCCCGGAAAAAGAGTGGATCTTCTTAATGGTATCACCTACCTTTTAATTCAGAGAAAATATTAACGGTTGTGATAAGTTCATAATAAGAGACAATATTACATGATCCTCAATTTAATTTACTGCTTTCATATATGTTAAATCTTGTTGATTGTTTATCGAAATTCTTATTTCATTCTTATTTTATATATGTGCAGCTCAGATACCTACATACTTTTACCCTTATATGACTACCGAGTTGCCAGTTTTGCAGTATGATTACTTGCGACTCTCTGGCTTAGGTGTTATTGGGGCGCTTGTAAAGGTACTACTAGCTGTCTAGACAAATGATATCTTTCTTGCTACTTCATATATGTATATGCCTTGTAACCTTGGACCGTATTTGATTCTTCAATTTTATGTATTCACAACCCTATAACTTGATCATTTAATATCTCAATCTTACACAGGAGACAGGTCCTGATACTCCAAATGTTGTTCGTTACCTTTTGCAAGTTGAAACTGTTCCTGTGTGCCTTCGCTGCATGGAAATGGGTGGCGACCTTACAAAATCGGTGAGTTTAACTCTGTTAAACATTCTTAATTCTTATTAGGAATCTTAAAAATCAAGATAGAATTTATTGAATGCAATCTTTCTAACTTGCTATTGGCCGGTCTTTAAAGATACAATAGTATCAATTCGCTTTGTTCAGTTTTGGTCACTCAAGCGCAAAATTGTCTAAATAAACTTCTTCGGATTTTTCATAAATTCTATTATTCTTCTTTTTGGTATTGAATAGCAACACACCTTATAGAAGAGTGTTCAAAAGTATTTATTTTATATTAAAATGTTTATATAATGTATTAAAATCTCATATTTAAATAGTTCTTACATACAGAGAAAATGTTAAGAATAAAGGTTTTTGGATGGAGCCAAAAAAGGATCAAAACAATATAATAGTACAATCAAATTAAGTACAATGGATAAATGAAGAATGTATACAATTTTGCATAAAGTCGTAAATTAAGAAAAGAAGCTTTTCTAGATACACTTAGTTATGAGAACATATCTATTCAGATGACATATATATATCAGCTAATAGTACCTTTGGTTTCGCAGATAGCTGCATTTATACTCAGTAGAATCTTTAGCCAAGAAAAAGGGAAGGCTTACGTTGGGTCTTTTGTAGACAGATTTTATGTTGTGACAATGGCTTTAAACAAAATGGTTGATGAGTTCACTGGAATACCTCAACCTGCTTTGTTGAAGAATATATTGATTTGCTACCTGCGACTCACAGAGCTCTCGAGGTTATGCCGGTAAACCTTAGCACATGCACATCTGTAACTTTATTCTTGTATTATATAGTTTTTAAAACCTTAATGGTAAAACTGCAGGTGCTGTGATGCACTAAAGAGATGCTACCCTTTGCAGTTAAGGAATCCTGCATACCTAAACTACATTTGTGTAAGTACATCTTCTCGGTTAACTTGGGTTTTGGAACTAACGTTCATGTCACAATAATCGGTACCTTAATTTCTCATGCGAGCTATAACAACACTGGTTATCTAAGAATAACACAAAATGAAATATTTAATTAATATTTCAAATTTCACAAATGGTATCTTATTTTATCACATATTAATGTCTTGTTAAGTCATGCAATTAATCTATTAAACACGTTTCAGTAGCCTATTTTGTTATGACTTGATATCTATTTTTTTATATTCAGTATTACATAATCACGCATAATACACAAAGGTGCTCATTGGAATTTAATTATGTTCCGTAGGATGGTTCTAACAGAGGTTTGGCTGATCAGGTTCTGCTAAATATTAACTCAGGACCTCAAGTTCAATGTGTAGGACTGGAAAATGCATTCTCAGGGATGCGTATCTAGTACCCTGCACTTGCACTTGATGCTAAGGTCGAGTGTCGAGATTTTGGTTTTTCTAGTTATCAACGATATGTTTCTTCTGGTTCATTCAAAACATAGACGCCTTTGTTCCTATCGTTTATCTTTTTCTTGTAATAACCATGTCATATGGATGCTGTCTTTTCTTGAATGTTATGAACTGTTATTTATAATTACGGATTGATGGTTGGTGTTCTTCTGCTGCATGTTACTTGTCGTTGGCCTAATAAAATAGGCAAAGGGTGCCCATTCAAGGACAAGTAGTCTTGGAAAAGACCAGTAAAACGCAGCTTTTTTGTGATCAAAATACTGCGGTTTGAAAACTAGGCAACTAGAAAAGGGATCCTTTGCAAAATGCAAATGGAACTCTACATAAGCTACTAATGTTTGTATAGCAGTGGCCAGTGTCATCTTTTATAACTTTGTAATGGTGACTAGGGTTGCAAACTGATGTAGTACTAGAACGAGACAAACACAAATCAAACCTGTTGATTCACACGAATACCAGGAACAATTCTTCCAATAATCGTTGGTTCAACCGAATACCAATTTTCGGGATAATTCTTATTAAACTGCCATAAATAGACTTTTCGTATTTGTTGAAATTGATTATTCGATTACATAGGAACTATTAAATAGACAAGCGTCGGGGTTGAAGATTAACAAGAACAAAACCAAAGTATACGGTATTGGGGTAAGTAATGATGAAGTCGTCCACTTTGCTAGTCGTATGGGGTGTTCGGCTAAACAAGTACCTTTTACGTATCTTGGTATCCCTATATAGGTTTATCAATGAGAAAAAGTGCTAGTTAGAATGTAATAATTGATAAGTTTAAAAAAAAAGTTAAGTGGTTGGAAAGCTAGATCGTTGTCGTTTGGGGGTAGATTAACTTTGATAAAGTCGGTTCTAGGAAGTTTGGCCCTTTATTAATTCTCTTTATTTCGTGCTCCAATGTGTGTTCTTAAAAAACTAGAAAGTTTGAGACAACAATTCTTCTGGGGAGGTAATGTAACACCCTGAAAATCGGTTCCAACGGAAGCATACATGTCACTGGGGTGCTACTTAATTGGTATCACAACACAAGGTACAAAGAACGGTTTTACCTCAACCGTTTAGAATAAAATTCATTATCAAAAGTGTTAAGTTTACATTATTCAAAAGTAGTGCGGAAATAGGCCCAAAAATAGGTAAAGCGGTCCCAACATTTATATCAGAGTCATCTATGACCATGCCCCTTGCCAAGCGCCTTCAGAAATAAGCTATCACCTTAAACCTGAAAATACATGCTAAAAGGGTCAGCTTACGCTGGTGAGTTCACAGGTTTAAGTTTAAAACAGTATGGTTGAACCAAAAGGTTTTCGAGTTCAAATCGTCAATCACAAACAAGTCAAATTCAACGTAGGCTTACAATGCCTAAACCACATGTTAAGAAAAAGTATAACAGTGGACCAAGATAAGTGATTTGCTACAAAGGACTAAGATAGATATAAATTACAAGTTCCACATATATCAACAAACACAATCAATCCAGTATCAATATGACAGGTCACAATAGCCCTCTTTCATATTGACAAACAAAGTAGAGCCCTAAGTATATCAGTTCTTAGCCAGGCACCAAGTTATAGCAAATCAACGAGATTATTTGCTACCCTGGTCTAAGAAAAACATCCGACGTATATCTAACCTTAGCCAGTCAACAAATTATAGCAAATAAAAAACAACAGTTAGGTCCATTCAAAACAGTTTAAATGTTTTCTCACATGAATACCAGTCAAATCACATAATGCCATCAAATAACCAGATCAAATATTTCAGCTAAACAGTCAAATATTGAGCAAACCAGTTCGCATATTCCAAATAAACAGTTATTGAGTTTAGTTAAAAACGAGCATGTATTCTCCCCCAAAAATAGTTAGAAAACCGGTAAAAGTAGGGGCCATGAACTCACTTTAACCACAGTAATTCAAGGATCACAACTGACACGACTAGCATCTAGAGCATATCACAACGGTCTCAAAACATACGGCACGACAGTTCCAAGATGTACAGGCTCAACGGTACACTGAGGTACAAGCACAGCGGTACACAACGGTCTAGGATCGGCACAACCTAATACGTATACGGTTATCTCAAAATATGTCTCGCAAAAATATAAAGTCTATAAAAGACAACGTGTCGTAGTTTTCGTAGATTACTCGATTTCAAAACTTATCAAAAGCTTAGTATTAATGTTTCGTGTGGTGTGGTAAGAAAACACAGACTCGGCATACAACTCACGCCAAAGAGAAATAGACATTGACATAGTCGAGAGAATACCGACGAGAACTCAAACCAAAGAAGACAAACCTAGAAGTTAACGACAAATAATCACTTCAAATAAAATAAATTAGTTTATACGTTTCGGCATTTACCCTGATAAACCAAATAATTTGTATAAAACATAAACGTTTTATAAATAGAAATATGTTTAACTAATAAAGATCAGTTTTCTCAAGTCATTGTGACTTTAGTTAACCAAGTTTGATATTACAATATTTTACAAGTTTTATGTTTCGTTATCATTCGCGTAATTATTAGTTTTGGGTTTATTGAATATTTTGTTTACGTTTCGTGTCTAATATATTAAATTCATTTCGAATACAAGTATTATCCGAAACGTACCAATAACCCAAACACATCAAACAATTTTTATTAAACCAACCTAGTTTCTTTATAAATTTTTAGTGGGCTTGACCCAATATATTCTTCAAAAAGCACCCACTATCAAATATATGGGCTTCGGCCCAATAACATCAAATGCAGCCTTAGTAAAAACTTTGATACCAAACCGAGAACAACCTACACGGTTCTACCATTTCCGCACACAATTCACTTGAGACCATGGTGACTCACAATCCAACAATCAAAGTAAAACTAACCACATAAATTTTTACTAAAGCAACACACGCTTAAAACTTTAATCCAACTCGAGGTAAAAAGAGTAGTAACGATATCGACAGTAATAAGAACAAATCATCACCCTTACCTTGAGCAAAACTAAAAATCAAACTCGGAATCCATACGGGTTTAACCCGACTCGTACGGACCCTAAACCCGACCCGTATTCATCACCATTCCACAACACAGACACGAGCTTAATATAAGCTAAATAAGTCACAAGCAACAAGCTAATCAATCCGTACCCTTGCGGTTTCAAATCCACCATCCGAGACCAAAGGGTCAAACAACAACAGTGAGTTACAATTCGACCAAATATTCAACCACCCAACGACACACCCAACAACACAACAAATCTAACTCCGATATTCAAACAACAACAGCAGCCTCAAAAATTAGTACGACCACATCACTTCAACTGAAATAAAATTTTAAACACGAAACTGAGTTACTAAACGGGTTGCTCAACCCGGGACTAAACTATGGCACAAAATGGGTCTCGACCCGACCCATTTTTAGAACAATTGTTGGGTTTTGAGAAGCTGCTGCTCAGGATGAATACTACTTCTCTTGGAAAATTGTCAAAGTGTCATTCTACTGCTAGGCTAAATCATACTGCTGCTGGTGTATTTCATTCTGCTGCTGGAGTTGCTGAAAATATCAAGGAAATATACTAAGTTGATTCTACTGCTGGGCATAAAAGATACTACTGCTAGAGAAAGTATTCTGCTGCTTAAGAGATAATTATGTATAGTATGTTTGGATAATTATAGAATAGATACGAAAAGATTATACTTGTATAAAAAGTTATTGTAACCGACTAGGACTCCTTAGTCTATAAAAGGAGGATCTAGGGTTAGAGTTTGGTACGTATTTTTTTTAGAGTCGAATCAATTCAAGGTTTTGTAACCCTGTTACTTTTGAGTAACCGTATTAATATATTGAGGTGATTGTTGAGAGAATTCGTTTTGTGTTTCATTGATAATTCTTCTTAAGATTAAATACTAGATTCCGCATAGTATTTAATAATCTTTCAAGAACAGTTTCTATACTTATTGTTTTAGATTAACATATAAGATAATCAACACGATCAATAGCTCAACTGGGATCAACAACAATCCAAACACCATAAACAGTTTTTATTACCACACGAAAAAGGTTTCAAAAACACGATTATATCCGGTTTTTAAGTCACAAATTAACAGTTATATCCGGTGTTTAAATCCATTCAATCCACGAAAAAAAATAAAAATAAAAGAATCAGTTAAATAAATGAACAATATGAGTGGTTTTACCATACCACATGGATGAACGAGGGGGGGGAGAAAGAGAGGCGGCGGAGGTGGCTGTGGTGTCCTCGAATTAAAAACAAACATAATACTCTATCTACACTTGTATGGTTGTAACTTGTGTCACCGGAATCTCGCCGGAAAAATTTCTTTAAGTTAACGAGAGAGAGATAAAGGAAAGAGATGGGGTGTAATGGTGAGGGCTGATGGTGTTAAAGGGCGGCAGATGGTGGTGGGGGTGTTGGCCGGAAAAAGGGGTGGCCGGAGGAGAAAAACGGTTGCCGGATTAAGGAGGAGGGGGAAATAATCTTAACCCTAGAAATATTATAATAGGGTATATATAGTGTAAGGTTTAGGTTTAATAAAACCCTAGGGACCACTTATGTCATAATCAAAGTCTAGGGACAGTGGGGTAATATTACTACAGGGACCCTAGTTGTAATTTAGGCTATCTTTCTCAAAATGAGGCTTGGGGCTCATTTAGGCTAGCAAATGATCGATTCAAGACACGGGAATTTCACCATTGCGTTCAGAATAATTTTTCCAATGAAAACGACTATTCATACTCCTCGTTTCTCACAAATAATAAAATAATCAAATCAAATCGTCGGTTGTACCAGTACGCGTTGTGTATAAATTCCACGTTTCGCGAGATAATTTCACGTTTTTAAACCAAATAAGTACAGAAAGATTCGTATATGAAAAACAGAGAAAATCTCATATAAAAATACGTCTGGAAATTTACGGGGTATTACAGTCTCACCTCCTTAAACAGAATCGCGACCTCGCGATTCAATTCAAGTTACTCGTTACGGTTGAAAAGGGATGAGTATATACACACGAGGATTCATCCTCACGTCCCCATGAGAATTTAGGACCTTTTCGAGAGCTTCGACGGACTTTGTCGATAGGGATGCGACTTTACTATAGCCGTTCGACTTCACGGTTCATGATTTCGATAGGTTTCTCAACAAGGTTTAAACATTCATCAATATGGATCTCTCCCGGAGGGATGGCAAGTCATTTCTTCACATTGCACATAGAAAAAACGTTGCGAACTTTTCTGAGTCCTGACGGTAGCTTGAGTTAGTGCGCTACCGGTCCAACTCTAGCAAGGATTTCAAAATGATCCAAACAGCGAGAATTATGCTTTCCACGTTTATTAAACGTGTCACACCTTCTCATGGTGAATCTTTAAGCATAATCTAGACTTTAACTGGGAATTCAAGATATTTACGTCATTTGTCAGCATAACTCTTTTGACGATTCGTGAACAGCTTGCAACCCGGTTCTGATCTGAAAGA
The DNA here is from genome assembly GCA_021014915.2 of Artemisia tridentata subsp. tridentata. Lineage (NCBI taxonomy): Eukaryota > Viridiplantae > Streptophyta > Magnoliopsida > Asterales > Asteraceae > Artemisia > Artemisia tridentata. Next base: position 419,701,861 of record CP139507.1, on the reverse strand, counting down.
TCTTCTCGATAGTCTCATGAACAAGTTCAGGGTCAGTAAGTTGGGTATCCCCAACTTCTACCCATCAAGTCGGCGATCGGCACTTGCGACCATAAAGTGCCTCGTACGGTGTCGTTGAAATACCGGAATCGTAGGTATCGTTATAAGAGGATGTGGCCAATGAAAGGTGTCTATCCCAACCATTGCCAAACTCGATTTTGCAGGAACATAATATGTCCTCCAACACTTGAATGATTTCTCCACTTCAGCCATCAGTCTGGAGATGATACACAGTATTCATATCCAAATCTGTTCTTATGGCTCTTTGGAGTGATTGCCGGGAATTTGATGTGAAACAACTATCCTGATCAGAGAATGGTAAGAATCGACACTCTATGTCGTGAAATGAATCCCTATGAGTATGAACGAGCAAGTTTGCCAATACTGTCGTTTCATTGATTAGCAGGAGGTGAGTAGATTGGGTAGGATTATCAACAATAACTCTGGTAGTGGCGCGGGATTTACCTCCAAGGTTTCGTTTATGATATAATTTATTATCCGGTAAGAAAGTAGCAAGGATCACTGGTACTTCCGAGGGACGAGTGAAAATTCAGGTGGTTTTCCTAAGGAATCGCGGTCCAGGTTACACTTAAGATCTTAAAATTTATGTTGGGCGTGGAATCTCTGCCAAATGGAGAGTTTAACAAGTTCAGAGTACATCTCTGAGGAAAGATGTTGATTGCTACGAGCAATCAGTTGATTGAATCAGTAATGTACATAGTACTTAAAGCGGAAAGTATAACATTGATTGAACAGCTTCGATTGAACATCCTCGATTAACAACATCGATTGAGCACAAGGCTTAGGGTAGAGGCGACTGTAACAAGGCCACAACAAAACAAGGCCGAATAATAAATCCAAATCCAGGATGACGTCCAAAATCACAAAATCAAAGAGTCTGAATTCAATCAGAATCAAAACCAATCCAAACATAGCCAAATTCAATTCCGAACATAGCCAAAATCAAATCCAAACGTGGCCAAAATTAAATCCAAACGTAGCCAAAATCAAATCCAAACATGGCCAAAATCAAATCCAAACATAGCCAAAATCAAATCCAAACGTGGCCAAAATCGAATCTAAACATTTCAGTAAGCTCGGACGGCTTATGGCACTCTTAAGAGGTTACAAATAAGTAACTCGGATTCAAACGGTGCCAATCGGGTCTAACCCGACACGATGCAAACTACGGCCAGAAGGCGACAAACAGGAATTCCATATAACGGAGACGTATAGTGGTGCCAGGACCATTACGGTTCATGCGGTGTTGTGATGCCAGTGTGTTGTTTGTGTGGAAGTAATATTCAATGTCCGTGTACACACGTAAAACTGTACCATTCCAAAAATCAATGACCAACCCGGACTAATTCCATTATAACTACTCCCAGTATTGCAAAATTCACCTCTGAGTCGGAAATAGGTGATCAGGCTATGTCCCACTGTCCCTAGTTGAATATAGGTGATCAGTCTATATTCACCCGAGGTTCAATGAATTTTGGAATACTCAGCCTAGTTATACTAGCAGTATGTCCGTTATATCCAAAATCGTTCCCAAAAACACGATAAGTGTACAAACTCGACATTCAATAGTGAGATTACGCAAGGAAATAGCATAACTCTATGACAGGTTCGGTGCGTGCATAAGCATATGGAAATGCTTATAGTGAACAGCTAAAACGAGCGGATATAAAATATCCAATAGTCAGGCACACTTCTCAAACAAATATATAATCAAGCATCTCGTCAAACAACTCATCAAATATATCATGAACATCTCATCTAATATATCATTACTCATTTCATCAATTATGTCCTCAAACAAAATCATACACAAGGCATCAGCTTGGCAGGCAGGCACGTGGCGGTCATAGCTTAAGTTTTCATAAAAGTGGTTATAGTCAGGGTTTTAGAAAATATACCCAGTTCTCTATAACCTAGGCTCTGATACCAATCTCTAACACCCCGAAAATTGGGTCCAGCGGAAGCATACATGTCACTGGGGTGCTACTTAATTGGTATCACAACATAAGGTACAAAGAACGGTTTTACCTCAGCCGTTTAGAATAAAATTCATTATCAAAAGTGTTAAGTTTACATTATTCAAAAGTAGTGCGGAAATAGGCCCAAAAATAGGTAAAGCGGTCCCAACATTTATATCAGAGTCATCTATGACCATGCCCCTTGCCAAGCGCCTTCAGAAATAAGCCATCACCTTAAACCTGAAAATACATGCTAAAAGGGTCAGCTTACGCTGGTGAGTTCACAGGTTTAAGTTTAAAACAGTATGGTTGAACCAAAAGGATTTTGAGTTCAAATCGTCAATCACAAACAAGTCAAATTCAACGTAGGCTCACAATGCCTAAATCACATGTTAAGAAAAAGTATAACAGTGGACCAAGATAAGTGATTTGCTACACAGGACTAAGATAGATATAAATCACAAGTTCCACATATATCAACAAACACAATCAATCCAGTATCAATCGGTCACAATAGCCCTCTTTCATATTGAAAAACAAAGTAGGGCCCTAAGTATATCAGTTCATAGCCAGGCACCAAGTTATAGCAAATCAACGAGATTATTTGCTACCCTGGTCTAAGACCAACATCCGACGCATATCTAACCTTAGCCAGTCAACAAGTTATAGCAAATCAAAAACAACAGTTAGGTCCATTCAAAACAGTTTAAATGTTTTCTCACATGAATACCAGTCAAATCACATAATGCCATCAAATAACCAGATCAAATATTTCAACCAAACAGTCAAATATTGAGCAAAACAGTTCGCATATTCCAAGTAAATAGTTATTGAGTTTAGTTAAAAACGATCATGTATTCTCCCCCAAAAATAGATAGAAAACGGGTAAAAGTATAGGCCATGAACTCACCTTAGCCACAGTAATTCAAGGATCACAACTGACACGACTGGCATCTAGAGCATATCACAACGGTCTCAAAACATACGGCACGACAGCTCCAAGATGTACAGGCGCAACGGTACACTGAGGTACAAGCACAACTGTACACAACGGTCTAGGATCGGCACAACCTAATACGTATACGGTTATCTCAAAATATGTCTCGCAAAAATATAAAGTCTATAAAAGACAACGTGTCGTAGTTTTCATGGATTACTCGATTTTAAAACTTATCAAAAGCTTAGTATCAATGTTTCGTGTGGTGTGGTAAGAAAACATAGACTCGACATACAACTCATGCCAAAGAGAAATAGACATCGACATAGTCGAGAGAATACTGACGAGAACTCAAACCAAATGAGACAAACCTAGAAGTTAACGACAAATAATTACTTCAAATAAAATAAATCAGTTTGTACGTTTCGGCATTTACCCTGATAACCCAAATAATTTGTATAAAACATAAACGTTTTATAAATAGAAATATGTTTAACTAATAAAGATCAGTTTTCTCAAGTCATTGTGACTTTAGTTAACCAAGTTTGATATTACAATATTTTACAAGTTTTATGTTTCATTATCATTCGCGTAATTATTAGTTTTGGGTTTATTAAAGATTTTGTGTCCGTTTCATGTCTAATATATTAAATTCATTTCGAATCTAATATATTATACCGTCTCGAGTCCAAAAATGTCCAATGTCTAATATCATAAATCCAATAACGATCCAATACTCGTCCAAACAATACAAATCCATTATATGTCCAAAGTAGAGTCTTAATCCGTATTCAAATCCAATTCACAATTTCAGGTATTATCCGAAACGTACCGATAACCCAAACACATCAAACAATTTTTATTAAACCAACCTAGTTTCTTTATAAATTTTTAGTGGGCTTGACCCAATATATTCTTCAAAAAGCACCCACTATCAAATATATGGGCTTCGGCCCAATAACATCAAATGCAGCCTTAGTAAAAACTTTGATACCAAACCGAGAACAACCTACACGGTTCTACCATTTCCGCATACAATTCACTTAAGACCATGGTGACTCACAATCCAACAATCAAAATAAAACTAACCACATAACTTTTTACTAAAGCAACACATGCTTAAAACTTTAATCCAACTCGAGGTAAAAAGAGTAGTAACGATATCGACAGTAATAAGAACAAATCATCACCCTTACCTTGAGCAAAACTAAAAATCAAACTCGGAATCCATACGGGTTTAACCCGACTCGTACGGACCCTAAACCCGACCCGTATTCATCACCATTCCACAACACAGACACGAGCTTAATATAAGCTAAATAAGTCACAAGCAACAAGCTAATCAATCCGGACCCTTGCGGTTTCAAATCCACCATCCGAGACCAAAGGGTCAAAAAACAACAGTGAGTTACAATTCGACCAAATATTCAACAACCCAACGACACACCCAACAACACAAAAAATCTAACTCCGATATTCAAACAACAACAGCAGCCTCAAAAATTAGTACGACCACATCACTTCAACTGAAATTATTTTTAAACAAGAAACTGAATTACTAAACGGGTTGCTCAACCCGGGACTTAACTATGGCACAAAATGGGTCTCGACCCGACCCGTTTTTAGAACAATCCAAACACCATAAACAATTTTTCTTACCACACGAAAAAGGTTTCAAAAACACGATTACATCCGGTTTTTAAGTCACAAATTAACAGTTATATCTGATGTTTAAATCCATTCAATCCACGAAAAACAATAACAATAAAAGAATCAGGTAAATAAATGAACAATATGAGTGGTTTTACCATACCACATGGACGAACGAAGGGGGGAGAAAGAGAGGCAGCGGAGGTGGGTGTGGTATCCTCGAATCAAAAACAAACATAATACTCGATCTACACTTGTATTGCTGTAACTTGTGTCGCCAGAATCTCGCCGGAAAAACTTCTTTAAGTTAGCGAGAGAGAGAGAAAGTAAAGAGATGGGGTGTAATGGTGAGGGCTGATGGTGTTAAAGGGCGGCAAATGGTGGAGGGGTGTTGGCCGGAAAAAAGGGTGGCCGGAGGGGAAAAGCGGTTGCCGGATTAAGGAGGAGGGGGGAAATAATCTTAACCCTAGAAATATTATAATAGGATATATATAGTGTAAGGTTTAGGTTTAATAAAACTCTAGGGAGCACTTATGTCATAATCAAAGTCTAGGGGCAGTGGGGTAATATTACTGCAGGGACCCTAGTTGTAATTTCGGCTATCTTTCTCGAACTGAGGCTCGGGGCTCATTTAGGCTAGCAAACGATCGATTCAAGACACGAGAATTTCACCATTGCGTTCAGAATAATTTTTCCAATGAAAATGACTATTCATACGCCTCATTTCTCATAAATAATAAAATAATCAAATCAAATCGTCGGTTGTGCCAGTACGCGTTGTGTATAAATTCCACGTTTCGAGAGATAACTTCACATTTTTAAACCAAATAAGTACAGAAAGATTCGTATATGAAAAACAGAGAAAATCTCATATAAAAATACGTCTGGAAATTTACGGGGTGTTACAGCTAATGATGAGATCCGAAAAACGGCTTGGGTTAAGTGGGAAACGACCCTTCAAAAAAGCAAAATGGGGGGTTTAAATATTGGTAACCTTAAAGCATCTAATTGGGCTTTACTTGGAAAGTGGTGGTGGAGATTTCGAGTTGAAGAAAATAGACTTTGGGTTATGGTCATTAAAAGTATATATGGTGATGACGGGGGTTTGAAGGATATAGGTAATGATACTCGGTGTGGAAGCGGGAAATGGAATGACATAGTGAGGGTCGGTAGAGATATTGAAGCTTTGGACATTAGTTTTTACTCATCCTTCGTGAAAAAAATGGGTAACGGTTTCAGTACTCGATTTTGGCTAGACCCTTAGATCGGAGATGGAGTTGTGCTAAAGGAAAAGTTTCCTAGATTATTTAGATTGGAAATAAATGAGAGTGTTTCGGTGGGTTAGATGAGGTTGTGGAATGGTGAAACTTGGGTTTGGAGTTGGAGGTGGGTGAGGAGTCCTCGAGGAAGGGGCTTGGGTGAGTTTATAGAATTGACGAACTTGATAATTTTTTTGTTCCAAATGTTTTAATTTCGGATTCATGGAAGTGGATTCTTGACAAATATGGTTGCTTTACCGTAAAAGGTCTTAGAGAACTAATTGATGGAAAAATTCTTTCTCAACCGAACATTGTATAAAAGACGAAATGGAACAAGACAATCCCTAGAAAAGTTTGTATCTTTATTTGGCGTCTACAACGAAAAAGAGTCCCGGTGTTCAATTGGCTTAACCATCTTGGTATTGATCTTAACTCTATACTTTGTTCGCATTGAGGAAACGAGATTGAAACGGTGGAGCATTGTTTCTTAAGGTGTCATAGAGTAATAAAAGGGTGGGAAAAAATTTTCAAGTGGTGGAATATGGGTCCGTTTACTATCAACTCTCTTGAAGATATCATAGATCATAAGGGCCTAAGTAACTTCAACCAAAAACAAAAGATTATTTGGCAAGCAGTGTGTTGGTCAACGTTATATCATATATGGGGTGCTCGTAATAAAAGAGTCTTTGAAAACAAAATATCCAATTTAACAACCATTTGTGACGAAGTTCAACTTAGTTCATTTTTTTGGGTATCAAATAGAGCAAAAGGATCGATATCGTCGTGGTTGGAATGGTGTACAAATCCCTCACAAGCTTGCAAAGGATAGTATATAGACTATTGAGGATGCGGTCAAGTGCAAGGTCGACTAATTGATTTATGTGGTCATTTTAGTGTCTTGGTTATTTTAGAGGTGTTGGTTGTCTTGTATAGAGAAATTTGTATTTTGTAGTGTTTTATAGTTTCTTCCTACATTACTTGTAAGGCGTTTGTTCTAGGATGGCTTATATATGAGTGAGTGTTTTTTGAAGTTTTTTCTTCTATATTTAATAAAATTCTTTGCCTTCCAAAAAAAAAAAAAAAAAAAAAGAGATATATTCCTCCTTTAACTTTATACATTCACCCATTTGTCCAAGAGGCTTTAGTCCGAGACCTCCTTGACTCTTTAGCCTTCATACACTCTTCCATGCAATCTTTGCTTTGCCTCTTTGTAATTCTCTTTTGCACCATAGGAACCCTTTCAGAATTTTCTCAATATCATGCACAGTTGTTTTAGGCAAGATGAAAACTGCAGCTGAATAGATATGTATAGATATGCATTCTAGCAACACATGATAGATATTTATTTTTCCTGTCCTCTATTTTATTCTTTATTTTGTCCATCAGTTGCTTACATTCCTTGGTACCCAGCTTTTTTGTAATCAAAGGAACACCCAAATACTTCACCGGTAGCTTCCTAACAATGAAAGGTATCTCTGAATTATCTTTTGCCTTTCCTCATGTTTAACATTACCAAAAAGACAGTACTTTTGTTAATGCTTGGCAATAAACCAGAAACAATGCTAAATACTTTAAGTGTCTCCTTCACAGTCTTCACAGAACTAGCATCTCCATGGCACATCACCAAAAGGCCATCAGCAAAGCAGAGATGAGTTAACTTCAATTCTTCGCATCCTATATGGTATTTGAAATTTGGGTTTTGCTGAGTATTCTTGCCATTAATTAATAATGTGAAAACTTCCATAACCAATGTGAATACGTATAGGAACATGGGTCTCCTTGCCTTAAACCCCTACCAGGGTCTCCTTGCCTTAAACCCCTACCACTTTTAAAATATCCATGTCTTTTACCATTAACACTAATAGTGAATGAGGCAGTAGTCACACATATCATTATCCAAGTGACTGTGGAAACCAAAATTGTAACGGAGTCTTTCCCAAAAAGTTCAAGTCTATAGTGTCATATGCTTTAGCTATGTCTAGCTTAAAACAACATCTGCTAGGCCACTCTTTCTGTCGTAACCTTTTAAAAGTTCTTATGTGATGAGAATAATGTCTTAATCCCTTGAACAAAAGTACTTTGATTTAAACTCACAAGCTTTTTCAACCCCTCTTGCAACCTGTTTGTAATGATCTTACTTATGCACTTGTACACCACATTGCAACAGGCTATTGGCCTAAAATTAGAAACCCTAACAGGGTGTTTGATTTTAGGGACAAGTGTAATAAGAGTGACATTCATTTCTCCAAGCAATTTCCCTTTGACAAAAAAACTCATTCACAACCATACATACATCAACACCTACCACTAGCCATGCTTTTTTATAGAACATTGAAGTGTATCCATCTGGACCTCTGGATCTGGTGCTTTGTTCTCTCGAATATCAGATAGAGCCTCTTTGATCTCTTTATCAATGACATCACTTATCACATCATCGGCTTCCTCCTCATTCAATCTAATTCCAAACAGCCCGTCAAAATTATCCATTTGAGCAGCATTACTATCTACACTAATGCCTTCAGAAACATCTTGAAGTGCTCAACAAACATACCAGTCATCTCCTTTCCTTCATATTTTACACCATTCTCATCACAAACACTCAGAGTTCTACTTGTGTGTTGTCTACTTTTCAATAGACTATGGAAGTATTTACTATTCCTGTCACCATTGTTCATCCAGTCAATTTTTTCTTTTTGAAATAAAAGTTTTTCTTCATCAATAATAGCCTCATTGTATTCTTCTAAACACTTAACTTCTCTCTTTTTTACTTCTTGATTATGTGGCTCTACATCAAGAGTAACTTGGATATCTTTGAGCTTTCTTCTACAGTCTATTACTTTTTCATGCAAATTTCCATTGCTCCACTTAATCTTATTCATATAACTCTTCATATTCTTCATTCTTTTTACAAGTCTGAACATACAAGGACTTTCCACATCTACATTCCATTCTTTCTCAACAGTAGGCAGAAACTCCTTTTTATCCCCAATATAGTTTGCAAATCTGAAGGGCTTAATGACTTTGTTTAGGCTCTGAGGAAAACTTATTACTACTGGACTATTGTCAGATACCATATAAGGAATGAAATCTGCACCAGCCAAACAAAACTTCAACATAAACTCTGCATTCACCATGGCTCTATCCAGTAGAGTGTTCTATGATGTTAAGTGTAACATTAAAGTCACCCAGAATCATCCATGGGCATTTAGCAGTTAAGTTCTTTTCCACTACTAAATCCTTCCATAAAGCCCTCCTTTCCATTCCTGTATTAGTAGCATATACCGAACTACAGAAGATTCTAACTTTATTTAGGATTGTTTCAGTCATACACAGCATTGTTTGCCTTGAGCTGTGTAAGACCATTACATCCACCTTACTAGGATTCTAGACAATTATGATTCTACAGCCACTAGGGTTGGGCATATCATTAGACACCCAACTCCATCCTCCAAAGGTTTTATCACATACCTTTTGAACTTTGTGAGCTTTAATATAGGTTTCCATGACTGCACACACCTGAACTCTTTCCTTCCTTAATAGATTTGATACTTCTTTTTGTTTTTTCAATTGATTCATGTAGGACCTTAGATCTAGTAACTTATCACACAATAATAAGCAAATATGGTGACTAGAAAGATATGTATGGCGTTAAAAACTAGAGAGAGAGATATCAAAGAGAACTTTTATTTAAAGAAAAACACACACAATACACTTTCAAGAACACATACAAATGACTAGGTATGTGCCTTTTATACATAGACTCATATGCCTCATGGGCTTTAAGATGGGCTTGGTAATGGACTTGGTTTACATGGACTCAAAGAAGGCTTATACTTAACTTATGGAATATTAGATTAACCAATTGCATAGCCCATTTAACTTAAACTATTATAACGTCTACGACACATTACAAAGTTCCTATTGAGTGAATGACCATCACTTCTACTTTAATGCTAACAATTCATACTTCTAATGTTCCAACTAGCTATTTGTAGATCCATTATAAATTGTTTTTGGACCACAGCCTTGTTCCTTCCAGTAATCATTCAAATGAGCATAGTTTTGCTCAAACCAGTGACATTGTCCTCTGTCACTGCTTGAGCAATTCCATTCCCATTTTCAAATACATCTTCCTTATTCATTCGTTCCTCCTCTTTCTCCTTTAGTCTATCCAATTCCCACTGATCTTTGAAGTACCTAATAATGTCTTTGGACCAATTGTTTGCCTCAGAGCAAGCAGGTTGCATTTTTTTTATTCAGATAACTATCCATCACCATCATATCCTTCAAAATTCTAAATTCATTATCTTCATCATTTCCAATGTTATTCAACACCTCAAATGGATTTGCATTCCTACTACCAACTTCTTTACTCAAATTATTTTTACCACTAGTATTAGTGTCAACATTTATATTATTTTTCCCTCCATTCAGCTTGTTCTGCTCCATATTACTTCTACTACTTTCTCCATTTTTTGTGCTCTTCTTTCTAAACTTTTGCCTCATGTTCATATTGTCATTCATTCTATTATGCCAATTATTCCTTTGTTGTAGGAATGTTTTTTTTTTCTATTTTGCACCTTTATGAATTCCTCCTCCTGTCTTTCTTTCCTTATTCTTTGCTCATTCTCCATTGCACTTCTTTTACTTTCTTCTTCTTCCACAGTTCTAGGTCTAGCACTACACTTTTCAAAGATATACCCAAACACCTAACATTGAGAGCATACCTGTAAACTAATGTGTTTTGCAATAAATGAAAAAGAAAAGAAAGGAAGGACCGAGTTTTCCCAGTGAAAATATGCAGGATGAAGCACATGTGGTAAGTTATGAAAATCAACCATCACATGACGAAGTACCAGCTCCTACAAACAAAAAGAAAGTGTTTCAAGTTTTTAAATAAAGAATTTTTTGAGTGCATTGTTTCTTCCAACTAACCAAGAGTTATTTAATACTTGGTCGAAACATATTTTGTGAGCAATTTTTTGTGAGAGTAACATCTCATATATCCAACATAAATGGGTATCAGAGCTTGTTCGAATCCATTTGGGTTAAACGAGTTCTTACCATTTTTATAGAGCGGTCATGGCAAGACGACAAGGTTTTGATTTAAGTCATGTTGTCGTCCTAATTTTTGTTGGTGAAAATTATGATTATTGGTGTGTCAAAATGGAGCCATTGGTTGATTCTTTAGATGTGCTTGACGATGTCAAAAATAAATTTGAAGAACCCGTTGATACAGAAAAATTAACCGGTGATCAAATGAAAGATTTGAATAAAAATAGAAGCCGAAATGCAGCCGTTCTAAGTATGATTCAGCGGGCAGTCACACCGTCAATCTTCCCAAAAATCATGCGTCTAAAAAAAGCAAAAGAAGCTTGGGAGGTGCTCAAGCTAGAATTTCATGGAGACGTGAAAGTGTGAGCTATTAAATTACAAACTCTCATACGAGATTACGAGAACACGAAGATGAAGGAAAATGAGTGTTAGGAATGTTGCACACGGTTAAGGTGGTTAAACCTTACGTACTTTGTGTGTATGATATATTGAATTAATATGATTAAGTACGCGGAATTTACTCAGCCACACTTAGAAGGTTATTTGTGATGTGAAAATGGAATGGTTGTGTTAGTTCTATGACAATGAACAATGAAAGATTAACACCAAACGATTCAATATTATTAATGATAATAATACGAGTGATCTTGAAATATCACTAGGGTTACAACCTTGAATCTTATGTTCTTACAACTTGTGATATTCTTGTGTTTGTTCTATGTCTTAACAGTTATATGAGTTCTAATAATAACACATATGGACTTACATAACACTTGACTACGATCTTCTTTTATAGTCCAAGAAGATCTTTTACAATATTGCTTAAAGTCTAGCCGACTTACTTGTTAACTTATCTTGAGTGTGTCAGTACATAAGATACAACATGTATCTGTGTACACAACTTGTTAACTAAGCACATGGGGTAAGATATTATCTACCGTGTATTTTTGACTTTAGTATACAAATATCTTTTCAATACTTATCCATCTGGCAGTCTCAACTCAACAGTATCAACTAGCAGTCCCTTCTTTGTACTACCAGTTAGAACGGTTAGTTATAACTTGAGCAGTCTTAAGATATATATCAGCAGTTGGAACTGTTAGAGAATTCTTCTCAGCAGTTGGAACTGTTAATACTTGTAGTTCTTGATACTTAATCTTCAGAACATTTAATTCCCAACAATCCTCCCCTAAACATGTGAATTCATTCCAACATGTTTCTGAATTAAATTTATGGATTGTGAAGATCTTTCAAACACTTCATAGTCAGACCTTTGATCTGAACTTTCTTCTGTTCTAAGAGTTTGAACATCTTTCTTAGAAGCTCATCTACTTTCTGATCTTTGACTTTAACAATATCAATACATTGCTCCAATCTTGGACTAAAAGATGGTGCAATTTCCTTGGATGGAGGAATTATAAGAGGCAATGATGCTGTGTATCTTGGATGCTTGTTTCCACAAGTGAAATCATCTATCAGCATATTTTTGCAGGTGATGAACAAACGTGGTAAACTGAAATTGAAACTTTTCTTCGTTTGACCTAGATAGAACTTTCTCCTTTGGAATGTTCTTGTCATTTTCAACCTCCATGTCATCATCTTGTATGCTCTTGTCTTTTCCTTCCATACATTGGTTTTGTCTTCCTTTCTTGGGCTTTTATTTCCTCCCCTGAGATAAATAAAATTTTATCCTCCCCTTGTTTGGAAGATCTCTCACCATCATCCCATCATTATCTGATCTACCAATGTGATCTTGTTTTCAGACAATGTTGTACATGAAGCCATCAATTCCTTAAGAGTTTAAGTTACTGCCCTCATCACTTCTAGGTGTGTTAACTCCTATGAGAGGTGATTCATTGGACATTTGATTCATGGTCCATCAATGGATGGTTTTTGTGATTTTAGAATTGGACTTAGCCGTATGTTCATGATTTTAGAATTGAAAAATCATACTGCTTTCAACCATTTTGAAGGGATTAAGTGTATAACAGACACTTAGTCAAAATTTTGGTTTAAAGTAACCTCTGGTTGTGTGAGAACCAATGTTTTTCAGTTATCTTGATAACTGCCTGTGTAAAGATAAACCTATTCAAAAGGCTTTCTTGACAGGGTTTCCAGCTCATAGTAATTGTTACCTCTAACACAAGTGTTAGATTCACTTTTACTAGCTGTTCTTTCTATCAGATGTCCTTAGACTTGCTCATTATACTTGAAAGTATAAAATGATAGAAAGTGAGTTGCATCAGTTACTATCTGATCAACTAAGTCATCAATTCAATGTGAAATTTGATAACCAGGTTTCAAGAAAGAAGTTTTAAAGAATTAATTAACTTAGGTGTAAACCTTTGTTAATGAGTTCTCAAACTCAGTCCATCATAAATCTGTTATGAAAGCAACTGGAATCACTTTTCTTCTGCTTCCATTTCACTTGAAATTTCCTTATTTGCTCAAAGTTCATACCTGAAATTGTTAGTCCAAAACCAAGAAACAAAATGCATAGCATTTGTCTTATAGCAGTATCAATATATGACCAACAGTATGAACTGTTTAAACAAAATTCGTACTAGCAGTACTAACTGTTCTATTAACAGTATCAATTTTCAAAGATATCAGTACAACCTTAACATATATAAAAACCACAAAGATTAGAAATTTTAAGGATTAAGCATTCCAATACTTGCTACCAAGTACTGAAACCTTCCAACATCAAAAGTTTTGGTTAGCAGATCTGCAAAATTGAATTCTGAAGCAATTTTAAGAACTTGAATTAATCTTTTCTCATTGCAGTCTCTTATAAAGTGATGTCTAATTTCAATGTGTTTTGTTTTAGAATGTTGCACTGGATTTTTAATAATACAAATTGTACTACTATTATCAATATGAATAACAGTGTTTAAGAAATTGTACCCATAGTCAAGGAGTTGGTTTTGAAGCCATGGAACCTGACCACAGCAACTTGCAGCAGCTATATATTCAGCTTCAGTTATTGAATTTTCCACACTTGTTTGCTTCTTACACTGCCATGAGACAAGTCTACACCCAAGGAATTGACATCCTCCAGTTGTTGACTTTCTGTCCAAGCTAGCACCAGCATAATCACTATCCGAATATGCTACCAAGTCAAAAGGAGATTCCCTTGAATACCATAGACCCAACCTTGGTTGACCTTTGAGATATCTAAAAATTCTCTTGACTGCAGTTAAATGAGAAACCTTTGGAGTAACTTGAAATCTTGCACAAACACAAACAGAGAACATGATATCAGGTCTAGATGATGTAAGGTACATCAAAGAGCCTATCATAGATATGTAAGTGTGTACATCTACACTCTCTCCATCTTCATCTTTCAGAAGGTGCTTCTCTGAGTCCATTGGTGTGCTTGCCACTTTTGAATCAGCAAATTGAAATTTTCTAAGTATCTCTGCAACATATTTGTCTTGACTAATAAATATGCCTTCAGATGATTGCTTAACTTGCAAACCCAAAAAGAATGTAAGTTCTCCCATAGAACTCATCTGAAACTTATCATGCATAAGTTTCTCAAACTCTAAACACATTTCCTTCCTAGTAGATCCAAAGATAATGTCATCCACATACACCTGCACTAACAGAAGATCCTTCTTGTGCTGTTTGATGAAAAGTGTCTGATCAATCTTTCCTCTTTGAAATCCATTTTCTAATAAGTATGAAGCTAGTGTTGCATACCAAGCTCTTGGTGCCTGATGAAGGCCATATAGAGCTTTCACTACTCTGTACACTTTGTTTGGATGTAATGGGTCAATGAAGCCTGGAGGTTGTGAAACATACACCTCTTCTTCAATTTTATCATATAAAAATGCACTCTTGACATCCATTTGGTAGACTGTGAAGCCTAAAAATGAAGCATAAGCTAAGAAAAGCCTAATTGCCTCAATCCTTGCTACAGGAGCATAAACCCCATCATAGTCTATTCCTTCTTCTTGTGTGTACCCTTGGGCTACTAATCTAGCCTTATTCTTAATCACTATTCCCCTTTCATCCCTTTTGTTCTTAAAAACCCATCTAGTGCCAATTACCTTCACACCTGTAGGTAAATCAACTAGCACCCAAACCTTTTGAATCTTGAACTGAAGAAGCTCTTCTTGCATAGCCTCTAACCAGCTTGAATCATCTAGGGCCTTAAGAATGTTCTTTGGTTCATCCTGTGAGAGAAAACATACAAACAAGCAAGAGTTTGAAAGTCAATGCTGTGAGAGAAAACATAAAATCAGGAGAAAGTACAAGACATTCAGTCTCACAGAAAAGAACATTGTTCTTTTTGTCACACATTTGTGAGACACTAAAAAGATTATAATTTAGCTCTTTTACATAGAACACATCTTCAAAATCTAAATTTCCAGTTTTGATTGTACCTTTACCAGAAATTTTGCCACCAACACCTCCTCCAAAGGTAACATAGCCTCCATCTATTGATTGAAAATCTGAGAGATAAGACTTGTTGCCTGTCATGTGCCTAGAACATCCACTATCTGAGTATCCTTGATCCTCTTGTTGATCATTTGAATGTTCCTGCACATAAATAAGAGTGTTAGTTTCTTTTGGGGACCCAAGCCATTACTGACTTAGATCTGCCTCTTGCATCAATGTAATTCAATCTTTTAAGGACAGTTGATGCAACATTGGATTTTAGAATCCAACATGCTGAGGCCTTAACAGCATTTGCCCTGTTTTTCCAAGCAGCAGTACTAACAAGGGGTGGCAATTTCTGACCCGACACGAAACCCGACCTGAAACCGACACAAAAATTAACAGGTTCGGGTTGAGCTAAATAGATTTCGGGTCAGGTTTAGGTCGACATATTTAACCCGTTTATTAAACAGGTCAGGTCCGGGTTGGGAATAAAATAAACGGGTCGACCCGCCAACCCGTTTAAGACTTTTTTCTTAAATTAAAAATTATTTATATTTAATTATACGGGTTAAACGGGTCGACCCGCTAACCCGTTTAACTAGTGTAATGTGCTAACTTTTGTATATAAAACAGGTTAAATGGGTTAACCCGAAACCCGTTTAACATATTCAACCCGTGTAACCTATTTAACCCGTCAACCCAAGTATATATACGGGTTAAATGGGTCAGGTTCGGGTTACGTGTAACCAGGTTAGGGTTGACGTAGCTGACCCGATGATTTAAATGGGTCAGGTTTGGGTTGAGGTTTTCTGACCCGCCAACCTCATAACCCGAACCCGCCAACCCGAACCCGACCCGAATTGCCACCCCTAGTACTAACTGCTTTCCTAGCAGTTTTAATCTTTGGTTTCCAAACTTGTTTTTGGACCACTGCTTTCGTTTGAATGGGCCTGAGAACAGTTTTAGGTGCATGTTTTGAAATTATTTTTGCACTTTTAACTGATGGTTTTGGGTTAACAGTCTTAAATGGTCTAGCAGTTGAAACTGCTTGCCTAGCAGTAGAGACTGCTGTCGAAACTGCTCTGGATTTTATACTTTTGGGCTTAAAGTGAAAGTGAGTTTGAGGAGTTTGCCTTTTGAAATTCACCCTATTGTTTTCATAACCAGATACCCAATGGTTGCAGAAAGCTGCAAGATGGTCAAAACTACCACATGTGTAACAAGCTTTGTTATAAAAAGCAAAGTCATCACCTAATTGGTTAGACTTGAGGTTGTTCCAATTCCTTTGGTTACCTCTAGGCTTGTTGGTGGTTCTATATTGCTCACAATATCTAACTGGTTGCCTAACATGCTTAATGTTTGATTTAGGCTAATCAGTATTGTGTTTGACTATCTTAGGAACACTTGTTCCTACTTTCTTAACCACTTCAGGTTTAGACATAACCTGTTCTTCATCATCATCACTATCAGTTGTACAATCTTCAACAACTATAGCATCTAAGTTCTTAGCAAAGGACACCTTGTCCTGATAAAGTAAAGTTTTATCTAAACTTTTACTTACTTTTTCTACCTTAAGGCTCTTGCTAGCCTTAGAACCATATTCCATGATTGGTTCTTGAAACTCAGGTAAACCTGAATTTCCAAGGGTAATCCCTGGGGGTTTTGGGATGCCTCTATAAGGAGGTAGGACACTCTTATATCCTACTCCTGACTTAGCTCTATTAATCACCTGACATTCTACTATGTTGTGCACACTTTTAGAAGCATGTTCTAGTGCCTCAGTAGTCAAGTGAATGTTTTCATTTTCCTTTTTGACCCTATCAAAAGCTTCTCTCAAAAGCTTAATTTCAGCATCTCTAAAGAATATGTCCTGTCTTAGGAGAGCTTTGTCATCAGAAAAAGCTAATTCATTTTCCTTATAGTGTGTGATTTGTTTCTCTACCTTTTCTAATCCACACTTATAGTTTATAAAGTTTTGAAAAGTCTTGCTTAGCTCTATCTTTTGATCATCAAATTGTTTCATTAAAACCTGTAGAGCATTAAGAGCAGTGCAAGTATTTGAACAAGCTTTATGATTTTGTACCTCAGTAGCAGAAAAAGCCATAAGTGCCATCTGAGCAGGAGTTTCTTCTTCATCTGCCATGAAGCTCCAATCAAAACCTAAGCCATCAATAGCTACCATAGCTTTTGGCTCAATAACCTCCTCTGTTTTGGATTTACTTCCAAAACCTCTATTCTTGCTATCTTGCTGCCTTGGTCTTCTGCACTCTCTTGAGAAATGAACCATCATGTGACAGTTATAGCATTCTATCTTTGACTTGTCAAAACCAGCAGCATCAGTGTTGCTGATTATGAGCTTCTTCCCCGTCTTGTGATAGAACTTCTTGGCTCTCATGCTAAGAAGAGAAATTTGCCATTTTAGATCCATTTCCTCCAGATCATCTTCATGGATCTCTTGGAGGTCTTCATAGGAGAGCATGGACCCATTGTTTTGACTTGTAAGAAAGGCACAACAAGTCTTTTCATCTAAAATACTTATGGTACTACTTGATGAACTAGCAGCACCAACATCATTAACAACTTTCACCTCTTCACTTGATTTTGAGGTACTAGGAGTTGACATAAATGCCTTGTTCCCAGTATTAGAACTAGTACCTCCATTCTTCTTCAAATCTTGCTCCACAATCTTGAAGTTGCTATACAAGTCCATCAGTTCCATGGTGTTTAAGTCTGGCTTGTTCTTCCAGACAACAACATGCATAGCCCACTCTTCTGGTAAGCTTCTCAGAAATTTTGAGTTCAAATCTTCTTGAGGCATTTCAATCCCAAGAATAGCAAGTTGACTCACAATATTCTGAAGCCTATTAAAGATGTGGTCAAGAGATTCATTGTATGTAGAGGAGAAGCTTTCAAACTGCTGCTTGAGCAGTGTCTTGTGGGTTTTCTTGGTGGCTTCATTTCCACCATACCTGGCAATAATAGCTTCAAATAATGACTTGGCATCCTTGAACTTGCTGAAGTTTAGAAGTTGATCATTGGGAATGGTCATCATCAGCATGCTTCTTGCCTTCAAGTCATTTTTCTTCTTTATTCTATCTTCTGCAGATGATGGCTTTGTCTGCAGAGTTGAAACCGCTTTGCCGTCCACTGTTGATGTAGTGGTGGTAGGCTGGTAAGTGTTTCCATCTTCAATGATTTCCCAAAGTGCATAATCTTGCACTTGGAAATATTTCTCTATCCTCAGCCTCCACATCTCATACTCATTCTGTTTGAGCATGGGAATCTTTGCAGCAACATTTGTCTGAATAGATTCAACATCCATTTCTTAAGCTTCTTCTTCTAAATCAATAATATCAGCCTGACGCTCTGATACCACTTGTTAGGAATGTTGCACATGGTTAAGTTGGTTAAACCTTACGTATTTTGTGTGTATGATATATTGAATTAATATGATTAAGTACGCAGAATTTACTCAACCACACTTAGAAGGTTATTTGTGATGTGAAAATGGAATGGTTGTGTTAGTTCTATGACAATGAACAATGAAAGATTAACACCAAACGATTCAATATTATTAATGATAATAATACGAGTGATCTTGAAATATCACTAGGGTTACAACCTTGAATCTTATGTTCTTACTACTTGTGATATTCTTGTGTTTGTTCTATGTCTTAACAGTTATATGAGTTCTAATAATAACACATATGGACTTACATATCACTTGACTAAGATCTTCTTTTATAGTCCAAGAAGATCTTTTACAATATTGCTTAAAGTCTAGCCGACTTACTTGTTAACTTATCTTGAGTGTGTCAGTACATAAGATACAACATGTATCTGTGTACACAACTTGTTAACTAAGCACATGGGGTAAGATATTATCTACCGTGTATTGTTGACTTTAGTATACAAATATCTTTTCAATACTTATCCATCTGGCAGTCTCAACTCAACAGTATCAACTAGCAGTCCCTTCTTTGTACTACCAGTTAGAACGGTTAGTTATAACTTGAGCAGTCTTAAGATATATATCAGCAGTTGGAACTGTTAGAGAATTCTTCTCAGCAGTTGGAACTGTTAATACTTGTAGTTCTTGATACTTAATCTTCAGAACATTTAATTCCCAACAATCCTCCCCTAAACATGTGAATTCATTCCAACATGTTTCTGAATTAAATTTATGGATTGTGAAGATCTTTCAAACACTTCATAGTCAGACCTTTGATCTGAACTTTCTTCTGTTCTGAGAGTTTGAACATCTTTCTTAGAAGCTCATCTACTTTCTGATCTTTGACTTTAACAATATCAATACATTGCTCCAATCTTGGACTAAAAGATGGTGCAATTTTCTTGGATGGAGGAATTATAAGAGGCAATGATGCTGTGTATCTTGGATGCTTGTTTCAACAAGTGAAATCATCTATCAGCATGTCTTTGCAGGTGATGAACAAACGTGGTAAACTGAAATTGAAACTTTTCTTCGTTTGACCTAGATAGAACTTTCTCCTTTGGAATGTTCTTGTCATTTTCAACCTCCATGTCATCATCTTGTATGCTCTTGTCTTTTCCTTCCATACATTGGTTTTGTCTTCCTTTCTTGGGCTTTTATTTCCTCCCCTGAGATAAATAAAATTTTATCCTCCCCTTTTTTGGAAGATCTCTCACCATCATCCCATCATTATTTGATCTACCAAGGTGATCTTGTTTTCAGACAATATTGTACATGAAGCCATCAATTCCTTAAGAGTTTAAGTTTCTGCCCACATCACTTCTAGGTGTGTTAACTCCTATGAGAGGTGATTCATTGGACATTTGATTCATGGTCCATTAAAGGATGGTTTTTGTGAATCTCTTGAAAATCCTTGTTTAAGAAATTATTTGACTTAGCCGTATGTTCATGATTTTAGAATTGAAAAATCATACTGCTTTCAACTATTTTGAAGGGATTAAGTGTATAACAGACACTTAGTCAAAATTTTGGTTTAAAGTAACCTCTGGTTGTGTGAGAACCAATGTTTTTCAGTTATCTTGATAACTGCCTGTGTAAAGATAAACGTATTCAAAAGGCTTTCTTGACAGGGTTTCCAGCTCATAGTAATTGTTACCTCTAACACAAGTGTTAGATTCACTTTTACTAGCTGTTCTTTCTATCAGATGTCCTTAGACTTGCTCATTATACTTGAAAGTATAAAATGATAGAAAGTGAGTTGCATCAGTTACTATCTGATCAACTAAGTCATCAATTCAATGTGAAATTTGATAACCAGGTTTCAAGAAAGAAGTTTTAAAGAATTAATTAACTTAGGTGTAAACCTTTGTTAATGAGTTCTCAAACTCAGTCCATCATAAATCTGTTATGAAAGCAACTGGAATCACTTTTCTTCTGCTTCCATTTCACTTGAAATTTCCTTATTTGCTCAAAGTTCATACCTGAAATTGTTAGTCCAAAACCAAGAAACAAAATGCATAGCATTTGTCTTATAGCAGCATCAATATATGACCAACAGTATGAACTGTTTAAACAAAATTTGTACTAGCAGTACTAACTGTTCTATTAACAGTATCAATTTTCAAAGATATCAGTACAACCTTAACATATATAAAAACCACAAAGATTAGAAATTTTAAGGATTAAGCATTCCAATACTTGCTACCAAGTACTGAAACCTTCCAACATCAAAAGTTTTGGTTAGCAGATCTGCAAAATTGAATTCTGAAGCAATTTTAAGAACTTGAATTAATCTTTTCTCATTGCAGTCTCTTATAAAGTGATGTCTAATTTCAATGTGTTTTGTTTTAGAATGTTGCACTGGATTTTTAATAATACAAATTGTACTACTATTATCAATATGAATAACAGTGTTTAAGAAATTGTACCCATAGTCAAGGAGTTGGTTTTGAAGCCATGGAACCTGACCACAGCAACTTGCAGCAGCTATATATTCAGCTTTAGTTGTTGAATTTGCCACACTTGTTTGCTTCTTACACTGCCATGAGACAAGTCTACACCCAAGGAATTGACATCCTCCAGTTGTTGACTTTCTGTCCAAGCTAGCACCAGCATAATCACTATCCGAATATGCTACCAAGTCAAAAGGAGATTCCCTTGAATACCATAGACCCAACCTTGGTTGACCTTTGAGATATCTAAAAATTCTCTTGACTGCAGTTAAATGAGAAACCTTTGGAGTAACTTGAAATCTTGCACAAACACAAACAGAGAACATGATATCAGGTCTAGATGATGTAAGGTACATCAAAGAGCCTATCATAGATCTGTAAGTGTGTACATCTACACTCTCTCCATCTTCATCTTTCAGAAGGTGCTTCTCTGAGTCCATTGGTGTGCTTGCCACTTTTGAATCAGCAAATTGAAATTTTCTAAGTATCTCTGCAACATATTTGTCTTGACTAATAAATATGCCTTCAGATGATTGCTTAACATGCAAACCCAAAAAGAATGTAAGTTCTCCCATAGAACTCATCTGAAACTTATCATGCATAAGTTTCTCAAACTCTAAACACATTTCCTTCCTAGTAGATCCAAAGATAATGTCATCCACATACACCTGCACTAACAGAAGATCCTTCTTGTGCTGTTTGATGAAAAGTGTCTGATCAATCTTTCCTCTTTGAAATCCATTTTCTAATAAGTAGGAAGCTAGTGTTGCATACCAAGCTCTTGGTGCCTAATGAAGGCCATATAGAGCTTTCACTACTCTGTACACTTTGTTTGGATGTAATGGGTCAATGAAGCCTGGAGGTTGTGAAACATACACCTCTTCTTCAATTTTACCATATAAAAATGCACTCTTGACATCCATTTGGTAGACTGTGAAGCCTAAAAATGAAGCATAAGCTAAGAAAAGCCTAATTGCCTCAATCCTTGCTACAGGAGCATAAACCTCATCATAGTCTATTCCTTCTTCTTGTGTGTACCCTTGGTCTACTAATCTAGCCTTATTCTTAATCACTATTCCCCTTTCATCCCTTTTGTTCTTAAAAACCCATCTAGTGCCAATTACCTTCACACCTGTAGGTAAATCAACTAGCACCCAAACCTTTTGAATCTTGAACTGAAGAAGCTCTTCTTGCATAGCCTCTAACCAGCTTGAATCATCTAGGGCCTTAAGAATGTTCTTTGGTTCATCCTGTGAGAGAAAACATACAAACAAGCAAGAGTTTGAAAGTCAATGCTGTGAGAGAAAACATAAAATCAGGAGAAAGTACAAGACATTCAGTCTCACAGAAAAGAACATTGTTCTTTTTGTCACACATTTGTGAGACACTAAAAAGATTATAATTTAGCTCTTTTACATAGAACACATCTTCAAAATCTAAATTTCCAGTTTTGATTGTACCTTTACCAGAAATTTTGCCACCAACACCTCCTCCAAAGGTAACATAGCCTCCATCTATTGATTGAAAATCTGAGAGATAAGACTTGTTGCCTGTCATGTGCCTAGAACATCCACTATCTGAGTATCCTTGATCCTCTTGTTGATCATTTGAATGTTCCTGCACATAAATAAGAGTGTTAGTTTCTTTTGGGGACCCAAGCCATTACTGACTTAGATCTGCCTCTTGCATCAATATAATTCAATCTTTTAAGGACAGTTGATGCAACATTGGATTTTAGAATCCAACATGCTGAGGCCTTAACAGCATTTGCCCTGTTTTTCCAAGCAGCAGTACTAACTAGGGGTGGCAATTTCTGACCCGACACGAAACCCGACCTGAAACCGACACGAAAATTAACAGGTTCGGGTTGAGCTAAATAGATTTCGGGTCAGGTTTAGGTCGACATATTTAACCCGTTTATTAAACAGGTCAGGTCCGGGTTGGGAATAAAATAAACGGGTCGACTCGTGTCACACCCCCAAAATCGGGATCAGCGGAAGCTTACACATCGCTGGGGTGCAACTCAATTGGTATCATGACACAAGTGCAAAGAACGGTTTTTATCTCATTCATTTAGAATTACATTGTTCACCAAAAATGTTATATTACATTGTTAAAAGTGATGCGGAATTAGGCCCTTAAAATAGGTAGAACGGTCCCAAATGTTTGTCAGAGTCTTCTATGACCATGCCATGCCCTGCCAAAGCCTCCAGTAGCGTGCCTTTGCTAAATACCTGAAAATACATGCTAAAACGTCAACACGAGGTTGGTGAGTTCATAGAGTTGTTGAAAAATGTAATGCCTTTGGATAATGATTTCCCAGCAAAGGCATTGTAAATCCACTCAGTCCCAAGCCTTGGCCATAACAAGACTTGCAACCTGTGTGTTTACAACCCACTGCCAAATGAGTTTTGGTTTGGTGAATAAAAGTAATATGTGGACCACAAGATTCACAGTACATTTGGTTGATCAATACATTCGATGATGTGGCCAATTCATTCGGTTGTGTGACCAGTTCATTCGTCATGTGACCCGTTCATTCGGTCATAATACCCGTACATTCGGTTATGTGACCCATTCATTTTGTCATGTATGTACATAGTAGTGGAGCCGGTTCATTCGGTTAAGTATGCATAATGTTTGAAGTGCTTGTGTCCATGAGTAATAAGAATTAAGTGCAATACTAGTGAATACATTCGGATGAATAACAAATTCATAAGTGGAGCAAGTAATGCTTTGATGAAACAAGTGGCATAATCAAGTAATCATGTATACATTTGGATGAAAATGAGCATGTATTCTCCCCCAAAACAGTTATTCAAAATGTACGAAAGTAGGGGCTATGAAACTCACCTGGTACGATAGCTACGATGACAAAAGTGAATACACTGAAATGAGGCACGATCTCTAACCGCAACCTAATATGAATGATGGAATCTAATGTAAGAAATGAAATGATGCTGCACATGCAAATACGTATGTTATCGATACCACTCGATGATTTTGGAAAATAACGTTTATCGTCGAAAAATACATTTTTGACGTCTCGTTAAGTTAAATACTACTTTTCGTGTAAATATGTTGAAACGGTACTCCACGATCCTTGTTTGGTGTTATATTGGTTAATATAATGTTTTCGTCGCAAAATAACTCTTTTTACAACTTTTGAAAATATGCCCGAACGGCCTTGTAAAACTAGCCGTGAAATATAGCTCGTTATGTGTTTGAAATAAAACTCAACGTTTTTGTAAACCTTGTAACAATATCTAAATATCGTTATATTCAACTTTTGATCAACCGCGCCTCGATCAGTTAGATAATCGGCTATCAATGTTTTGACTTGTAAAAATACTAGTTTTCATACTTGAAACACTTTAATGTAGTGAGCTGTCAAAATAAGTATTGAATTGTCGGGCTTTAAATGTGTATATCTCGGTCGTTATAAGCTCGTTTTCTACGTTCTTTATATCCACGGGTTCGTATAAATATAAAATAACATATTTTCAATGGATCGGCTCATCAAGATCACGGCTAACGACTCATTTTGCCCCTTAAAGTTCGGCAATCAGCACCTAATTTTCTGAAACAATAGTTTTCGTCACCCAACTTCGGAAAATCATATCTCCTTCGTTATAAGTCCGATTTTAGTGATTCCGGCGCCCACGGTTTCGTTTTTGAAAGTACTTTCTGAATATTTAGACCAAAATAGTTCAAAAATTACTGAGGTTTCCAGATCTGCCGTTTATGGACAGACCCTCACCTATAATGTTTAAAATCCATTTTTAAAGTTCTAAACTTACTCAAATCTCTTCAAATCAACTCCACAAGTTCGCAAATCCTACCATACACCTTATTAGGGTGTCATGGGGTCCTAAACATCACCAATCTTGGTGGGTTTCAAGGGAATAAGCATAGGATAATCAAAACCCATTTTTATGTAATAAAAACCTAATAAAGTGGTATGGATCATACATACTTGCATGTTTTGTTACTAGATCATGAAAATACATCAAGTAAATGTTTAAAAGAGTAGGAAAATGATGGGTAACTTACTTGTGATGATTATTGAAAGATGGTGATGAAAACCTAATTGATCTATAGATTTCTATTTCAAAATCTTGTAATAGATTACTAATAAAGATGTAACACTTGAACTTGGAAGATTTATGATCTTTGCTTGGTTCTTGTGGTTTGCCGTGGGTATAGAGAAGACAAAGAGAGAATGAATTTGATCTTGTATCTTGTAAAATGAGTTGGTTTATATGTTTGTAGAATTAAATCAAGAGACATGTTTACTAACTTCATAAATGCACAAAGACTTTTTGGTTGAAATGACATGGGGAGGGCGTACCATATGTAAGAAAATGGTGCAAGACTTAGATATTTTGTAGATATTATTGTAAGAGTTAGTTGTTTTAATGTATACTTCGGGTGTTATCGGGTACCGTGTTGTCTTGAAACAAATATCCGCGAAGCGACGTAAAATACGACGAAGTTGTATAAATGGTAAAAATATATTCCTGACAAGAATCGGGTGTCAGAATAGTTATCGGGTTAAAAATTCGCGAAATGACGGAGTTATAAGCTCCTGACGAATATTTTAACGATTGGTTTAATATTACCGGGTAAATTAATAATATCAACTCTATATTATTAAATTTAGTATGAAAATATACTAGGATCATTATCGGGAGTATTTGGTATATTGTTAGTAGTAAAAACTGAGTGGTAACGTTAATTACAAATTAAGCATACGTAAATAGAAATAATGCATATCCGTGCATGACCTAGGATACTGATGATGTGTAGACTACTTCTAGTCTATATGACGGGTCCTTAATGATGATGCATGAATATGCCGCTAAACCTTACCGGTTACGCGTATTTGAATACCCGTAAACCTAGTTTACGAAGTGATGAACGATAACCATGAATAGTGAATTCTTCCGGGAATGAATAGTGTCATGTGAATAGTAAAATTTCTGAACGCTTCTCAGAATCTCAAATTGACTCCAAAAACGATGAATAGTAAAATGATGAATAGTGATCGGTGAATAGTAAATGATGAATAGTAATTTCCCGAGATGAATAGTGAATATGGAAAATATCCTGAAAATGCGGGTTGTGACAGTCTCCACCCGTTAAAGGAATTCAGTCCCTGAATTCAGTTAGCGTTGGTCTCTGGAGGGTACTCGGTGAAGAGACGTGGATATATGAGTCACATTGCGGTGATAAAAGATAAAACATTCATTAGATCGGAATCGTAATAGTACATGAAGTTCGTACGATAGAACACAAAGTGGACACAAAAGAAATACAACACTAGAGGGTTTACGCTTCCGTTTAAATAGATAAGGCAGAAGTTCTCTTCTTAACCATTGTCATTGTTGTTGTTGTCCTGACGAGCTTCGCACTTCAACGAACTCTTCCTCCATTCTGGTTTCTCAGCTCTGGACATTCACTCTTGAAGTGTCCAATTACTCCACACTCATGGCAGGTTACCGTGACTTTCTGATGCATTACGAGGGTGGGAGCCTTGCAATCCTTGGCTTTGTGTCCGACCTTTTGGCAGTTTCCACATTGAGTGGGGCAAGGTCCCTCGTGGTGAAACCGGCACTTGTGGCACTTGGGCAAAGTCCCGGCATATCCTTTCCTTTTACTTGGTCCTGCAACGTAGGCCTTAACCATTTCATGTCCTTTGTTTGGCTGCCATACTTGATCATCTCGTTGGTTGTCATCCCTTTTCCTCTTGTTTTCGTTGTTGTTGTGGTTGTTGTTGTTGACAGTAGTTTCTTGCTTCACTACTTGAGCCATAAGCTTTTGAGACATTCTGATAGCCTCGTCCAGTGTGTGTGGTTCAGAGGAAATCACATCTCCTTGGATGTTGTGAGGTAGTCCACCAGTGAAATTTTCTAGCAGCTTTTCATTATCTGGAACCATAGTTGGACATAGCACAGCCAATTCTTGAAATCTCCTGATGTATGTTTCGATATCATTACCTGTTGTCACTAGCTCATAAAACTCTGTTTCCAACTTCTTTATTTCAGTGCGTGGACAGAACTTCTTAGTCAGCAACTTCTTGAATTCATCCCACGTAAGCTTGTGAGCATTTTCCATTCCCACGGGTTTTGCATAAGAATTCCACCACGACATAGCTTCCTCAACAAGTGTACTAGCAGCAAACTTTACCTTGTATTCCTCTGGACAGTTACATAGAAGAAACACAGATTCTATCCCTTCATACCAACGGATCATAGCAGTGGCTCCTTCAGTGCCCTTGAATTTTGGGGGATCTCCACTCTTAAAGTCCTTGTATGTACATTTACGACCATTAGTACCATTAGCAGCCATTCCGGCAACTCCTGCGGTTTCTGCCCGAGAAGCGGCTTCAGCAGCCCGTGCAGCTACGGCCTCCCTTTCAACTACTAGTGCTGCCTCTATACTATCCGCAACAAGCTTCCGAATAGCAGCTGGTGTCATAGTTGAAGTAGCTTTCTTTCGCGGCATAACTCTTCAAAACAAGAAAATGAGGGTGAAACGTAAATAAGACGTTTTCTAGAAGTAGATGTTCTGAGTGGCTTGTCATAAAATGAAAACTTGAAGTCGTTATGATTAGTTGACATGCTTCTAGGCGGTGGTTCACGAGGGAAATGAAGGCATGAATGTTCTATAATCTTGGTTAGGAGGTTGGATTCATCCCTATAAATGTTTCTTGGTGAGGAAGTCAAATAACAATGATGAGGAATTCACATAACAATGATGAAAGAGAGTACGGTGATGTAAATGTATGGTGCATAATGGGAACGTCCATGAGATGCAATGATTTATCGGCGCACTTCCAATCAGTGGTAACCGAAGTGGTGTAGGTGTGAAATGTTCTTGCAACGTTTGAGTACGCACACCTGAATGAAACATTTGGAAGTTGGGTAGAGAATTGATCTGGACAAAATTTTATTATAACCATTCTCAGTATTGCAAAATTCATCTCTGAGTCGGATATAGGTGGTCAGCCTATGTCCCACTATCCCGGGTCGAATATAGATGACCAGTCTATATTCTACCGAGGTTCCATGAATTTTGAAATGCTCAGCCCAGTTATACTAATACCATGTCCTTTACATATGAAAAGATGTTCTGAAAGACTAATGCAAATGACCAATCTCGAGGTCGAATAATGAAACTACGCAAGGAAAAAGGCGTAACAATGAAACGCATATGATATGTAAGCATACTAATATGGAAGACAAGTATGGTAATCAACTAGAATAAGTGAGTATAATCTATCTGATAATGAGATACAAATCTCATCAATTATGTCAGCAACAAACCACAAATGAGGCATCAGCTTGGCAGGCAGGCACGTGACGGTCATAGGGTTATGTTTTTGTAAATGTAGCTATAGTCCAGGTTTTAAAATCACCCAGTTCTCTATAGCCAAGGCTCTGATACCAATCTGTCACACCCCCAAAATCGGGATCAGCGGAAGCTTACACATCGCTGGGGTGCAACTCAATTGGTATCATGACACAAGTGCAAAGAACGGTTTTTATCTCATTCATTTAGAATTACATTGTTCACAAAAAATGTTATATTACATTGTTAAAAGTGATGCGGAATTAGGCCCTTAAAATAGGTAGAACGGTCCCAAATGTTTGTCAGAGTCTTCTATGACCATGCCATGCCCTGCCAAAGCCTCCAGTAGCGTGCCTTTGCTAAATACCTGAAAATACATGCTAAAACGTCAACACGAGGTTGGTGAGTTCATAGAGTTGTTGAAAAATGTAATGCCTTTGGATAATGATTTCCCAGCAAAGGCATTGTAAATCCACTCAGTCCCAAGCCTTGGCCATAACAAGACTTGCAACCTGTGTGTTTACAACCCACTGCCAAATGAGTTTTGGTTTGGTGAATAAAAGTAATATGTGGACCACAAGATTCACAGTACATTTGGTTGATCAATACATTCGATGATGTGGCCAATTCATTCGGTTGTGTGACCAGTTCATTCGTCATGTGACCCGTTCATTCGGTCATAATACCCGTACATTCGGTTATGTGACCCATTCATTTTGTCATGTATGTACATAGTAGTGGAGCCGGTTCATTCGGTTAAGTATGCATAATGTTTGAAGTGCTTGTGTCCATGAGTAATAAGAATTAAGTGCAATACTAGTGAATACATTCGGATGAATAACAAATTCATAAGTGGAGCAAGTAATGCTTTGATGAAACAAGTGGCATAATCAAGTAAATCATGTATACATTTGGATGAAAATGAGCATGTATTCTCCCCCAAAACAGTTATTCAAAATGTACGAAAGTAGGGGCTATGAAACTCACCTGGTACGATAGCTACGATGACAAAAGTGAATACACTGAAATGAGGCACGATCTCTAACCGCAACCTAATATGAATGATGGAATCTAATGTAAGAAATGAAATGATGCTGCACATGCAAATACGTATGTTATCGATACCACTCGATGATTTTGGAAAATAACGTTTATCGTCGAAAAATACATTTTTGACGTCTCGTTAAGTTAAATACTACTTTTCGTGTAAATATGTTGAAACGGTACTCCACGATCCTTGTTTGGTGTTATATTGGTTAATATAATGTTTTCGTCGCAAAATAACTCTTTTTACAACTTTTGAAAATATGCCCGAACGGCCTTGTAAAACTAGCCGTGAAATATAGCTCGTTATGTGTTAGAAATAAAACTCAACGTTTTTGTAAACCTTGTAACAATATCTAAATATCGTTATATTCAACTTTTGATCAACCGCGCCTCGATCAGTTAGATAATCGGCTATCAATGTTTTGACTTGTAAAAATACTAGTTTTCATACTTGAAACACTTTAATGTAGTGAGCTGTCAAAATAAGTATTGAATTGTCGGGCTTTAAATGTGTATATCTCGGTCGTTATAAGCTCGTTTTCTACGTTCTTTATATCCACGGGTTCGTATAAATATAAACTAACATATTTTCAATGGCTCGGCTCATCAAGATCACGGCTAACGACTCATTTTGCCCCTTAAAGTTCGGCAATCAGCACCTAATTTTCTGAAACAATAGTTTTCGTCACCCAACTTCGGAAAATCATATCTCCTTCGTTATAAGTCCGATTTTAGTGATTCCGGCGCCCACGGTTTCGTTTTTGAAAGTACTTTCTGAATATTTAGACCAAAATAGTTCAAAAATTACTGAGGTTTCCAGATCTGCCGTTTATGGACAGACCCTCACCTATAATGTTTAAAATCCATTTTTAAAGTTCTAAACTTACTCAAATCTCTTCAAATCAACTCCACAAGTTCGCAAATCCTACCATACACCTTCTTAGGGTGTCATGGGGTCCTAAACATCACCAATCTTGGTGGGTTTCAAGGGAATAAGCATAGGATAATCAAAACCCATTTTTATGTAATAAAAACCTAATAAAGTGGTATGGATCATACATACTTGCATGTTTTGTTACTAGATCATGAAAATACATCAAGTAAATATTTAAAAGAGTAGGAAAATGATGGGTAACTTACTTGTGATGATTATTGAAAGATGGTGATGAAAACCTAATTGATCTATAGATTTCTATTTCAAAATCTTGTAATAGATTACTAATAAAGATGTAACACTTGAACTTGGAAGATTTATGATCTTTGCTTGGTTCTTGTGGTTTGCCGTGGGTATAGAGAAGACAAAGAGAGAATGAATTTGATCTTGTATCTTGTAAAATGAGTTGGTTTATATGTTTGTAGAATTAAATCAAGAGACATGTTTACTAACTTCATAAATGCACAAAGACTTTTTGGTTGAAATGACATGGGGAGGGCGTACCATATGTAAGAAAATGGTGCAAGACTTAGATATTTTGTAGATATTATTGTAAGAGTTAGTTGTTTTAATGTATACTTCGGGTGTTATCGGGTACCGTGTTGTCTTGAAACAAATATCCGCGAAGCGACGTAAAATACGACGAAGTTGTATAAATGGTAAAAATATATTCCTGACAAGAATCGGGTGTCAGAATAGTTATCGGGTTAAAAATTCGCGAAATGACGGAGTTATAAGCTCCTGACGAATATTTTAACGATTGGTTTAATATTACCGGGTAAATTAATAATATCAACTCTATATTATTAAATTTAGTATGAAAATATACTAGGATCATTATCGGGAGTATTTGGTATATTGTTAGTAGTAAAAACTGAGTGGTAACGTTAATTACAAATTAAGCATACGTAAATAGAAATAATGCATATCCGTGCATGACCTAGGATACTGATGATGTGTAGACTACTTCTAGTCTATATGACGGGTCCTTAATGATGATGCATGAATATGCCGCTAAACCTTACCGGTTACGCGTATTTGAATACCCGTAAACCTAGTTTACGAAGTGATGAACGATAACCATGAATAGTGAATTCTTCCGGGAATGAATAGTGTCATGTGAATAGTAAAATTTCTGAACGCTTCTCAGAATCTCAAATTGACTCCAAAAACGATGAATAGTAAAATGATGAATAGTGATCGGTGAATAGTAAATGATGAATAGTAATTTCCCGAGATGAATAGTGAATATGGAAAATATCCTGAAAATGCGGGTTGTGACAACTCGCCAACCCGTTTAAGACTTTTTTCTTAAATTAAAAATTATTTATATTTAATTATACGGGTTAAACGGGTCGACCCGCTAACCCGTTTAACTAGTGTAATGTGCTAACTTTTGTATATAAAACAGGTTAAATGGGTTAACCCGAAACCCGTTTAACATATTCAACCCGTGTAACCTATTTAACCCGTCAACCCAAGTATATATACGGGTTAAATGGGTCAGGTTCGGGTTACGTGTAACCAGGTTAGGGTTGACGTAGCTAACCCGATGATTTAAATGGGTCAGGTTTGGGTTGAGGTTTTCTGACCCGCCAACCTCACAACCCGAACCCGCCAACCCGAACCCGACCCGAATTGCCACCCCTAGTACTAACTGCTTTCCTAGCAGTTTTAATCTTTGGTTTCCAAACTTGTTTTTGGACCACTGCTTTCGTTTGAATGGGCCTTAGAACAGTTTTAGGTGCATGTTTTGAAATTATTTTTGCACTTTTAACTGATGGTTTTGGGTTAACAGTCTTAAATGGTCTAGCAGTTGAAACTGCTTGCCTAGCAGTAGAGACTGCTGTCGAAACTGCTCTGGATTTTCAACTTTTGGGCTTAGAGTGACAGTGAGTTTGAGGAGTTTGCCTTTTGAAATTCACCCTATTGTTTTCATAACCAGATACCCAATGGTTACAGAAAGCTGCAAGATGGTCAAAACTACCACATGTGTAACAAGCTTTGTTATAAAAAGCAAAGTCATCACCTAATTGGTTAGACTTGAGGTTGTTCCAATTCCTTTGGTTACCTCTGGGCTTGTTGGTGGTTCTATATTGCTCACAATATTTAACTGGTTGCCTAACATGCTTAATGTTTGATTTAGGCTAATCAGTATTGTGTTTGACTATCTTAGGAACACTTGTTCCTACTTTCTTAACCACTTAAGGTTTAGACATAACCTGTTCTTCATCATCATCACTATCAGTTGTACAATCTTCAACAACTATAGCATCTAAGTTCTTAGCAAAGGACACCTTGTCCTGATAAAGTAAAGTTTTATCTAAACTTTTACTTACTTTTTCTACCTTAAGGCTCTTGCTAGCCTTAGAACCATATTCCATGATTGGTTCTTGAAACTCAGGTAAACCTGAATTTCCTAGGTTAATCCCTGGGGGTTTTGGGATGCCTCTATAAGGAGGTAGGACACTCTTATATTCTATTCCTGACTTAGCTCTATTAATCACCTGACATTCTACTATGTTGTGCACACTTTTAGAAGCATGTTCTAGTGCCTCTGTAGTCAAGTGAATGTTTTCATTTTCCTTTTTGACCCTATCAAAAGCTTCTCTCAAAAGCTTAATTTCAGCATCTCAAAAGAATATGTCCTGTCTTAGGAGAGCTTTGTCATCAGAAAAAGCTAATTCATTTTCCTTATAATGTGTGATTTGTTTCTCTACCTTTTCTAATCCACACTTATAGTTTATAAAGTTTTGAAAAGTCTTGCTTAGCTCTATCTTTTGATCATCAAATTGTTTCATTAAAACCTGTAGAGCATTAAGAGCAGTGCAAGTATTTGAACAAGCTTTATGATTTTGTACCTCAGTAGCAGAAAAAGCCATAAGTGCCATCTGAGCAGGAGTTTCTTCTTCATCTGCCATGAAGCTCCAATCAAAACCTAAGCCATCAATAGCTACCATAGCTTTTGGCTCAATAACCTCCTCTGTTTTGGATTTACTTCCAAAACCTCTATTCTTGCTATCTTGCTGCCTTGGTCTTCTGCACTCTCTTGAGAAATGAACCATCATGTGACAGTTATAGCATTCTATCTTTGACTTGTCAAAACCAGCAGCATCAGTGTTGCTGATTATGAGCTTCTTCCCCGTCTTGTGATTGAACTTCTTGGCTCTCATGCTAAGAAGAGAAATTTGCCATTTTAGATCCATTTCCTCCAGATCATCTTCATGGATCTCTTGGAGGTCTTCATAGGAGAGCATGGACCCATTGTTTTGACTTGTAAGAAAGGCACAACAAGTCTTTTCATCTAAAATACTTATGGTACTACTTGATGAACTAGCAGCACCAACATCATCAACAACTTTCACCTCTTCACTTGATTTTGAGGTACTAGGAGTTGACATAAATGCCTTGTTCCCAGTATTAGAACTAGTACCTCCATTCTTCTTCAAATCTTGCTCCACAACCTTGAAGTTGCTATACAAGTCCATTAGTTCCATGGTGTCTAAGTCTGGCTTGTTCTTCCAGACAACAACATGCATAGCCCACTCTTCTGGTAAGCTTCTCAGAAATTTTGAGTTCAAATCTTCTTGAGGCATTTCAATCCCAAGAATAGCAAGTTGACTCACAATATTCTGAAGCCTATTAAACATGTGGTCAAGAGATTCATTGTATGTAGAGGAGAAGTTTTCAAACTGCTGCTTGAGCAGTGTCTTGTGGGTTTTATTGGTGGCTTCATTTCCACCATACCTGGCAATAATAGCTTCAAATAATGACTTGGCATCCTTGAACTTGCTGAAGTTTAGAAGTTGATCATTGGGAATGGTCATCATCAGCATGCTTCTTGCCTTCAAGTCATTTTTCTTCTTTATTCTATCTTCTGCAGATGATGGCTTTGTCTGCAGAGTTGAAACCGCTTTGCCGTCCACTGTTGATGTGGTGGTGGTAGGCTGGTAAGTGTTTCCATCTTCAATGATTTCCCAAAGTGCATAATCTTGCACTTGGAAATATTTCTCTATCCTCAGCCTCCACATCTCAAACTCATTCTGTTTGAGCATGGGAATCTTTGCAGCAATATTTGTCTGAATAGATTCAACATCCATTTCTTAAGCTTCTTCTTCTAAATCAATAATATCAGCCTGACGCTCTGATACCACTTGTTAGGAATGTTGCACACGGTTAAGGTGGTTAAACCTTACGTACTTTGTGTGTATGATATATTGAATTAATATGATTAAGTACGCAGAATTTACTCAACCACACTTAGAAGGTTATTTGTGATGTGAAAATGGAATGGTTGTGTTAGTTCTATGACAATGAACAATGAAAGATTAACACCAAACGATTCAATATTATTAATGATAATAATACGAGTGATCTTGAAATATCACTAGGGTTACAACCTTGAATCTTATGTTCTTACAACTTGTGATATTCTTGTGTTTGTTCTATGTCTTAACAGTTATATGAGTTCTAATAATAACACATATGGACTTACATATCACTTGACTAAGATCTTCTTTTATAGTCCAAGAAGATCTTTTACAATATTGCTTAAAGTCTAGCCGACTTACTTGTTAACTTATCTTGAGTGTGTTAGTACATAAGATACAACATGTATCTGTGTACACAACTTGTTAACTAAGCACATGGGGTAAGATATTATCTACCGTGTATTGTTGACTTTAGTATACAAATATCTTTTCAATACTTATCCATCTAGCAGTCTCAACTCAACAGTATCAACTAGCAGTCCCTTCTTTGTACTACCAGTTAGAACGGTTAGTTATAACTTGAGCAGTCTTAAGATATATTAGCAGTTGGAACTGTTAGAGAATTCTTCTCAGCAGTTGGAACTGTTAATACTTGTAGTTTTTGATACTTAATCTTCAGAATATTTAATTCCCAACAATGAGTCACTAAATGACTATTCATCTAGATTAACCGATTTGATTAATGAGATGAAATGTTATGGTGATGAAATTGAAGACCAACGTATTGTTGAGAAAATTCTCATTGGTATTCCTGAAAAATTTGATCCAATTATAGCAGTCATTGAAAACACCAATGATCTCAAAACTTTAGGTATTCAAGAATTGCTAAGTTCTCTAAAGTCATATGAGCAACGTATGACACGCCACTCCGAAAAGGCGATTGAAAGTGCATTCCAATCCAGCTTGCAAGGAGATAAGAAACCACCACAAAATTTTGGAAGAGGGAATTCATCCTGAGGTAGTCGAGGAGGCAGAAATTTTAGAGGCCGTGGATGTGAACAAAGCTACAGAAGTTTTAGAGGTCAAGGAAACTTCGACAAAAGATCATTTTCTTGTTATTCCCTGTGAACAAAGATCATCGACATAGAGTGCTACAATTAAAATGTCGTCTTTTCCATGATTTTTAATATACAAGGTTGGCTCGCTCTTGCTTTGATCAAAACATTTTTCTTTAAAATAACCAACGATCTGGGTATACCACGCTCTCAGTGCTTGCTTGAGTCCGTAAAGCGCTTTTTTCAACTTGTAAACTTTTTCTTCTTTTCCTTCAACCTCGAATCCTTGCGGTTGATTCTCATAAACTTCTTCTTTAAGTTCTCCATTGAGAAATGCTGACTTGACGTCGAGTTGGTATAGTAACCAACCTTTCTGGCCTGCTAGTGAGATGATTGCTCGAAGTGTGTCCATTCGAGCAACTTGAGCAAATGTCTCATCGTAATCAATTCCAGGCTGTTGTAAGTAACCTTTTGCGACTAGTCTCGCTTTGTTTCTTTGAACGGAACCATCTGCATTGTACTTGACTTTGTACACCCATTTGACACCAATAACGTCTTTTTCTAAAGGTCTGTCTGTAAGCTCCCATGTGTTGTTCTTTTCAATAACCTGAATTTCTTCCCCCATCGCTTTTTTCCATGATTCTTCTCTAATCGCTTCCTCAAAACTTTTGGGTTCTACATGACAAAAATTAGCATTGTATATTTCTTTCAATGAACGGAATTTTCTTAGGGGTGGACTTTGAGATTCTTCATCAGATTACCACCACAAAATCACGGAAGTTTTAGAGGTCAAGGAAACTTCGACAAAAGATCATTTGGCGATGGAAACTCTCACAAGTGTTCAATTTTCAAGAAAGACAATCACGAGGAAAAAGATTGTTGGTACAAAGAAAAGTATAAATGTACTCACTGTGATCAATTTGGTCATCTAGAAAAAATTTATCGAAAGAAGAACCAACAACAAGCAAAAATTTTAGAAGAAAAACAAGAAGATGGGAATGTTTTCTTTTGTCACTCAGCTAACATTGAAAGAAGTGACACATGGTTTCTTGACAGCGGTTGTAGTAATCATATGACCGGTGATGAAAGTATTTTGGTCGATATTGACACTGCAGGAAATTCTCAAGTAAAAATGGGAAATGGAGCAGTAGTACAAGGGAAGGGAAAAGGCAGGATCCCGGTCAAGACAAAAACATGTATCAAGTATATTAATGATGTTTTACTAGTTCTTGACCTTACACAAAATTTGCTTAGTTTTGGTAAACTTGTAGAGCATGGATACTCTGCAATTTTTGAAGGTAAAGGTTGCGCGATTTATAACAAAGGAAGAAACAAAGAATTGATGCAAAAGATAATAATGGGGCGGAACATAAGTTTTTTTATCACATTCAGATACGAAGAACACTCTGCGTTGAAGGCAACAACAACAGATGAAGCTTTGTTATGGCACAGGAGGCTTGGACATCTAAATTTCCAAAGTCTAAGTATACTCCACCAGAAAAATATGGTTGGAGGTCTGCCACAAATTCACGAGATTGAAGGAGTTTGTGAAGGGTGTGCCCTTGGTAAGCATCATCGGAAACCATTTCCAAAAGGAGTCGCTTGGAGAGCCAAGGAAATTCTCAAGCTAGTACAAACCGATTTTGCGGTCCGATGAAGAATCCATCTCATGGTAATAATCTCTATTTCATTCTATTTATTGATGATTTTAGTAGAATGACATGGGTTTATTTCATGAAAGAAAAATCACAAGTTTTTGGAATTTTCAAAAAGTTTAAAAATTTTGTCAAAAAACAAACGGAGAGTTTTATCAAAATTTTAAGAAGTGATCAAGGAAAGGAATACAACTCAAAAGAGTTTGACAAGTTTTGTGAACATGAAGGCATGCACAGACAACTCACAACTCGATACACACCTCAAAAAAATGGTGTAGTCGAGAGAAAGAATCAGACCGTTGTAGAAATGACGAAATCAATGATGCACGAGAAATCTTTAACAAAAAGTTTTTGGGCAGAAGCAGTTTATACGGCAGTATATTTGTTGAATAGAAGTCCAACAAAAGCCCTCGATAAAAAGACTCCACTTGAAGCGTGGAATGGAAGAAAACCTTCGGTAAGACATCTTAAAGTTTTTGGGTGTGTTTGTTATTCTCAAATACCAAAACAAAAAAGGTATAAGTTAGATGAAACAAGTGAAAAGTGTATTTTTTTAGGCTATAGTAGCAAGTCAAAAGCTTATAGATTGTATAGCCTAAAAACAAAAAATGTAATAGTTAGTCGAGATGTAAATTTTGATGAAAATTCTTCCTGGAATTGGGAAGAAGAAAAAAAGGAAGGACCAAGTTTTCCCACTAACAATATGCAGCATGAATCACATGTGGAAAGTGATGAAAATCAACCATCACATGATGAAGTACCCAGCTCCTACAAACAAAAAGAAAGTATTTCAAGTTTTTAAATAAAAAAAATTTTGAGTGCATTGTTTCTTCCAAATAACCAAGAGTTATTTAATACTTTGTCGAAACATATTTTGTGAGCAATATTTTTGTGAGAGTAATGTCTCATATATCCAACAATACCTCAGGCCTCAAGTCATATTCCACTTTTATTTCCTTTGTCCCCTTAACATTATGTGTTAGCATTGATAAAAAGTTATGGTCATTTGGTTACTAACAACTTTGTATTGTGTCGTGTAGCATGTAATAGAATAGTAAAAAGGGCTCATAGTTTAGACGAAGCTAAGTGGTTAATAGTTAAGGTATGCAAGTCCATGTATTGTTAGATAATGTAAATGTCCAATCCATGATGTAAAGCCCATTGAAAAGCCCATGGCTCATTTCCCTTGTACTATATATACCACACTTCACCTCATTTGAGGGTGAACATGTGTATGTGTTTGTGTGTGTTTTTAATATATTTCTCTTCATCTCTTATTCTCCTATACACATACACGACATAATTTCATACGTTCCATCTAGTGCTTACATACGATTCATATATTGTGTATGATAGAATTAGATCATGTGTCCTACAAGTGGTATCAGAGCCAAACATCGATTTAGGAGTAAGTGTGTTGCCTTTTTTTTTATCAAAGTATAGCAAAAGTTGCATTTTCTATCAATAAAAACATTAGCTTTTTGTCAAAAGCTTTGATTTTTTACGTATTTTAGGTTACAAGTTATTGTTTTTCATAGTCATTTACGTATTATTAGTGAGTTTTGGTAGTCAATATCGAATCAATAGCATCAAAAACTAGTTTCCTATCGTAAAAAAGGTTGCGGCTTTTTATCAAAATTGATCAAATTTCATTATAGGC
Organism: Artemisia tridentata subsp. tridentata; assembly: GCA_021014915.2. Classification (NCBI taxonomy): domain Eukaryota; kingdom Viridiplantae; phylum Streptophyta; class Magnoliopsida; order Asterales; family Asteraceae; genus Artemisia; species Artemisia tridentata. Next base: position 419,662,734 of record CP139507.1, on the reverse strand, counting down.
GATAAAGGTTGAAACTTTATACTTATTTAAGAGTTTTTTAAGATATTTGATCGCGAAAATCAGCTTAGTAGTTTGTTAGTTAGTCGTTATTTTGATCTTCATTCGAGCAGTCCAGTTGTCGCAATTCAGATTGTTTAGGGTTTGTTGCAATTCCTGGTATAAGGGTTTGTCGCAAATCCACTGACTAGGGTTTGTCGGAATTAAGCTTATTTGGGTTTGTCGCAATTTTGTCTAAGGTTTGTTGCAATTCAGTTTCAAGGGTTTGTCGCAATTCAGTTACAAGGGTCTGTCGCAAATCAGTCTCTAGGGTTTGTCGGAATTGGCTTTGTACTGATTATCAGTATTCAACTTGAACTTGGTTACTTCGAGATCAAACAAGAACTCAGTATTACCGTGCTTGTATAAGTGTGTGGAATACTTCGACAAAGGAAACATCTTCTAATTTGTACGAATTAGATAGATTTTATCGGAATTTCAAATTCATCGAAATTGCACATTTATGTCGAAATTGTATAATTTTGTCGAAATTGAGATTTCATCGAAATTGTGATTTTGTCGGAATTGTAATTTTGTTTTTGTTAAAATTGTACAATTTCCAGGTCCCATCGAAATTGCAAGCAAACCATCGGAATTCACCATAAACCATCGGAATTAGGCAATATCCATCGGAATTTGGCAACATTCATCGGAATTAGACAAAATTTATCAGAATTCAACATAACTTATCGGAATTGACTGTTGCTTGATTTTTAAAGAATAAACTTCAAACGATCATAAGACCAGAATCTCACTGTAACAACTGAATTTAACCTTCACAAAACATAACTCCTATATCGTTAGACCGATCCAAGATCAACTTTATCATACAGCACTTCAACAATGGCAACTTAGCAAGACATTCATGTAGCCGATACATAAAACCGTCCTCCTATGCTTGAAAAAGGTGGATATCTTCCATGGACAAGCCGTATGCTTCGTTACATCAAAACAAAACCAGATGGTAAACTCCTACTCCAATCTATCAAGAATGGACCCTTCAAGCCTAGACAGGTTCAAGACCCTGGAGAACCAAATGGAACACCTCCTGTTCTACCATTCTTTCATGAACAATCAGAAGATGAATACACAGAAGAAGATAGGAAGCAAATTGCAGCTAATAATATGGCAATGCATTTAATACAACTAGGATTACCACGAGAGATCTTTGCTGCTGTCGATAGTTGTGAAACTGCTTATGACATGTGGGAACGAGTTAGAAGGCTTTGTCATGGCACAGAAATTGGGCAACAAGATGTTGAAAACAAGCTACTAACTAAATGGGAGAAGTTTACATCTACTCCAGGAGAATCCATTGAATCATACTACACCAGGTTTTGCACTTTAATGAATGAACTCCACAGAAACAAGTTAACACCAAGACCAATCGTAAGAAACATCAAGTTCATCAACAATATTCAAGAAGAATGGGGACGATATGTCACTATTGTCAACCAAACCAAGGATCTACACCAAGTGAACTATGATCAGCTTTATGATTTTCTGAAGCAAAACCAGGCTGAGGCTAATGAAGTCGGGAAAGAGAGATTAACAAAGAATCATGATCCTCTTGCATTAATTGCTCAAACACCAACACCTGTACCAGTGAATACACAACCATCATCTTCCACTCACAACTACATGCAACAACAATATGTTCCACAACAACAAACTGCTGTCATACCACAACGATAATTCTACCTATAACAACAACAAGTTATTCCACAACAACAATATCCATAATTCCAAGAACCAGAATTCACCGACAATGATGAGTCCACTACTGCTTTAACACAAGCATTTGCTTTTCTAACAAAGGCATTCCAAGGACGCTATTCTACACCAACCAACAAAAACCAAAGGATTTCATCGAACACTCGCAACAGGCAGATTGCACAGCCAAGTTTCAATATGGGTCAACAAGGACAAATGGTTGGAGTTATTGGGAATCAGCAAGGATATGCTACTATGTTTCAGATGGGTAATGCATGCAGCATGCAGGAAATCAGATGGGTCTGTATGCAGGGAATCGGATGGGTCAAGTTGCTGGAAATCAAAGGGGTCAGAATGTTGGGAATCAGATAGTGGGTAATCAGATTAGGAATGTTGCTGCTCCAGTTGCTGGGAATTATGGAAATATGAATCAGGGTATTCCAGTAAAGTGTTTCAACTGTCAGGGTGTCGGTCACATGGCAAGGAACTGTCCCACCAAGCTGAAAAAGAAAGATCCAGCTTATCTGCAGAAACCATTGCTGTTGGCACAACAGGAAACGGCAGGGTTTCAGTTGAATGTTGAAGAAAATGATTTTATGGCACTCATGGATGATATGGAAGACATTGAAGATATCGATGCAAACTGTATATTCATGGAAAATCTTTAGGAGGCTAAGTATGACACGGATTCTGACACACCTCCTGTCTATGACATAAATACAGTCTCTGAGGTACCATCATTCACTACATGCCACAATAATGAAATATTTGATATTTCGCCTTATGAGGAACAACATCTTCAGACACTAGCTCCTAATTATGATACATACCTAGACACGCCAAGTAGTAGCAATATTGATTTGGCAACTTCAGATATGAATCATAATGGAAGCTTCGAGTCACAGCATGCTGAGAATGATGAGGAAACACGTGCTCTCTTTGAATCATTATTGAATAATTGTAGTATTGAGATTGAGAAAGTTAAAAAGTTCAATCGCAATGTTAAGGCCACGAATGAGAAAATGACCTCTGAGCTTGAGAGGTATAAGGAAAATGAAAAAGCTTTTGAATTTCATCAAAAACGACAGTCAGAATTAGAAACTGGTTATAAAAACTCTGTTTAAGAGAAAAACAATTGCAAATCAAGTTTAACACACTTGATTTTAATTTAAACATGAAAATAAAATCCTTAAACACGGAAATTTCAGATTTGAAAAACCAACTTTCTAAACAAAAATCAACTTGTTCTGATATTGAAAAAGAAAAGAAACAGTTGAAAGCAGATTTTTCAAAACGAGAAAATGATCTTCTTGATGAAATCATTGAGAAACAAGAAACAATTAAAAAGTTGGCAGATTTTCTTGTGAAAATGGGTCATTCTGATCAAACCATTCATATGTTAATTAAAGATCCAAACCCGCTTTTGCACACAATGAAGAAAATGGCTATCGGTTGTGAAAACCCTTATACTCTCATGAAAGCTCAGAAAGAACGGAATGTGTTGTACAATGGTAACATGATATATGCTAAACATGATCCTCCCGCTGTTCGGGACTCTGATGAAACAATTGAGCTTGCTGAAGAGAGTCGAATAAAAGTGAAACAAAAGAACCCAGAAATAAAACCAATTGATTATAACAAACTTAACATACTTTCTGGAGTTAATTTTGTTCAACAAAAACAAACACCAAAGGTTTCCAAAAAACCAGTTGTTTCAACCAAACAAAAAGTTGTTTCTAAAAATCTTTCAAACTTGGAACAAATGTCCTCAAGCAATCCTTTTAACACAATTGATGCTAGAAGATATTTGGATGATCTTAAAAAGAGAATTGAAACAATTCAAAGTATTGTTGCATCCAAAACAAATATCAGTATCAACAACTGGCATTCCAACTTTCATGCAGAAATGAAAAAGGTGTTTGAAACAAAAATTACTACTCCACTAAATAACATTCATGCAAGAGTAATTCATGCTGAACAAGCAATTTTAAAAGAAATAGCCAACTTTGTCAAGGACCACAAATCCCTGATTAAGAAAGCTAATGAAAACATTGAATACATCAAAGTTTTGGAAAACCTTCATGATTCTCTCTTCGAAGCAGCTTTATCGACCGATATTATGTCCATCATTTTACAAACATATTCGGTTGAAGACGATGAAAGACTCCGAGTTAAGACATCTGCAATTGTTTTAAAATATGAAAATGCTCTTGTTAAACTTGAAAAAGAAAATGTATCATATTTTAAACAACTTGATCAAAAAACCAAGAAATGCAAGTATGACAAATTGTCGTGTGAGCGTGCCTACAAAGACATGAAAGAGCAAAATGATCTTTTGAGGTCTCAGCTGGAAAGTCAAAAAGGGAAGGGTGTGGAAACTAAGTTTGCAAAACCATCAACTTTGGATAAACCAAAAATGTCGATTTTTCAATCAGTTCCAAAATTAGATGTGAAAAATGATTTGACAAAACCAGTCACTCCAACACCCTTGCCCAAGCAAATTAAAAAGAAAAAAGAAAAGCGGTTGTCGAAACATCAAATGTGATAGCACCTGGTCTTTATAGGATTAGTTCCACTACTGCATCTACCTCAACATCTCAAATATATAGGGGAATAGACAAGAGTATAAAAGATAATCCAAAAGAGACTAGGAATGCTAAAACAACTTCTCAGGACAACAATATAAATCCTAATGCTGTGTCTTACCTTCTACAGGATTAGAAAGCAACTCTAGAAGCAACAGACTACAGCCTAGGAGCAATACAAGGAACAATAGAGTCTCGCCTGTCTCTAAGAGTAGATGCCAGAATAAAGTTGAAGAAGTAGAAGAACACCCTAGGAATTTATCTCTTTCCAATAAGAAACACATGTCATCTGGATGTAATGTTAAAAGTACTATTTTTAGTGCATGTAATGACTCTGTTTGTTTAATGTGCAAGAAATATTTATCTAATAATGTATATGATGATTATGTTTCAAAAAATGTGAATGTTATGCTTGAACAGAAGGATGTTCCTCAAGAAACTAGTGCTAGATCTAGATATATAAAAAGACTAATTGTAGGATGTAGGTCAACCACTAGTAGTCAATTGCCTAAGAACTATCTTAAGTTATGTGTATGGAAACCAACGGGTAGAGAGTTCATACTCGAGAATGGCAAATTGAAAGCAGTTCCAAAAGAACCAGTAGAAACCTTCTATGAGAGTGAATCAGATATTACATCTAACCCCTTGGAACCAAATGTTAAACGGTTTCCAAATACAAAATCTTCTGTTCTTCGCAGGTTATCGAAATATGTCATTGGATCGTCGACTCGGGTTGCTCCAAGCACATGACCGGGAATCTAAAGTTGTTGATCAACTTCGTATGGAAATTCATGGGAACTATACGCTTTGGAAATGATCATGTAGCATCTATTCTGGGTTATGGAGATCTTCAGTTTGGGAATTACTTAAACACTCGAGTTTACTACGTCGAAGGGTTGGGACACAACTTGTTTTCAGTCGGACAGTTTTGTGATGCAGATTTAGAGGTTGCATTTAGAAGAAATACATGCTTTGTTAAAAATCTGGTTGGCGATGATCTCTTAACTGGAAATCGTGGCACCAACCTATATGCTATCGACATCAACCAAATGGCCTCTTCATCACCAATTTGTCTTATGACAAGAGCATGCGAAACAAAGTCCTAGCTGTGGCATAGAAGATTATCCCATCTCAACTTTGACATCATCAACAAGCTAGCCAAAGACAACATCGTCAACGGACTTCCTAAGTTCAAATACACCAAAGATCACCTATGTCCATCATGCGAACAAGGAAAAAGCAAAAGGGCATCATATAAACCTAAAACCGTACCCAGTTCGGTAGATAAGTTACATATGTTGCACATGAACTTATGTGGCCCAATGAGAGTTGAAAGCATTAATGGGAAGAAGTATATTCTTGTTATCGTCGATGATTATTCAAGTCCCACTTCAAGCTCCAGTAAGGATTGTAAGAACTAACAATGGCACATAATTTACTAATCAGGAGTTAAGAACCTATATTTTTAAGATGCTGGAATCACACACCAGATATTTGTTATCAGAACTCCACAACAGAACGGGGTAGTTGAAAGAAGAAACAGAACTCTTGTGGAAGCTGCTCGTACGATGCTGATTTATTCTAGTGCACCGTTATTCTTATGGGCTGATGCTGTTGCCACTGCTTGTTTCACTCAGAACAGTTCCCTAATCCATCCAAGATTCAATAAAACCCCATATGAACTAGTGAACAACAGAAAACCTGATATCTCTTACCTTCACGTGTTTGGCGCTTTGTGTTATCCAACAAACGACAGAGAAGATCTAGGAAGGCTGAAAGCTAAGGGTGATATTGGAATCTTCATTGGATATTCAGAAAACTCGAGGCTATTCAATTCCGGGTGTATAACAGAAGAACTAAAAGGATAATGGAGTTGGTGAATGTGAAAATTGACGAGATTTCATAGATGGCTTCTGAGAGACTCGCTCTAGAACTCGCGCTTAACCCGATGGCTTCTAATCAAAACAGATTAGGACCCGCACCAAATGTGCAGACTTCTGTACATATTTTTTCATGACTCGTACCTCAAAGAGCTCAGTCAACTAACAATGAAAAACCGACAGAACAAGAACTGGAAAATTTCTTCGAGTTTATGTTTGATGAATACTATGCTGGAACTTCGACCGATGCATCACAACAACATTCCGTTGCACCCGCCCAAAACCATCAACCACCACCACCACAAGATGCATCAACAACAATCGAAGCTGACGTACCAACTCCTTCAACATCATCAACATCTACTCCAGCAACTCCAGTATTTGAAATTGTTCTACCAAGAGTTGATGAGCAAAATCATAATACACCATTTCAAGAAGAGCAACACCAAAACGATGCTGCGTTAGAAGAAGAAGTATTCGAAAACCCGTTTCCAATGGACTCAGCTGAATCTTCTTCAAGGTTACAAGAACCATCTACACACATATGTTAAACCCAAGGTACCCTTCTACACTACAGTGGACTAAAGACCATCCAATAGAACACGTTATTGGTGAACCTTCAAGGCCAGTTCAGACGAGAAGACAACTCGCCACCGACCCCGACTTGTTCATATACGTGTGCTCGGTTTGCCTAAAAGAATCAAAGAAAATTCGGGAGGCGATAGCAGACAATGCATGGATTGAAGCGATGTAGGAAGAACTTCTTCAATACTAGTTACATGATACATGGGAATTAGTTACAAGACGAATTGACAAACTTGTCATTGATCTCAAATGGTTATGGAAGAACAAAAAGGATGAAGAAATGACTGTGATTCGCAACAAAGCTCATCTCGTAGCTAAAGGATTCTGACAGGGAGAAGGGATAGATTTCGAAGAATCATTCGCGCCAGTAGCAAGACTTGAGGTAGTCAGGATATTCTTAGCCTATGCAGCTCACAAAAACATCACAATCAATCAAATGGACATCAAGACGGCATTCTTGAATGGAACTCTGAAAGAAGAAGTGTATGTGAGTCGGCCAGACGGATTTGTTGACAAAGAACATCCAAACTACGTCTACAAGCTAAAGAAATCCACTTATGGTTTAAAACAAGCTCCAAGGGCGTGGTATGACGAACTATCATCTTTCCTGATCCAAAACAATTTCACCAAAGGAACAGTTGATCCCACCTTGTTTACAAGAAAATATAAAGAAGACATTTTGATTGTTCAGATTTATGTGGACGACATTATTTTTTGGTCCATTAATCTGAAACATTTAATACATTTTGAAAATCTCATGAAAAGCAAAATTGAAATGTCCATGATGGGCGAACTAAAATTCTTTCTTGGTTTACAAATACACCAATCCCTTCGTGATATTTTTATTAATCAAGTTAAATATACTATTGAGATTTTGAAAAAACATGGTATGGATAATTGTGACTCTGTTGGTACACCAATGGTCACTTCACCAAAAATTGGTGCAGATTTATTTGGGAAACCCATCGATCCGAAGAAATATCGGAGCATGATTGGTTCTCTCATGTACCTTACTGCTAGTCGGCCCGATATTCATTTTGTTGTTTGCTTATTAGCACGGTTTTAGGCAAGGCCTACTGAACTTCACCTCCAAGAGGTTAAACGGATCTTTCGGTACCTTCGAAGAACCATTAACATGGGACATTGGTATCCGAAAGATTCCGAGTTTAAACTAATAGCATTTTCAGATGCCGACCATGCAAGTTGCCAAGTTACAGCAAAAAGTACATCAGGTGGAGCACAATTTTTGGGTGAAAAGCTAGCAGGCTGGTCATCAAGGAAACAAGATTGTACTGCATTATCAACTGCAGAAGCCGAGTATGTGTCTCTATCTGCGTGTTGTGCCCAAGTTCTATGGATGAGGACACAACTCACAGATTATGGCTTTACTTTCAACAGAATACCTTTGTATTGTGATTCAAAAAGTGCTATAGCCATCTCGTACAATCTAGTAAACACTCGAACACTACAAAAAAAAGGCTTTCAGAGACTGAAAAATCAGTCTCCAATACACCACGATCAGTTACGAATGGTCTATCAAGGACTGATTTTGCTAGTCACTAATCAGTGATAGAAGCTTAGTTACGGAAAGTGACGTTATCAACTGAAATTCAGTCCTTGTTGTATCGAACCAACGAGGACCAGAGATCAGTCTCCAAAATAAAAAAGTCAGTCCTTATTTCTATGGGTTGGTATCATGTTATTTCAGTCCCCAATGCATATTATCGGCGACTGAAAAGTCAGTCGCCAATACTATGTTTGATCAGTTACTAACACATGGATTTAGGGACTGAAAATTAGTCCATAAACATTGTTTATAGTCCCTAATACGTTTCGTTGTTTAATAGGATTTAAAAACTGATTAGTCTCCGATGAAAGGCTTTAAAGACTGATTGTTAGTCACAAAAAACAGATGAATTAGTCCTTAATTTGTTTTTCTAGTGACTGAAAATTAGTTTCAAAATATATGTTAATCGATACAAAATAACATTCAAATCAGTCTCCAATATGATGGCGCCGTTCCATTATATTTCTATTATAAACTAAAAGTTAGTGGCAAATACAATTTAATTCAGTCCCCATTCACAATGCATACATGACCCCTTACAATAGTATATAAAACTCCAAACCATAAACAATAATAATAACAATATTTCTTTAAAGCATAATAATCACCAATCCAAATAACAAGAGTTTACAATTCAATATGTTTAAAAATAAAACCAAATTCAATAGAAATAAATTTGAACGTCCTATATATCACTATCGGTGAATGGATCATCGTTACCATCACCGTTACCATCACCTTCAGTAGTATTTGGTGAGTCTATTGTGCTCTCGAAGTCTGGAAATTTTTGGCTCAAGAATTTTGTCAATTTCTCAAAATTGATAACAAACAGGGTTTTTGAGGGCCTCGAGTTGGATGAAGACCTTCTAGAGGTTGGAGGCTGTCTAACATTGCGTTCTTGCTGCAAGAAACCAATAAAAATATATAACATTAATATATAAAAAACTAAATAAAGAAAACGTGAAGGACAAATAAAGCAGCAGATAAACTTCAAATATATTTTACCTTTGTCCACTCAACACGAAGTCGGCGTCCCTTCCTGCCAAATTCATAGCGATCAAGCGCGCGAATTGCATCTTCAGCATCTCTTTCATCTTCTATATAGACAAAATCAAATCCTATATATAGCCAAAAAAATAAAGTCAAATACAGACGAAATATAGTACAAATATCAAAATACCTTCTATAGAGCCCAACATGGAAAAATAGTAAAATACTACCCCAAAGTTGGCCAAATTTCCACAGGACATTTGCATAAATTGTTTGTTTACAGTTTCACCATATATAATAGACCAATATACCTTACAAAAAAATGTATATAAAAGACCAATCTGTTAAAACTATAAGCAATAGACCAGTAAATCAGCAACAGACCTTATACAATGAACTAAGAGATGTCATGGAACGGATGGATGTCTCATGGCATAATAAGTGTGGACTGCAGCTGAGAATGCACATCCCCCATAACAACGCAACAGAGAATGCACTGCAGCTGGCTGAATGGCTGACTCGTGATTAGGAAGAACAGAGAGAGCCCACCTCATCTATCCCATCTAGGTAACCGCCTGTACAACGTGGAATATTCCGCAGAGGAAACTATTGGTTTCTGAGCATTACAGCACCTTCATGCCATGGTATCGATCAATTTTGAAGTTCTTATTTACCAGCAAATTGCAACAAAATATGTTGCAAGCACAATTGATTTAGACTGGTCATGGCTCACAAAAATGCTATGCAACAGAAAGCATAATAAGCTAAAGCATGCAACTAATAAAGCAAAATTATAATCACATTAAACTTTGTATATTAGTCCCACCCTGCTCCTAAACCGAGTAAGGATACAAGCTGATGCAACTACATTTTTATAACATCTACATGTATTGACATTAGCTACATACATTGTATAAAGCAAAATTATAATCACATCAATTTTGAGAAATTGGCAAAATATATTGTCAGAAGGGTACAAACAAGGTAAAAAAGATAAATTTATTATACGCATACCTGCTGCGAAGAACAACACATGGCATGCCAATTTATTCAGCTGCAGCAACCCCCGGAAGACTTCCCGCAGCAAGAACACAATTAGGAACAGGTACTTCTGCACATTCAGCTCCCGCTCTCAGCGCAGTCACAATTTTATGCATGCTGGATAGATAAAACCCTTAAACACATGGGTTAAAATATATGCATGAGAGACATAGAGGCTACAATACCAAAGTCAAATCAGTGAGACTTACCCTTCACTTGAAGTCATATCAATATAGAACAAAACACAGGTAACACACACAAAACACAAAGCGAAGATAGACGTACCCTTCACTTGAAGAGCATTATCATTAACGTGAGACGTTGGATTGTTCATCCTGGTAATCCATTCCCCTTTGTGTGCGAGAACACCTTTCTAATCCAAGGCCATGGTTTGCATTATCATTAGACGAGGTTTCACCACTGGGACCATTAGTTCTCATCTCCTCGTCCACTATTTCTGTAGAATTAGCATCAGGCTGGGAAGTTTGTCCGTCATTACCATCATATATTTCACAAATTTCCTTCACGGCTTGGGAAAAGAATTTAACTGTCTTCCCTTTACATTTATGCAGCACTTTGTCTTTAGACTCGCTCGTAAATGGCTGAATATCGGCCGGAGTTACAAATACTCTGCAATAGTGAACACGTAGAGAAACATAAGACTTCTAAGTTATATGTGATAGATAATTTAACTACTTTCGGATGATTTATCAAACCAGCAATCAATTAATCAATACGTAACCTACTTATACTTCCTCAACAATTTATTCTTATAAATCAAAAAACCCTATTCAATATAGCAGCATAGTTCTAAGAATGTGCTATACATTCAGTTGCCTTTGACATCATTTATAAACATAACGTGTTTCAATAACCCTTGCCACGCCTCATCAACAAAGTCATTTTTTTCTCTAAATGGTAGCCAAAACAAGATGCTATATTTTCACTACGAAAACAACCATTACGCGTAGCAAGTACTTACATTTCTTCAGTACCGTAGAACTGTACAAAATATTTCCTTGGATCAGAAGTTTTTCCCCAATCTTCAGGTCTACTGATCTGCATAAAGAGAAAAAAAGCAAACAAAAAGCTTTTAAGATCCCCAATCTTCAGTTAGGGTTCTTGATTTTCTGTCAAGGGAAATAAATTTTAGAAAATGCATACTACTAATTAGTATAAAAGATATGCACCGAAAGGAAAAATCCACAAACCTTTGCCTTCCATGGGCCCTTGTACTCTGGGTTTGGAATAGTTGGGACGGTCCACTCACCATCTTCCTCTTCATCCCAATCTTCTGGCTGGAGTTTTTATTTATTTTTGTCAGAAATTAATCCCAGAAAGCTTTACAATTCAAAAACAGAATGCTGAAAATAAACACGAACCTTCTTGGCATCTGGGTCTGGGATCTCCTTTTCGATGTCATCATAACCCTGGTAACCGATGAGGATAGTGTAGGTCACAAAGTCATCTTTTAATAACTCATATGTACATAAAAGAATACACTAACTAAAACAGGATGCGAAAAAAACCCAAATCGCCAAAATACAGTTTTTAGAGTGTTTGGGATTACATTTTTCACGTGCTTATTAGCTTACTGAGTTTTTTTTAACTCAATATGCACTTCGGATGTAAAAACACATGCTTATTTCTGCTGAAATAAGCACTTACTTATAAGCACGTGTGAAAGTGCTTGTTATGAAATTGCTTAAAACAATCATAAACAACAATCCAAAACACCACCCTTATTATCATCAGACAGTTAAAAGATACTAACCAAAGAGTTGCTTGTTTTGTCGAAACTGAACCCTTGACCTTCTGAAACCACAAATTATACAAATCAAATCACCAAAAAGACCAAATTCACAAGTTCAATCTAAACATCACTAATCACATGAACAAAACTATATATAATGACTTAACAGCTAATGATCATGTTAATTCAATCATGAAACTGAAATAAAAATCAGGAAAATAACGGAACCGACATATTATGAAAACGAATTAAATAACAGATCGTAGAGTTAAATTAACCTTGATGTGAATCGAGTGATGGTGAATTCAGATTGAATCGGTTCAAGTAGTAGATTATGATATGAACGATGATGCTGATGATGCTGATTATAAAGAGAGATGGGCGGGTAGTTAGCCAAAAAAATGAAAAAAATGGAGAAATAAGGGGGAACTTTGGGGTTTTGATTTTGGGGAAAAATTGTAAGAGGGAAGAACGAGAGGGAGAAAAATATCTAAATTTTATTTTAGCTTCATATTTTTTATATAATTTTGTTTATAAGAACTAGTTTAAATTAATATTTATATAGACGTAGATTATGTAAAACAAATTTGTACCAAAGCGTATTTCTACATTTATAAAAAAGTATTCGGAAAACTAGATTTATTTGGAATGACTTGTCTTTTAAACCATTATGATTGAATTATAAGATAATATTTGAATTCAGCTCGAAAAACTCGATACTTTAACCTAATAGTCTAACAAGCGTTTATGCGATTAGTGACATTTATGTATCCCTAATCACTCATACGTAAGGCGTCTAAACATATGAATATCAATGTAAAATTACTTAACATCCAAAGCTTATCCTATGGATAAAATCAAGTCATACACATAGATGGAAGTAAATATGGATAAACTCAACAATTACGTATGGTATGTATTGAGGGTTTGGGTTGGTCGACCATTCGGTTTCCCACGTTCGGTAAAGACCCCAAAAGGTAACAAGAGTCACGAGTTGGGGTAACGCTCACGAGTCGGCTCAGTTGGTTTGTGTCAATTACCCTAGAGGATAATAGACTTGAATGTGGAATTCCCAAAGTAGGATATGTTGCTTGGGATTGGCTTGGACTATTTCGAGAAAATGGTCTAGTATATATAAGGAGACCTTTAGGGTTGTGAGAACCCGTAAAGGCAATCTGATGGTCTACGTGGTGTGTAAAGTAGAGTGCGTTGATTGGTTATATGCCTATATGCAACTTTCTTGTTATTATCTTGAATGGAAGTAGTGTGTATAGTATAGTGGATTGACGATTGCTATAGGCACCACGACTTATTATATATGGTAAGAACGTAATAGTCATTTCTTTAAAAGGGATGTCGCGCTCGATGAAGCAACTGATTGATGTCATTATCCTGATTACACGTCTTAAATTGTCAACACTCAAAATGAAAGCCATCGGTGAATACTAAAGATGTTATGAACGTCTGAAACTTGAATTCTGCTCGAGTTCCCACGTCACGGGGGTATAAACCGAGGTTTCATGCGTGAACCCCTAAGTGTTACACATAAATAGCAATCCGTAAATAGGTTTATATACAAACTTACAATTACTAACGACGATACAAATATATGTAGGTCTTAAAAACAAGTGTAGTACATTATAATATATAGAACCGAATATTCTGTCGGTAATCTATTTTCGTCCGTTTTTGTCTTTTTTATCTATTTTTGTTCGTTTTTTTATGTTTTCGTCCGTTTTTATACATTTTAGTCCCTTTTTTACGGTTTTATACGTTTTCTTCCGTTTTTTACATTTTCGACTGTTTTTTTACGTTTTCGCCCTTTTTTTACGTTTTTATACGTTTTCATCCATTTTAGTCCTTTTTTTACGTTTTTATATGTTTTCATCCGTTTTCGTTCGTTTGAATACGATTTCATCCGTATTTTTATGTTTTCATCAGTTTTTGTCTATTATATTTAAACGTTTTTATACGTTTTCATCCATTTTAGTCCATTTTTTACGATTACGTCCATTTTTATACGTTTTTGTTCGATTTTTACGTTTTGATACGTTTTCGTCTGATTTTAAACGTTTTCGTCCATTTTTATAAGTTTTTGTCCGTTTTTAAACGTTTTAGTCCGTTTTAATATATTTTTATACATTTTAGTCTTAGCTATGATATCCATGTATTAGGGACTGAGTTGTGATTCAAATTCAGTCGCTAACAAATTTCCCTCCAAACTTTTTTAATTGCGCAAACATATTTGTAACTGAATTTTAGTCTTAGGTATGATGTCCATGTAATAGGGACGCAGCTGTGACTGAAATTCAGTCACTAAAAACTTTCCCTCCAAACATTTGTATTGTCTAGACATATTTGTAACTGAAACTTAGTCTTAGCTATGATCTCCATGTATTAGGGACAGAACCGTGACTATAATTCAGTCACTAACAAATTTTCCTCCAAAATTTTTTATTGTGCAAATATATTTGTAACTGAAATTTAGTCTTAGATATGATGTACATGTACTAGAGACTGAATTGTCACCCTTATTCAGTCACTAACAAATTTGCCTCCAAATTTTTTTCACGTACAGGCATATTAGTAACTGAAATTTAGTCTCAGATATGGGGTCACTGAATTGAGGACTGAATTTTAGTCGCCGCAATCAGTCAACAAAAGGTCAGTCCTTAAAAGTATCAGTAACTGATGTTTCAGTTACCGATGCTATGTATCCGCGACTGATATATCAGTCCCTAGAAATTCAGTCTCTGAAAGCCAGTTTTTTTGTAGTGGAAGACCAAGCATATTAGAGTCCGCTATCACTTCATCAAAGAACACGTAGAAGAGGGTACTGTCAAATTATTTTTCGTAAAGACAGATTACCAACTAGCCGATCTATTTACTAAAGTCCTTCCAAAAAAAAGGTTTGACGATTTAGTTCAACGAATTAGCATGCGAAGCCTAACTCCTGAGGAGCTAGAACGTCTTCTCGAATCTTCTTGAAAATATTTTCAAAATAGCATTGCTGTAAATATTTTTGAAAAACCAAATACAAAATTTGAAAAACCAACAAAAACAAAAAACAAAAATATAAATTTCAAAAATCCAACAAAAATTAAAAAATTTAGAAAATACAAAATCAATATAAAATCAAAAAACCAAAAATATTCTTCTCATGACATGTCTCTCATATAATCGATATTCTGTACTGATGCGTGTGCGTATATTGCTCTAATTTATACCCACGGTGTGTCGTTGTGGTTTTAGCAGTATTCAAGTTTTAAATTTATATTTAGCCGACTTATCAATATAACACACACTTTAACGAGCAGTGTACCCGGTCAGTATGAATATAATGGTAAGTAGAGTGTCGATCACTAAGAGTGGAACGTATTATCTAGTTATTCTAATCAGTATTTTAATATCTTAAGTTAGCTATACAACCTAATCTAACGCAAGGGGGTTCAGCCTGAGAGACTGGCACGGTTTGGTTATGATTAAATATAAACTAAACTAATAGGCACGAATCAGCGATTAGCACACACGTACACAGATAAATACTTGAGACAATAAGAAGACCTGCCCTGATAATTAAGTAGCTTGTCACTTGTTTTATTGCTAGTTTTATATGAAGTGTATGTAATTAACCCTTTCTCGTTGGCTCTAATCTTATCGGCGAGTAAACCCTTAATGATTACTTATGTCTATCCTACTTACCTTTCTTCCTACTTTTTTACAGACGATAGAATGCATAGGCGATAGAATAAATAGGCGAGGACAGAGGCATGGCGACCCGATCAATGCTCAGCTAGACACAGAGGTTATCAATGCACTAATAAAAGTCACCAAAGACATCAACATATAAACTTTAATTAATGGGAAAGCAATTTTAAGGGGTGCCCATGGTTTTCCGTAGTCACATGGAATCGGCCCATCAATCCTGATGAATTAAAGTGTACTAATACAATAAAACAAAACTACTTAATGAATTGAATACATGCAGGACCTTCTTACAGCTCTTGTATCTTTGTTCAAGGTGTGTCTTGTGCTGCTACTTCGTCTGAATTCAGCTCTAGGTTTTCTTCGGTCTTCGGTCTTGTTGTGTAGAATCGAACCCCGAAATTCGTCTGACTCTGGGGTATTTATAGTTTCTGTCTGAGGGCTAGATGCGGCGCATAGGATAAGTAGATGCGGCGCATTGACTTAACTTCGCGTGGGGTCCAAGATTAATATATTCAGGAATATTCGTACACCGCCAGAAGATGCGGCGTAACTCCATTCTTGTATGCGGCGCATGTCCTTTGCCGTCTTGGATTTTTACTTGTGAAATCTTGATAGTGATGCGCCATATGTAATAAGTAGGATGCGGCGTATCTGGAGCAGAATGATCTTGATCTTGTACATTTCAGTAGACTCTTAATATCTTGCTTGTTTTGCTCCATAATTAGTCCAAAATCGCCAAGTTTCACATAGTACTTGTTTTTACCTGAGAATTACAAAAGTAAACATTAACGTATCAATTCTCACAGATAATATAATAAAATAAGTCAAATAAATAGGATAAATGATGGTAATAAAATGTACTTATTTGAGTTCATCAAATATCCCCCCACTTGAACTTTACTTGTCCCCAAGTAAACCTTAGAATAAATCATATGAAAATGTATCCGAAAAGATATTAGGATTTATTTTTATATTTAAGCATGTATTCATTTTTGTCATAATCACACAATGAAACACTTAACGAATTAGAAGTAAAATAAAATATTTTGATAAAAGCAAATCTAATCGTTTAACTGTCCAGTCGTGACGAATATTCTATCATAAGCTTGGCAAGTATACGTATCTCCCCCACTAAAGCTAAGGAATAACAAGTCTAAAGTGGTAAAAAGGGTTTGTTGGTTAAGGGTTGATCATTCTTCTTAATCTCTATCGATCTCAAATTCCAGAAAAGGCGACAAAATCACAAATACATGATCGAATCCACGAACACGATACTTAAAATTGATCAAATCCTTAACTCGAATAGGCTAAAGATAGGACCAAGTAATCTTTACCAATAATATTATATCAAAAAGGGCGACAAAATCATAAATACATAGCCGAATCCACGACTACGATACTTAAGATTGCTCAAATCCCTAATCTCAATAAATCAAAGGTTTAGATAAAGAATAATATAGGGTATGGATAATATTTGGGATACGAATTGGGGTAAAATGAAAAATAAACAAAACAGATAAATTAAAATCCTAAGTGTGGTAAATTGCTTTCCCAACCATCCCATGAATAAGACTCATATCATTGAATAACTCACGCTTTGACACTTGAAACACACGCTTTAGGTAGACACGAATTATACTCAACAAGATCTCAATCAAAGAATAAACCTTAGTTGGCGTTCCCATAATTGCCAACTCCCATTCAATCCATAAATATAATATATAACAAATAGTGGTGATATCGACCACTTAATACAAAACTTTACATGAGTTGGTTAAAACAAACATCCAACTTTTCTTTTTCTTTTTCTTTTCTCATTTTTTCATTTTTTTTTTTTTTTTTTTTTTTTTTTTTTTTTTTTTTTGACTACAAACATAAACATAGATGTGTAAAATTTCACCACATCACTATAATGATAACTATGGATAATTTTTCCATACTTTTCATGACTTCAGAAATAACGGTAATAGTGAAAGTAGTAAACACACGAAAAATAAACTCAAAGATATACAATATTTACTTTTATACCAATTGCATTGTGCAATTTCCTGACTCAACCAAAGATAATGAATTACGCACGCGAACACAAGTAATGTAAGGAAACACACTTTGCCTAAAGCAATTAACCAACCACGGATTTTAATCTACAGGGTAGGCTAAGGTGTAAGGGTGTTAACGAAACATTATGACAAAGGTGTGAGAAACGAAAGGAATGGCTCTGAGTGTTTTTCTAGGGGTATCTTACTCTAAAAGTGAGAGTAACAAAAGGATTTATACGGGGGTTAACTAACCAGTGTAGTTAGTTAATATCACATAACATATAAAGGCTATTTGGGTGAAATCCTAGAAATTTACCAATTTAGACAAGTCATTCCAATTGTATAGATAATACTTATTATGGTGGTCTCGAATAGTATACAAGCCAAGTTCTAAAGTTTACAAGTCACCGGCACACTCATAGATTTGTGAATTTTGAAAAGTTCACAATTTTTGAAAATAATGTTATGTGTGCAGCTATGTAATTTAGACTTTAAACAAAAACATGCTAAAAATTTTAAATTTTGATATATTAAGCGCATTTTAAGCATATTTTGAAAAATTTTAGGACAAGTAAGTCTTCTAATTCTCCAATCCCCCCACTTAAGTTAAACAACGTCCTCGTTGTTTGTATCAAAGATTAAAAACTGGAAAATAAAAGAATTAGAACAGAAAAACTCCCCTGAGATTTGCTCGGTATGATCCTCCATTATTTGTATAAGAGCAAAAATCATCTTTCTTGTGGATTAGAACGTTTAAGCTTCATAAATGATGTATCCACAAGAAATGCAGGAATCTATAATACCATTCAGACTTTAACACACCTGAGTTAAGAAGGTTCAAACTTGCATAATACATTAGTAGTTAGTAAAAATAAAACTTAAAAATTAAACTGAAAATCATCAGGTCAGTCGATACGCCGTATCTTATGGAAGAAGATACGCCGTATCGAGCCTGGAATAAATACGAATCAGAATAAAAGATGCGTCGCATCCTTAACCAGGGATGCGCCGCATTAAAATAAACTGACAGAAAATTTTTAAAGTTAAAATTAAAAATGCAGAAAATAAAATAAGATATGACCAGTGCAGGAGATGCGTCGCATCTTAGGATGGAGATGCGCCGTATCTTCTGCGGGCCTGACTGACTCGACAGAGAATAGAAAAGTAAAAATTTTCCGGGTTGTCACCCGGTCAGCACTTGTCTTTATTCCAGAGTCTTCAAGTTAGACTCACGTTCAGCTCCTTATTCTGTTCTATTAATCCCCACATGTCCATGCACGATGTAGTTGCGAATTACTTCGTCACGAACATATTCCGGCCTCAATTCAAGTACACCTTTGTAGAATCCTTTCATCTTTTGGTACGGATACTCGATCCCTTTCTCAGCATCATTTTCATCTACAAAAAGAAACGGTGTATATTTGTAACAAAATTCATTAGGGGCATGTTTAAACCTTGGGTGAGCGCAAGGCATCATGTAAGTGATAACGTTGTTTCCACTTTTAAAGGTGATCTTTCCTTCAAATCTTTTAGCGTTAATTTCGACCTCCTTACAAAATGGTTTCCCAACGATCACGTCACCCTTCTCAACATCACGATAAGCATCCATGTTTTCCACCACGGTGAAATCTGTAATAATAGTTAAATTCCCAACAAAAATAGGTACATTCATGAACATTCCGACTACGTTTTTCCCTCTATACTCAATTTTTTTTTTCATTATAGAATTATAGAAATCTTTTGACATTACATTAATTGGTAAAATAGGGAAAAAGTTGGCACTAACCTGTTTAAATCCTATCATGCAAGGAAATTGTAAATTATAAACACAATCTACATGGATCTTTCTACCGTAATCACAAAAACTAGGATATCCTTCAAATTCATCATAATTCTTAGTGTTGATCATATTGATTCTAGGTATATCCATAATTTCTCCTTCTTCAATTTCGGGTTCTAAATCCTCCATAAATTGATCATTGATTCCCAATGGTAAATTAAGATCATTTAATTCAATGTAGTCTCCACTATAGGTCTCAAGTGATTCATTATTTACCAAGGTTTCTCCCATAAACCTAGCTTCTAGATCGAGGTCCATACGTTCTCTTAATCCTAGCACATAAACGCCTCTAATTATGCTTTTAGCAGGATTTTGGCACTTATAGACTAGTTTATTATTCCCTACCCTTAATGAGATTTTCCTTTTAAACACATCAATCTTAGCATGGGCGGTAGACAAGAAAGGTCTTCCAAGGATTAAAGGAATCTTAACATCCTCGGGCATATCTAATATAACAAAGTCTACGGGGAAAACAAACTTCTCAATCTTAACTAGCACATTATTAGCAATCCCTTCAGGTCGTTTTACCGTTTTATTAGCCAATTCAATAAGCAACTTAGTTGGTGCTAATTTTCCTAGTCCTAGGGTAGTGAATGTCTTAAGGGGCATTACACTAACGCTAGCTCCTAAGTCAGCTAACACATTATTGAAAGATATATCATTAATTGAACAAGGTAAAGTAAAACTTCCTGGGTCCTTTTCTTTATGAGGCAAGGCATGTAAATCGGTTGCAGAGCTCTCTTCTTTCATTGTAGCCTTGATCTCCTCTTCAATCTTTGTCTTCTCTTTAAGTAGTCTCCTTAAACTGATTGAAGAATTAAAGAAAAATTCGGGCTTTGCACCATCATTATCATTCATCAATCTTCTAGGTACGTTAGGCGTGACTTCCTCGGTTGTCCTTATGGCCTTGACATGATCTCTTGGGTTGGTTTCGGTTGAGCTCGGTAAACTTTCGTATCCCCTTTCTTGAAGAACCTTGCTCATTTGTCCAATTTGTTGTTCCAATGCTTTGATCGAAGCTCCTTGATTTCTTGTAATAGTATCCGTTGAAGCTCGGATTTCTTTGATCATAGCAGTGTTCTCTTCATGTCTTTTAGCAGCATCGGCCATAATTTGCTTAAGAGTGTCATCTAAAGTCTGCCTCCTTTCTTGATAAGTGGGATTAAAGTTGTTCTTTTGATAGTATCCCGGAGTAGCTTCCCTAAATCGTCCTGAAGGTCGGAATGGTTGTCCAAATTATGTGTAGTATGCTTCTTTAAACATCTCACTTTCATTCTTATTCGGGCAATCCTTAGTGTAGTGAGGTCCTTCGCATTTTTCACATCCAACTTGGGCAGCATACACTTTTTCATCACGCTTCTTCATCTCTCTACTAATTTTATCCAATTGAGCTTGAATTGCAGCAAACCCGTCAAAATTAGTGCTGCTCTTAGATCTAGTAGAGGTTCCATCATGCCATTTTTGAGAATGATCAGCAGCTTCTTGGATAGCTTTCCTAGCATTGGCTGCACTCATTTGAGGCACAGCTCCCTTAGCATCCAAGATTTGTCTAGTGGGCACGTCCAATCCTTGATAGAACAATATTATCTCCTGCATTTCACTTAGATAATGTTGAGGGCATTTCATCAACAAGTCTTTAAATCTTTCCCAAGCTTGATAAAGAGTTTCATCAGGCTCTTGCTTGAAACCATTGATAGCCTCCATCTTTTTAGCAGTTTTAGCAGGTGGACGATATCTTTTCAGGAATTTGCTCTTCAAATCTTCCCACGTTGTGATTGAACTAGCAGGTTCATTCCTTAGCCACTTATTAGCAGCTCCTTTAAGCGAAATTGGAAAGATTCTTAGCATGAGTTGATCGTCAGTGACTCCTTCTGTAGTAAAAAAATCTGCAATCTCGAGGGCCTTTTCAACATGTTCATTAGCATCTTCATGTTCTGTTCCACTGAAAGCATTTTCTCTTAGCTCCTTGAGAAACTGACCCTTCAACTCAAACTTTGATTTTTCATCAAACTTTGGTCTAGCAACTCCTGAAGTGTATTCAGCACGGGTTTTGTTCATGTATTCCTCCATAGTAGTGTTTTCCGCCATTATTTCTGTTTCTTCTTCCTCTTTCTCTTCAGAAAAATAATCAAGCTCGAACGAACTTGAGATATCAAAGCTTTTTGTGTTGAAAATCCTTTTAAGCGAATGAAAGGCTCGTTCAGGATCTTCGAAAGGTTGAATCAAGTTCTTAGTAGAACTCCTGGTCATGCACTTCCTGAAACTATCACAAAAGCATCAGTAGGGTATGTTCAAGAAAGTAATATATCAGAAAATCAACAACGAAAACGGAATACGAAAAATAAAAGTTACTGATATCTGCAGACGATGCGCCATATCCAAAAAGTTGGATACGCCGTATCCAAAAAGTTGGATACGCCGTATCTTATAATCGTTAAAATTTAATCAGACTTTTATTCAGAAAGTAGATACGCCGCTTAGAATTAGAATGCGCCGTATCAGTTTAATTATCAAAAATCAATTATATTTATCAAAATAAAATGTGCCGTATTAACAAAAGTTAATGCGCCGTATTTTCGTTACGTTTCAAAATACAAGATTTTTGATTCAGAAGATGCGCCGTATCGATAGAGATCGATGCGTCGTATCTTTTTAATAATTCGAAAACTGTTTTTAACTAAAATAGTAAATACGCCGTATCTGTTAAAACAGATGCGTCGTATGGCGTTATCGTTTAGAAAAATTTTTTATTAAAAACAGAATACGCCGTATCTTGGGGAAAGATGCGTCGTATCGAATTTATTAAACGCGTTGTATTTTATAAAAATTAAACGCAATACGCCGTATCTGTGAAAACAGATGCGCCGTATCGTTTGTATCAGCTCAGTACAACGATAGCAGAATACAGAAAAATAGAAAAAAAAAAACAAAAAAAAAACAAAAAACTAAAAACTAAAATAAAATCAAACAAAAAGAAACAAAAATCATAGAAAATAAAAACACACAAAAACAAAAAATATGCAAAATAACACAATGAATGCAATTTAACTAATATACAACGGAGTTAGCGGTTAGAAATTAAAACCTAATTAAAATACTAATCAAATTAACAGATAATAATAATTCACTCCCCGGCAGCGGCGCCAAAAACTTGGTGCGTGTGCGTATATTGCTCTAATTTATACCCACGGTGTGTCGTTGTGGTTTTAGCAGTATTCAAGTTTTTAAATTTATATTTAGCCGACTTATCAATATAACACACACTTTAACGAGCAGTGTACCCGGTCAGTATGAATATAATGGTAAGTAGAGTGTCGATCACTAAGAGTGGAACGTATTATCTAGTTATTCTAATCAGTATTTTAATATCTTAAGTTAGCTATACAACCTAATCTAACGCAAGGGGGTTCAGCCTGAGAGACTGGCACGGTTTGGTTATGATTAAATATAAACTAAACTAATAGGCACGAATCAGCGATTAGCACACACGTACACAAATAAATACTTGAGACAATAAGAAGACCTGCCCTGATAATTAAGTAGCTTGTCACTTGTTTTATTGCTAGTTTTATATGAAGTGTATGTAATTAACCCTTTCTCGTTGGCTCTAATCTTATCGGCGAGTAAACCCTTAATGATTACTTATGTCTATCCTACTTACCTTTCTTCCTACTTTTTTACAGACGATAGAATGCATAGGCGATAGAATAAATAGGCGAGGACAGAGGCATGGCGACCCGATCAATGCTCAGCTAGACACAGAGGTTATCAATGCACTAATAAAAGTCACCAAAGACATCAACATATAAACTTTAATTAATGGGAAAGCAATTTTAAGGGGTGCCCATGGTTTTCCGTAGTCACATGGAATCGGCCCATCAATCCTGATGAATTAAAGTGTACTAATACAATAAAACAAAACTACTTAATGAATTGAATACATGCAGGACCTTCTTACAGCTCTTGTATCTTTGTTCAAGGTGTGTCTTGTGCTGCTACTTCGTCTGAATTCGGCTCTAGGGTTTCTTCGGTCTTCGGTCTTGTTGTGTAGAATCGAACCCCGAAATTCGTCTGACTCTGGGGTATTTATAGTTTCTGTCTGAGGGCTAGATGCGGCGCATAGGATAACTAGATGTGGCGCATTGACTTAACTTCGCGTGGGGTCCAAGATTAATATATTCAGGAATATTCGTACACCGCCAAAAGATGCGGCGTAACTCCATTCTTGTATGCGGCGCATGTCCTTTGCCGTCTTGGATTTTTACTTGTGAAATATTGATAGTGATGCGCCGTATGTAATAAGTAGGATGCGGCATATCTGGAGCAGAATGATCTTGATCTTGTACATTTCAGTAGACTCTTAATATCTTGCTTGTTTTGCTCCATAATTAGTCCAAAATCGCCAAGTTTCACATAGTACTTGTTTTTACCTGAGAATTACAAAAGTAAACATTAACGTATCAATTCTCACAGATAATATAATAAAACAAGTCAAATAAATAGGATAAATGATGGTAATAAAATGTACTTATTTGAGTTCATCATGTACGTATCTAGAAATGTCATTCAACAATGATACGGACATGTACAGATGCTTGAGCGAAAGTTCACTAAAATGTTTTCTAAAACATGTCGTTTCTCAAAATTTCTTCACTATGGCTTTCGTATAGTTCAGTACGAAACCCGTACTTAAATGATGACTTCTGATTATTTCAGATCAGGACTCGTAATTTCAAAGATGAAATCATTTTCAAAAAGTTCGAGTCTAAACAAATGAAAAGATTTCAAACAAAAACTCATTTTCCAAAAGAGACTTGTGTACATTTCAGTACATAACTCACATTTCAAAAAGATAACACCCTCCAAACCCTTAATTGATCTTAAAATTCCTGTATGAAATATCCTTTTCATTAAGGGGGAGTATAAAAAACAAAAAATGTTCCGATCTCATGCAAAACAAATCCGTCTATATCTCCAAAAGCTTTTCTATTAATCAGTTGATATAAAAAATATCACGAATATGCTATTTTTGAGGGGGAGAAGACGTGATTAAAATGTGATCAAAATGTTTAAAGATCGTAGTTGAATCTCAAAAGAGCTCGACTCAGATATAACCAACGAATTGACGAAGCTTAATTGTCAGTAGTCGAAAAGACTTGTCCTCAACGGGTAATAAATTCAAGCTGGTCTAACTAGTGATGTAAGTGTGTCTCGAATAGGACTTGTCTAAGTAGAATGTACCGTCTTGATAGACTTTCTTTAAACATGACCAGGACGGGTAATAATTTCAAGCTAGTCTAACTAGTGATGTAAGCGTGTCTCGAATCGGTCATGCTCACTGAAAATCGATCAATTCAAAAGTGCGAACTCTACCCAACATGTGCAAACATATCTTAAAAAACGTACAAGCACATGTGTAGGGGGAGTATTTCTGAAAAATGCAAAACTCTTGAAGTGTTAACAAAAATGTGTTTTATAATCATAAACACTTTGAGAGATTTTCACAAAAGGCTTTATGGCATGTGATCAATGAATCTAGGATAAGCATGGAGTAATAAGGTGATTATGGTTAGGATTGTGTCCTATGATCCGCCAGAACCGGATGGATCTAGCCAAGGACAATTCGAATAGATTAGAATTAGAAGTCCTTATGTATCATTGAAAAAAGGAGTAAATGAGAAAGGAGAAAGAAGGGTTTGAAGAATTAAAAAGAAAAGTTTATGAAAGGGTGAAAAGAAATAGCCCTCCATGAAAACTTAGGGCAGAAACCAGGTCAATACATCTGCTATCGGTTATCACAAAGATGATACTGGTATTGAAGACAAGACATCATGGACCTAGTGACGCGCTGCACGACCCCTCCTAGCCACTCAGGTATCTCTTAAAAGATATTTTTTCATTTCTCACGGAGAACCTTGCATAATCTATCGGCCTCTCACTGCGAGATGTGTTAATATTGAAAAAGTGGCACTCTGCTCCATGCCTCCGACAACTAAAACCAAAACGCACATAATCGAGTCTAGAGCCATGAGATTCATTAAAAGATCTCTTAGGATACACTTCCAATATTATACACTTGTGTTCGCCATAAAGGACCCAAGGTGTATAAGATTCTTTATAAGATCTACGGATCTTGCCTTATCTATCATGAAGGTTACTTGTTTCAAACGGTCTACAGTCGTGGAGTGATACTCCGGTATACTTCAGCGGCTCACCTGAATTGTGGGTATACTTCGGTATATATGTTGTAATCCTTCTTGAGGGTATCCAATTCAGGAACATCCTTTGTAAGGATTAGAGAGGGTTTTCACACTATGCTATTAATTCTCTAGAAGTCTGAGCCTGTAAGTGCTGGAAATCCCGCCAAGGATATTCCTTTCACAAATTGAGTCCTTAAGACGTGGGTCTTTACTTGGATTTTATCCATTGTATTGATAACTGTCCCTCAACGAAATTCGGACGGCTGATTTACCCGACCAAGGTGAATGGAATCAAGTCATTCATCAGTAAAACAATCATAGTGATCTATTCTCTAAGAAAAGTTCACCGTGATCGATTGGTAATTTCAACTAACAATATCTATGCAGGTACTGATGTAAGTCCCCTTGGAGAAAGACCGTACACCATCATATACATCAACATCTTCACCTCCACATACTCATACTTATGAAGTTCATCCTCAACAAGCTCAATTCAAAGAATGTTCAAAGACAAAAGATCAAGTGAAAGACAATGAGTTACGTCAAAGTCAAAGAGCTAATCAAGAAGTCAAGAACAAGTTCATGAATCAATTGAGCAAGACATAAGTATGAAGTTCAAAGCCTTTCCATGAAGTATGAGTATATTGGAAATGACAACACTGCAAACCTGTGAAGATGTTGATCAAAGGCAAGAAAGATCAAAAGACGTTACTTAGAAGATCACAAAGCATGAAGGAACAAAGAATCAAGACTATTCTATGACGACACACATAGTTCAAGAACAAGAAGACTAAAGACCTAATCACGTGGTGCAACTTTTGAATGACCAACCCTTAGGGGGATATTGTTAGCATTAAAGAAAGTGTTGGTCATTCTCATATTAGGAACTTTGTTATTGTGTCGTTAAAATGTGTAATAGATTAGTCATCGGGCTAGTGGACTTGGTAGGTTATTAGTTTAAGTTGCTAAGTTTGTAAGGCTTTTATATTTTATGTAAACCAAGTCCAAGCCCAAACCCATAGAAAGCCTTTTAGGGCATCAAGAGTTGTACTATATATACACCTCAAATAACACATTTGAGATGTGTGCTTGAGTGTGTAAGTGTGTGTTTTTATATAGTGTGAAATTCTCTCTTCTCTACTTTCTCTCTCTAGCTCGACACATACATACTTCTCTCAAGTCACCATACGAGCTTATTATATAGTGTGATAAGGTTAGACCTAAGGTCCTACAGACGTATCTTCCCCATTCTGGTTGTAACTCATTCAGAAACTTGGTGTTGTTAGCTATGTTCTTTTGTGTGAGATTGTGTCTGGATAAGTCATTCATGATCTTACAGAACCTGTTATAGTACGACTCTATTGATTCACTAGCAATGGAAGTGAACTTGTGTAGTTCCATGAGCAATTGTGTTTCCATTTCCTGCTTCCCGATGTCTGTCCCATACATTAACCTCTTGACTCTTTTCCAGACTGCATGAGCACTGCCTTCGCTATCCATAGTTGCATAAGTCATTTTAGGTAGACCGAGAACGACGAGATGAAATGCTTGATCATCAGCTGCAATTTGTATTTTGTCTTCCTCAGTGTACTCAGCCTCAGTCTGATCTCTGTTGAATGGTTATACTGGGGGTGCCATTAGGATCTCTTGGGTCGAGGACTTGTCATGGTTGAAAGGGTCCTTCCAAAATGGAATTGATAAGAATTTTTCCATTTGGTTTGCTCTTAAGATAGTGCATCATACGACTAGCCCATTGTGAGTATCCACCCTTTGACAGCATGGGAGGTCGGTTTTCCGCACCATTTGTATGAATATCTTGTTGTGTTGCAATTGATGTATGATGAAGTTGATCTTTGATCGGTTCAACGATATAGGAGTTGAGTTTGTTGTAAGTTAATGCAAGTTGTTGTAGTGAAAAATTTTTTTGAAAACTTAAAAACGTCGATAACTTCTTTTCGGAGTGGATTTGGGCCTCGAAGGTTGGGTTGAATAAACTTTACCAACTTAATGTATCGATCTTCTCATTCTCACGGTCGTTTTGATAGGTTATGGGCTGAAACCGGAGTTACGGTTCAAAAGTTATAGCCGTTAACAAAAGTCAACTTTTAACGTTCAATTGCGATGACACTGTTCACTTTGGTCCAATTTCGATAACTTTGACTGGATTTCAATTTCGATAACTTTGACTGGTCCAATTTCGATAAGTCCAATTGCGATAAGTCCAATTGCGATAATTGCAATTTCGATAGACTCTTGGCAATTTCGATAAACTATTGGAATTATGATAAACCCTTGGCAATTTCGATAATCACAATTTCGATAGCAATTTCGATAAACCCTTAGGCAATTTTGATAATCACAATTTCGATAAACCCTTAGGCAATTGCGATAATATCTATCTAATTTGTACAAATTAGAAGATTTTTCCATAGTCGAAGTATTCCACAAACTTATACAAAGCAAGGGAATACTGAGTAATCGTTGGATCGTGAAGTAAACTTGTGCTTGATGAATTTCGATAACCAATTGCGATAAACCCTTAAGCTGCAATTGCGATGAACCCTTAAACTGCAATTGCGATGAACCCATAAACTTCAATTGCGATGAATGTACAAATTTTTAGAGCTCAATATTACGACAAAAGACAAACTTCTACACAGTTTCTTTCGACCAAAAATCTTCAAAACTACTTAAATAACAATAAAGTTGAGACCTTTAACGGTTATAACCAAATTTGAACAAATTCGATAAGGAGCCACAACTTTTTAACTCGATAAGAAACAAGTTTTTGACCTTTTTGATGCGATTTTTTTCAAAACTCACTAATAAGTACTAGAACTATAAGAAAGACAACAACTTTAACCTAGAAAACGTAAAAAAAAAGCTTTTTGAAGAAAAGCTAACGTTTTAATATGGCAAAACGCAACTTTTGTAAAGCTTTAATCAAAAAACGAAACACAAATACTCTTAAATCGTTGTTAGGTGATTGATACCACTTGTAGGACCTTAGATCTATTAACTTTATCACACAATATATTAAGCACGTATAGATTGGTGGCAAGAGATGTATGTATCGAACTAGAGAGAGAAAGTAAAGAGATAAATAATAGATAATTTCATATAATAAACACACACTTACACACTCAAGCACACATACAAATGACAAGGTATGTGCCTTTTATACTTAGACTCATATGACTCACGGGCTTTGCCATGGGCCTCGTTGTGGGCTTTTACATGGAGTGGATTGGGCTTGTTGATTACATTAAGATACAAGGTTAATATTACTTAAACTACTAACCTATTAGCTTAGCCTAATCTACGAGCCCATTGACTAATCTATGACATTTTCCATAACGTATTACAAAGTTCCTATTACTAGAATGACCGCCATTTTTCTTTAATGCTAACAAGTCTAGTGGTATGCGGGTCTATACATAAGGTGTTCCTCTCCATGGCGTTTAGGGTACAAGTCCCACATGGGACATAGGTATAGTGTAGTGTGTGTGTGTCTTTAGAAACAAAAACTTCATCGTGTTATCTGAGCTTGTAAGACTCGTGCCTTATTGAGTTTAAGTACAAAAATGAGCTTGAAGTTATCCGAGCAGTGCTGCTAACAAGTTGAGCTAGTCCAAGTAAAATGTTATTTTAGCTGTTAAATTGAGCATAGAGTGATGTTATTTGACTGGCAAGGTTTTTTTCTAAGGGAGTGTCTGGGATTACTGATTTTCTAGTCTGTATGATTCAAATTGAGATAAAATTATGAAATTATTATGAGAAGTACGTAGTAAACTATTTCAGGAAATTTACTTGAGATAAAATTAAAATTTATTGTTATACCATTATATCAACCTAAAACCTTTTTAAACTGAGTTAATTAATTTTTTTTAACAAATTATTGTTTTTTTTTCAAGTCTATTGCTCAGATGCATAAGCCAAAAAAAAAAAAAAAAAAAAAAAAAAAAAAAAAAAAAAAGAAGAGAGAAAAAATAAAGACGCCCCCTAATCAATATTTTTGAGCAATATAGCCTAAGAGAACACGTTATCCAGGCTGTTATAGCCTCGCAACGGCACCTATCGTGGCACCATAGTGTATCGTGGCCTTCACCATAGGTACGGTGTTATGGACAAAACGAGTGTTATCGATTTTTTTTCTTTTTAAGGTAAAATCAATAGAAAGTGCTCTGAGTGAGTTTTTTTTTTTTTTTTTTTTTTTTTTTGTTATAGGAATGTTTTGTGAGAAAAAAACTGATGCTTTGGGCATGTGCCACACACCTAGCACTCTACAGTAACAAATACGCAAATCCCAAACACCCCTTAATTAATATTATTGAGCTTGTTACTATCAAGTCAAACTTGAAATTTTTTTCTGAGGTAAAACTTGGATCATGACTTGTTGAGCTATCAGACAGATTTCATGCCAAGTCAAAGGTAATCAATCTCCAAGTGCCGCCTAGTCATTCTCAATCTCAGCTTAGCACATATGCAGCCCAAGTTGTAACAAGATGATGTGGTGGCCTTCCACTACCGTTTCGGTTATTTACTAGAAAATAGACCGTCTAATATCCTTTCCGTTTCAAAATTATTGTACTCGGACAAAAAACAAACAGTTTAAAAAATATATATGACCATTATTCTTTTCAACCAATCAAATAATCTTTTTTGACTAATTGAAATAACAAGCGGACAATTTTTGAGACATACTAAAATGAAAAGACAGACAATAATTTTCAGACAAAGGAAGTATCATTTAAAATGATGTTTGCCCGTTATATAAGGTTAACCAATCTGGATTTACAGAAATAGATTGTTATTAAAACAAATTATTAAAACAGACCATCTCACTACCTACTTTACCAAACTGAACCGAAAATTTTGTATTTACCAAAAAAAACCTATAGTCCCCACTACGTGTCACCTACCACTATGGCTTAGTTGTGGGCAAAAAACCGAAACCGAAACCCAAAAAAAAGGAAACCGAAACTGGTCAACACCGGTTTTTGACCAGTTCTGTTTTGCAAAAACCGCCGGTTTGTATATCTTAACATTGTACTCGGTTCGGTTTCGGTTTTTAAAAACCGGTTTGGAAAATCGGTTAGGAAAAACCGGTTGGGAACCGGCTTTCTAACTGTTAGGAATTAGTATATTTAGTTTTATTTCATTACTGCTGATAGTATAGTTGTGTTCCTACTGGCAGGTATGTAGTTCCTGCTGGTATGGTTCCTGCTGTTAGTAGCAGTTTGTTTCTGCTGGTAGTTATTATTTTGTTTCCATATTATTAGAAGGTGAGGATATACATGAGTTATATTAGGAAGTGATAGGGCATATCTTCTTATAATGGGTTGGATTAGGGTTTCTGAGAATATAAAAGAAACACACAGCCATTGATATTGGAATAGATTGAAAAACAATTTCATTAGTGAATAAAAGATCCATAGAGGATCAATAGTTATTAGTTCTTCTTCTTTCAATTCTATTGTTTATATTCCGCGTAAACAGTAGTTCAATAGTTAGAGTCTCTCTTAGTTTGTTTGTGATTGCATAAACATTCTATTGATCTTAACAGGCTCATAAGATCTATCAGTAAGGCACGATCTTTACCAAGTGGTATCAGAGCCTGGTTGGAGACTCTGTGAAAGAAGAAGAGAACAGAAGCAGATCTGGTAAAGAATTATTGTTGACAGATGCTGATCTAAAAATTGTGAGGTAATCGCTATTCATTCTTTGGTATCGAATCTTTAAATAAACCTCGTACTGATCGAATTCATTATTTATTGGGTGAGTGGTATAATAAATTGGTTGTGGGGCTGATCGCATCAATTTGTTGCTAGTCAAAAGATTCGGTTGTATTTTAAGATCATGGGACGGTGATAAATATTGATTAATTTGTTTTGTCGCATGATTGGTATATTTAATTTGTTTCATCATCTGTCACGTGCAATTGATTGGAGCAGAATCATTGATTGGTGATAATTAATTGTTGTCATTTGTAAAGGCAAGTGGGTTATTATTGCTGCTATTGTTGACTCGTTTTGTGGGACTAATTCGTTTTTGTCGATTGTGAATTAATTGTGGATTGGTGGCAGTGATTGTTAATTCTTGTCTGACATTTGTTAAGCCAGGTGGAATCAGTCAAACCCTTTGAAACAAATCTCTTAAACCCTCATACAATGACTTCATTCAGATCAGATGATTCTTTTGAGACATTTGCCATGAAGATTAAATCCTTGCTATCTGATTCTATGGTGGACCGTTCACATGATGAGGGAGATGATGAGGAAAGAAGTGCCACTCAAGTTTATGAGTTGATTGCTGGATATGGTGATAAGGCACAAGCGGCTGGGGAATTTGGTTTGATGGGCTACCCATCTCAGGTACAAAATTGTCCCTTTGGTTATGAAATTAAATATGCTGCACTTAAGAGAGAGTAGTACCGGTATGGGTGACCTACCGGGAAGTCCTCACTTGTGGACCATAAGCTCTGATACCAATTGTAAAATCAGAATCAAGCCCATCTAGGATTATAGAAACATTGATTGCATACGCAGCGGATAAACTCAAAACAATCAACATTACTAACAAGGTTTTCTTTATTAAACATAATTTAAACCTACTACTACTACTTTACGCTCTATGCGTTTAATCGACTCTCATTGAAGAGACGATCTATTTCTATTGAATGAGTTATCTGTAACCTAGACGCCAACCCTCTTTATATAATAGAGGGAGGTTACAAAAACCCTAGCTTACTAAGAAAGCTATCTAACTATTACATATTAGGTCCCTATTGTTTCTTCTTTCTTCATTCTTGCTCGTGGGTTTTGTAATCATCAAATCTGTAATTCCCAACATTTGATGAAATCCTTTGGTTGTTGTTTGTTGGTGTAGAATAGCGTCCTTGTAATGCTTTTGTCAGATAAGCAAATGCTTGTGTCAAAGCAGCAGAAGATTCATCATCGTCAGTGAACTCTGGTTCTTGGAATTGAGGGTGTTGTTGTTGTGGAATAACATGTTGTTGTGGGTAGAATTGTTGTTGGTAGACAGGTGTTAGTTGTGGAATGTATGGTGGTTAGATGTAGTTGTGAGTGGAAAATGATGATGGTTGATGTGGTATGTTCACTGGAAAAGGTGTTGGTGTATTAGCAATTAATGCAAGAGGGTCATTCTTTTTAGCAAGTAATTCTGCCCTGAATTCATTTGCCTCAGCTTGGTTCTGCTTCAAAAAGTCGTACAGCTGATCATAGTTAACTTCATGCAAGTTCTTTGTCTGTAAATAGTGGTGATGTATCTTCCCCATTCTGGTTATAACTCATTCAGAAACTTGGTGTTGTTAGCTATCTTCTGTTGTGTGAGGTTGTGTCTGGATAAGTCATTCATGATCTTACAGAACCTGTGATAGTACGAATCTATTGATTCACCAGCAATTGAAGTGAACTTGTGTAGTTCCTTGAGCAATTGTGTTTCCATTTCCCGCTTCCCAATGTCTATCCCGTACATTAACCTCTTAACTCTTTCCCAGATTGCATGAGCACTTCCTTCACTATCCACAGTTGCATAAGTCGTTTCAGGTAGCCCAAGAACAACTATATGAAATGCATGATCATCAGCAGAAATTTGTAGTTTGTCTTCCTCAGTGTACCCAGCCTCAGTCTGATCTCTGTAGAATTGTTGTACTGGGGGGTGCCATTAGGATCTCCAGTGTCTAGGACTTGTCATGGTTGAAAGGGTCCTTCCAAAACGGAATTGATAAGAAGTTTTCTATTTGGTTTGCTCTTAAGATAGCGCATCATATGAATAGCCCACTTTGAGTATCCAGCCTTTGACAGCATGGGAGGACGGTTTTCAGCACCAGTTGCATGAATATCTTGATGAGTTGCCATTGATGTATGATAAAGTTGATCTTGGATCGGTTCAACGATATAGGAGTTATGTTTGGTGAAAGTTAACTTTGATGAGTTTGACTTTCTAAGTTCCATGAGTTTGACCTTGTCCAAGTTCGATGAGATTGACTTTGCAAGTTCTATGAAACTGCAAGTTCTATGAAACCGCAAGTTCTATGAAACTGCAAGTTCTATGAGATCTATCTAACTTATACAAGCTAGAAGATTTTCCCTTAGTCGGAGTATTTCACAAGCTTATACAAGCAAGGAAAGTACTGAGTAAACCCCAAATTGTGTTGAAGAAGTGTCGTTGATGAAGTTCGATGAAACCCTAAACTTTCAAGTTTGATGAACCCTAAACTTCAAGTTTGATGAGACCCTAAACTTTCAAGTTCGATGAGACCCTAAACTTACAAGTTCGATGAACCCTAAACTACAAGTTTTATGAACCCTAAACTACAAGTTTTATGGATTGCCAAAAACTTCCAAAACCCGTTTTTTCACCAGATTTACGTTTCCAAAGCAATTCTTTTGTTCAAAACACTTCAAAATCACTTAACTTTCAATAAAGTTTAGACCTTTAACGTTTATAAGTACATTTGAAGAAGTTCGATATGTAGCCAAACTTTGTAAATCGATAAGAGACACCTTCGAAAACGTTTTTTTTATGAGATTTTTTGCCAAAACTCACTAATAAGTACTAGAACTAAAAGAAAGACAACAACTTTTTATCAAATAAACGTAAAAATCAAAGCTTTTTATGGAAAAGCTAACGTTTTTATATAGAAAAACGCAACTTTTTTGAGGCTTTAACCAAAAAACGAAACACACACACTCCTTGATCATTGTTAGGTGAATGATACCAATTGTAGGACCATAAATATCAACTATATCACGTATATTAAGCTTGTAATAGGTGACGACAAGAGAGATGTATGTGAACTTAGAGAGAGAAAGTAGAGAGAAGGAAGAGAGAAATCTTATTAATAAAATACACACACTACACCTTGAAGCACACCACACAAATGAGGTGTGTGGTGTCCTATATACATAGTTCATAAGGCTTTTCATGGGCCTTATCGTGGACTTTAGTTGGTGGACTTGGGTTTACACTATTCTTAAGCTTACATGATAAACTAGTAACATATTAGATTTCTCAAGTCCACGAGCCCATTAACAAAACTATAACATAAACTAAGACATGTTTACAAAGTTCCTAAGATGAGAATGACCATCACTTTTCTTTAATGCTAACAGGTATTAACGATATGAAGAACAAGACTCACACCGGCATCTTTGGAGATGTGTATTTGCTTAAAGGATCACTTAGACGCAGCCGAACGTATACAAAACATTTCAAGCCTTGAAGACGGACTAGAATACGAAGCACAATTACATGATGTCGAGGTGGAAGAGGGTTTAACGATATCACTTTACGATGAAGAAATCGCTCAAGAAGAAACTGCGAGCGAGTCTAGGTCCTCCAAAGCTGAAGAAGAGGATATCATTCTCGAAGAAGCTCTCAATTAAACTTTCCGATGAAGAACTCGCTTTCAAGTACTTGATGTATTAGCTTTCTGTTCAAGTACTTTATGTTTGATGCATTATAAGTTTATTAAATAAAAGTTGAAGTTTAGTGAGTTTATTGTGTATAAAATGCGAATGTCCAAAAAAAACCGAAATCCCGCTGCCGAAACTGCTTAAATAAAACCCAAAAAAAGGAAAAAAACCAGTTTGTAACTGGTTTTTCCAAACCAACCCAAACCGGTTTGGAACGGTCTGGGTTTTTTCCCCCAAAATCCAAACCGAACCGAACTGGTTTTTGTCAAAACCTGTTAGACCCGTTTCCCGTATACAACTAGGCCCCACCCTAGATGGAATTGACTAAGGTTTAACATGATTGGTTAGTCAACGAATGTTTTGTTATAGTCAAACCCGAAGTCAACAAATGGTCAATGAATGTATGGTATAGTATTGGAAAGTATTATGAGGCACAAATAGAAAGGAATAGACCTAAGGGGCTAAAGTTGCCAAGGACTAAATGTACCATTATATATAGTGTGGCCAAAGTAGAAGAATAAAGACTAGAGGGACCATACTTGCCAATTAGGCAAACCTACCACCTAAAATATCTATTACCTAGAAAGTTCTAGGCATTTCATCCAATAATTATAAGGGTGTTGTTTGGTCCGGTTATGGGAGAACAAAAAAAGAGAGGGAAATGAAGTTGGGTGATCAAAGAAGAAAAGATAAGGAATTCACCTCAAGATTGAAGTTCTAGCAATAATCTTCACAATTAAGTAGCCTATTTATCTTGGTTTAAGTTAATAAGTTATTGGGTTAATCACCATATGATCATCCATGATTATGTGGTGAATAGAAATGTTGAATATAAGATTATGGTGGTCCAAACCATTGATAAGGTTGTTGGATTATGTATTAAGTGTATAGGTGGATGATGATGATGAAGATGATGATGATGGTCTTTATAGTGATATGATATTATAGTAGTTGAGCTTGGGAGTCCAAGGTAAGTAACTATGATTACTATATGTTAATATTAATGTTCTCATGTTATGTGTTAATGAATGAGTTATAGGGTTATGCCTTGGATTAGCAAGTTGGGTTAGTAAGGAGTATGTTAGTGAGCAAGGATCAAGAGATAGGACAGAGTGTTGGAAGGATTAAGGTATGTCAATGATTTTATGTGTTTAATGCTATTATGTTTATGTGTTATGGTTATGATATGGTAAGGATAATGGTTATGTGATGGGAAGATCATGAGATTAATGGTTAAAGATGTCTTGATGCACATATGTGTGAATGAAAGTATTAATCATGTGCTAATCTAGTTACTTACTAAGCGTAAGCTTACCCTTTTAGTTTTTAATGTTGTAGGTTAATTGCGAGGAAGATAACTTGGCTTGGATTATGGCTTAAAGACTTGATAAGCGGGTTGGAAGATAGTAAGCGTAAAGAGCTAGGTAGAATACCGAGCTTGAGTCAAGGTTGTACCCCCGAGGGTCTTTTTATTGGGTTGTAAAGTAAAGTCAAGTGTCAAAATGTATATTAATGGAGTCGTAATGATTTGGTGGTCTAACGGTGTGTCCAAATGTGTTTTAAGTGTTTTTAGTAAAAGATAAAGGGGTGTTTGGTATAAGTGTGTTTTAACCCATTTTGAGTTGTGAACGGGTCAAGTGTATATGAAACATGTTTAGTATGTTAAAGAAATGACGTTGGTTAAGTTTAGTGGGAAAATGAAGTGGTATAAGTGGGTTGTAGTGTAAATAGGTCAAAACGGGTTTTGGTGCAAAACCCGTCATCTTGTAAAGTACTATCTCCGAGGGTCAAATGGTAAATGTTTTGGTATGAAAATGAGCCCACTAGTATACTAAGTAAATCTGGAAAGTTTGGTTAGTTATCGAGTTCGGGAGGTCGGACTTCCAAGTTGGGATTTTGAAAACTGATCCGGGCGACCAGAAACTTCCTACCGATCGGATGGAGGTCGCCTGGCAGATTTTTGGCAATCTTCGAAAATTTGTATCTTTTGAACCGTAAGTCATTATGGGTCGCGCCACCCGTCGTTTTGAAGGTAATTGAGTCTAGTTTCAATTAAAAGTAGTCTCAAAGTCTGAATGTTTATGGATTTTTATAAATTGTCAAAAGAGTAATAGAATGTCCGTAAAAGGTCAAGCATTTCCGCGTAAAAGTTCAAAGTTTTTGGTTTAAGCGGGCACGGGGTGTAACAACTTGGTATCAGAGCTTCGGTTTAAGTGAATTAGGTTTTCTTTAGGATTGCCTAGACTTAAACCGCTAGTAGATGCGTTGGATGTAAGATTAAGTAATGCGGATGAATATTTGGTTAAGTTATAGGATGTGATTGTTAAGTTATGAGATGGACCATGTGATTGCTATATGAGCTTAATGATGATAAATTATGAATGTGTTTTATGTGCTATCGTGTATGTGATATATGTCTGTGAAAGACATGCTGTGTTTAAGTGATAGGATTTACCGTGCACCTCGGGTAGTGTCAGTGATTGTTATGTGATTATGTAAATGTGTGTTATAGAAGTAATAGAAAGATGTATATAGAGAGGATAAGTGGTATGCTTGTTATAGAAAGGCGAAAATAGAATGTCGTATTAGTGAGGAGTTATAGATGAAAATGAGATGATATATGAGGATGTGTACGTGACGAGGATTTAGATGATTAGGTAAAGCGAATTGTCGAAATAAGTAATTGAAGATATTAAGGAAATGTATGAGTAATGAATAGTATATGAAATAACTATTTCATAGATTGGTAAAGTAAAGTAGTAAGTACTTCAATGATAATAGACAAATGGTATAACGTAGACATGTTCAAATGTTTTAAATCATAATTTGATAATAGGTTAATGGAGTATAAATGTTTAGTGACGTTTATCTTTTATGAAAAGAATGATCGAATGTGGACTTAAAGTATGAATGAGATTAAATATGTACTAATGTGTTTGTCGTTTATGTGTAAGGTGTTATTTTGTCATAGGCAATGTGATTATGAATGCGTGTTATAATGTGATGTATAGAATAAGTTGAAAAAGTAAACTACAAGGGAACCTGAATTAGATGAGTCATAACTAGAATTCTTGTCGTGACATGAAGTGTTAGAAGCTGGGTAAATGAACGAGTTTTAGATTACAACGTAAGACCAATATATGGTCTAGAAAATAATTCATGTCTAATGTAGGGTTAAGCCATGTCAAGATTAAGGTGAGCCAATCGGAATTGAAATAGACAACATTAAAAGGATGAACATGTGTAAAATAGAGCAAGAGGATAACGTGAAGTTAACAAGAAAACGATAAGTGTAATGTGACAACTCAGATGAAATATAATGTGTATATTCATATGTACGAAAGTATGAAAAACATGAGTATTACTAAGATGGTGTCAAAGTAATGAAAGGTGATAGGTGAGTAATTAAAAATGTGCAAGGCAAAGAGAAAAGAAAACGGAAAGGTGTTAATCTAACAAATGCTTGAATAATGAATAATTAGTGAACATAGAATTAGTAAATTAGAATCGACTGATTGGTGATGACACGTAGTAAGTTGTTGACGAATGGAAGAATAAGTTCATGATTGGATTATAGATGTGTAAGTAAATGGATCAACGTAATGGTAAATGATACGAGATTGTGAGTTATAGAAGAATAACAATAGTAAGATGTGAATAGAGATGCTAGATGGTATTAAAGATGGGTTAATAAGTAACTTAAGGTATTAACGCTTAAATAATGGATCGTGATGATGAAAAGTGTGCTAAAATATAATGTATAATGATAAGACGGAATTAACACACTAATTGTTAAGGGTTTGTTGATATGAAGAAAATGAATGAGATTAAGTAATGACGCTTTAAGTGTCGATCGTAATGATATTGAGTGTACTGATGCGCGTGTGCCTATGCTCTAATTTATACCCACGGTATGTCGTTGTGGTTTTAGCAGTATTCAAGTTTTAAATTTATATTTAGCCGACTTATCAATAACACACACACTTTAACGAGCAGTGTACCCGGTCAGTATGAATATAATGGTAAGTAGAGTGTCGATCACTAAGAGTCGAACGTATTATCTAGTTATCCTAATCGGTATTTTAATATCTTAAGTTAGCTATACAACCTATTCTAACGCAAGGGGGTTCAGCCTGAGAGACTGGCACGGTTTGGTTGCAATTAAATAATAAACTAAACTAATAGGCACGAATCAGCGAATAGCACACACGTACACAGATAAATACTCGAGACAATAAGAAGACCTGTCCTGATAGTTAAGTAGCTTGTCACTTGTTTTATTGCTAGTTTTATATGAAGTGTATAGTTCGATGCAACGCACCGAGATTAAGTCATTTCTCGTTGGTTCTAATCTTATCGGCGAGTAAACCCTTAATGATTACTTATGACTATCCTATTTATCTTTCTTCCTACTTTTCTACAGACGATAGAATGCATAGGCGATCTAATAAATAGGCGAGGGCAGAGGCATGGCGACCCGATCAATGCTCAGCTAGACACAGAGGTTATCAATGCACTAATAAAAGTCACCAAAGACATCAACATATAAACTTTAATTAATGGGAAAGCAGTTTTAAGGGAGTGCAACCTTTCCGTTGTCACATTACACAAGCCACCAATCCTGATGAATTAAAGTTTACTAATACAATAAAACAAAACTACTTAATGAATTAAATACATGCAGGACCTTCTTACAGCTCTTGTATCTTTGTTCAAGGTGTGTCTTGTGCTGCTACCTCGACTGAATTCGTCCTAGGGTTTCTGTCTTCTCGTACTTAGCTAAATGTCGAACCTCGAATTTCGTCTGGTCTTGGGGTATTTATAGTTTCTGTCTGAGGGTAAGATGCGGCGCATCTAATAAGTAGATGCGGCGCATTGACTTAACTTCGCGTGGGGTCCAAGATTAATATATTCAGGAATATTCGTACACCGCCAGAAGATGCGGCGTAACTACATTTATAGATGCGGCGCATGTCCTCTTGTATCTTGGATCGTATCTTGTGAAATCTTGATAGTGATGCGCCGTATGTAATAAGTAAGATGCGGCGCATCCGAAGCAGAATGTCTTGATCTTGTACATTTCAGTAGACTCTTAACTTCTTGCTTGTTTTGCTCCATAATTAATCCAAAATCGCATAGTTTCACATAATACTTGTTTTTACCTGAGAATTACAAAAGTAAACATTAACGTATCGATTCTCATACATAATATAATAAAACAAGTCAAATAAATAGGATAAATGATGGTAATAAAATGTACTTATTTGAGTTCATCAAATATCCCCCCACTTAAACTTTACTTGTCCCCAAGTAAACCTTAGAATTAATCTTATGAAAATGTATCCTAAAAGATATTAGGATTTATTTTTATATTTAAGCATGTATTCATTTTTGTCATAATCACACAACCAAACACTTAACGAATTAGAAGTAAAATAAAATAATTCGATAAAAGCAAATCTAATCGTTTAACTATCCAGTCGTGACGAATATTCTATCATAAGCTTGGCAAGTATACACATCTCCCCCACTAAAGCCAAGGAATAACCAGTCTAAAGCGGTAAAAAGGGTTTGTTGGCTTAAGGGTTAATCATTCTCCCTAATCTCTATCGATCTCAAATTCCAGAAAAGGCGACAAAATCACAAATACATGATCGAATCCACAAACACGATACTTCCAATTGCTCAAATCCTTAACTCGAATAGGCTAAAGATAGGACCAAGTAACCTTCACCAATAATATTATATCAAAAAGGGTGACAAAATCATAAATACATAGCCGAATCCACGACTACGATACTTAAGATTGCTCAAATCCCTAATCTCAATAAATCAAAGGTTTGGATAAAGAATAATATAGGGTATGGATAATATTTGGGATATAAGTTGGTGTAAAATGTAAAATAAACAAAACAGATAAATTAAAATCCTGAGTGTGGTTAATCACTATCCCAACCATCCCATGAATAAGACTCATATCATAGAATAACTCACGCTTTAACACTTGAAACACACGCTTTAGGTAGACACGAATTATACTCAACAAGATCTCAATCAAAGAATATCCTTTAGTTGGCGTTCCCATAACGTTCAACTCCCATTCAATCCATAGATATATAATACAACAAATAGTGGTGATATCGACCACTTAATACAAAACTTTACATAAGTTGGTTAAAACAAACATCCAACTCCTCTTTTTCTTTTTCTTTTCTATTTTTTCAATTTTTTTTTTTTTTAAACTTTAAACATAAACATAGATGTGTAAAATTTCACCACATCACTATAACGATAACTCGGGATAATTTTTCCATACTTTTCATAACTTCAGAAATAACGGTAATAGTGAAAGTAGTAAACACACGAAAAATAAACTCAAAGATATACAATATTTACTTTCACTCCAATTGCATTGTGCAATTTCCCGACCTAACCATAGATAATGAATTACGCACGCGAACACAGGTAATGTAAGGAAACTCACTTTGCCTAAAGCAATTAACCAACCACGGATTTTAATCTACAGGGTAGGCTAAGGTGTAAGGGTGTAACGAAACATTTTAACAAAGGTGTAAAAAACGAAAGGAATGGCTCTGAGTGTTTTTCCTAGGGGTATCTTACTCTTAAAGTGAGAGTAACAAAAGGGTTTATACGGGGGTTAACTAACCAGTGTAGTTAGCTAATATCACATAACATATAAAGGCTATTAGGGTGTAATCCGAGAATTTTACCAATTT
Organism: Artemisia tridentata subsp. tridentata; assembly: GCA_021014915.2. Lineage (NCBI taxonomy): Eukaryota > Viridiplantae > Streptophyta > Magnoliopsida > Asterales > Asteraceae > Artemisia > Artemisia tridentata. Next base: position 419,620,620 of record CP139507.1, on the reverse strand, counting down.
AGACAAGTCATTCCAATTATATAAATAATACTTATTATGGTGGTCTCGAATAGTATACAAGCCAAGTTCTAAAGTTTACATACACCGGCACACTCATAGATTTGTGAATTTTGAAAAATCACAATTTTTGAAAATAACGTCATGTGTGCAGCTATGCAACTTAGACTTTAAACAAAAACATGCTAAAAATTTTTAATTTTGATATATTAAGCACATTTTAAGCATATTTTGAAAAGTTTAGGACATGTAAGTGTTCTAATTCTCCAATCCCCCCACTTAAGTTAAACAACGTCCTCGTTGTTTGTAACAAAGGTTAAAAACTGGAAAATAAAAGAATTAGAACAGAAAAACTCCCCAGAGATTTGCTCGGTATGATCCTCCATTAGTTGTATAAGAGCAAAAATCAACTTCTTGTGGATTAGAACGTTTAAGCTTCATATTTGATGTATCCATAGTAAATGCAGGAATCTATAATACCATCAAGACTTTAACACACCTAAGTTAAGAAGGTTCAAACTTGCATAATACATTAGTAGTTAGGAAAAATAAAATGTAAAAATTAAAATGAAAATCATCAGGTCAGTCGATGCGCCGTATCTTATGGAAGAAGATACGCCGTATCGAGCCTGGAATAATTAAGAATCAGAATAGAAGATGCGTCGCATCCTTAACCAGGGATGCGCCGCATTAAAATAAACTGACAAAAAGTTTTAAAGTCGAAAATAAAAAATGCAAAAAAATAAAGTAAGATATGACCAGTGCAGGAGATGCGTCGCATCTCAGGATTGAGATGCGCCGTATCCTCTGCGGGCCTGACTGACTCGACACAGAACAGAATAGTAAAAATTTTCCGGGTTGTCTCCCGGTCATCACTTGTATTTATTCCAGAGTCTTCAAGTTAGACTCACGTTCAGCTCCTTAATCAGATCCATCGATCCCCATATATCTGTGCACGATGTAGTCGCGAATTACATCGTCACGAATATATTCCGGCCCCAATTCAAGTACACCTTTGTAGAATCCTTTCATCTTTTGATATGGGTACTCCATCCCTCTCTTCATGTCATCATCACCAATAAAAAGGAATGGAGAAAATTTGTAGCAAAACCTATTAGTAGCATGTTTAAACCCAGGGTGAGTTCGGGGCATCATATAAGTGATAACGTCGCTTCCATATTGAAAGGTGATCTTTCCTTCAAATCGTTTTGCACTAATAGTGATCTCCCTACAAAATGGTTTTCCAACAATCATGTCACCCATATCGCTGTCACAATAGTCATTCATGTCTTCAACAATGGCGAACTCAGTAACAATAGTAAAACATCCAACAAAGACCGGGACATTAATGAAGGCTCCAACTACATTCTTTCCCTTATATTCCACTTTTTTTCTCATAATAGAATTGTAAAAGCTTCTTGACATGACATTGATCGGTAAAATAGGAAAGAAATTGGCGTCAATACACTTGTACCCAATCATGCATGGGAATTGCAAATTGTAAGCACAATCGGCGTGGATCCTTCTACCGTAATCCCAAGAACCATGATATTCCTCAAATTCATCGTAATTCCTAGTATTAATAACGTTGACTTTTGGACTATCATCCATGAACAGGTCATTGGATTCTAATGGTCCATCAAGGTCATTAAGTTCAATGTAGTCCCCATCGTAACGTTCGACTGATTTATCTTGTACTAATACTCCATCCATATCAAGAAAGTAATATATCAGAAAATCAACAACGAAAACGGAATACGAAAAATTAAAGTTACTGATATCTGCAGACGATGCGCCGTATCCAAAAAGTTGGATACGCCGTATCTTATAATCGTTAAAATTTAATCAGACTTTATTCAGAAAATAGATACGCCGCTTATAAATTAGAATGTGCCGTATCAGTTTTAATTATCAAAAATCGATATTTATTTAAAATTAAATGCGTCGTATTAACAAAAGTTAATGCGCCGTATTTTGGTTACGTTTCAAAATACAAGATTTTTTATTCGAAAAGATGCGCCGTATCGATAAAGATCGATGCGTCGTATATGTTTAATAATTCAAAAACTGTTTTTAATTAAAATAATAGATACGCCGTATCTGTTAAGGCAGACGCGTCGTATAGCGTTATCGTTTAGAAAAAAATTCTTATTAAAAACAGATACACCGTATCTTGGGGAAAGATGCGTCGTATCGAATTAATTAAACGCGTTGTATTTTTAAAAAAATTAAACACAATACACCGTATCTAAGAAAATAGATGCGCCGTATCGTTTAAATAAGCTCAGTACAACGATAGCAGAACACAGAAAATACGAAAAATAAAAACAAATACAAACAAACCAAAATAAACAAAAATAAAAGAAAATAAAAACACAAAATATGCAAAATAATACAATGAATGCAAATTAACTAATATACAACAGAGTTAGCGGTTAGAATAAAAACTAAAAAGAAAAACCTAATTAAAATACTAATCAAATTAACAGATAATAACAATTCACTCCCCGGCAACGGCGCCAAAAACTTGATGCGTGTGTGCATATGCTCTAATTTATACCCACGGTATGTCGTTGTGGTTTTAGCAGTATTCAAGTTTTAAATTTATATTTAGCCGACTTATCAATAACACACACACTTTAACGAGCAGTGTACCCGGTCAGTATGAATATAATGGTAAGTAGAGTGTCGATCACTAAGAGTGGAACGTATTATCTAGTTATCCTAATCAGTATTTTAATATCTTAAGTTAGCTATACAACCTATTCTAACACAAGGGGGTTCAGCCTGAGAGACTGGCACGGTTTGGTTGCAATTAAATAATAAACTAAACTAATAGGCACGAATCAGCGAATAGCACACACGTACACAGATAAATACTCGAGACAATAAGAAGACCTGTCCTGATAGTTAAGTAGCTTGTCACTTATTTTATTGCTAGTTTTATATGAAGTGTATAGTTCGATGCAACGCACCGAGATTAAGTCCTTTCTCGTTGGTTCTAATCTTATCGGCGAGTAAACCCTTAATGATTACTTATGACTATCCTATTTATCTTTCTTCCTACTTTTCTACAGACGATAGAATGCATAGGCGATCTAATAAATAGGCGAGGGCAGAGGCATGGCGACCCGATCAACGCTCAGCTAGACACAGAGGTTATCAATGCACTAATAAAAGTCACCAAAGACATCAACATATAAACTTTAATTAATGGGAAAGCAGTTTTAAGGGAGTGCAACCTTTCCGTTGTCACATTACACAAGCCACCAATCCTGATGAATTAAAGTTTACTAATACAATAAAACAAAACTACTTAATGAATTAAATACATGCAGGACCTTCTTACAGCTCTTGTATCTTTGTTCAAGGTGTGTCTTGTGCTGCTACCTCGACTGAATTCGTCCTAGGGTTTCTGTCTTCTCGTACTTAGCTAAATGTCGAACCTCGAATTTCGTCTGGTCTTGGGGTATTTATAGTTTCTGTCTGAGGGTAAGATGCGGCGCATCTAATAAGTAGATGCGGCGCATTGACTTAACTTCGCGTGGGGTCCAAGATTAATATATTCAGGAATATTCGTACACCGCCAGAAGATGCAGCGTAACTCCATTTATAGATGCGGCGCATGTCCTCTTGTATCTTGGATCGTATCTTGTGAAATCTTGATAGTGATGCGCCGTATGTAATAAGTAAGATGCGGCGCATCCGAAGCAGAATGTCTTGATCTTGTACATTTCAGTAGACTCTTAACTTCTTGCTTGTTTTGCTCCATAATTAATCCAAAATCGCCAAGTTTCACATAATACTTGTTTTTACCTGAGAATTACAAAAGTAAACATTAACGTATCGATTCTCATACATAATATAATAAAACAAGTCAAATAAATAGGATAAATGATGGTAATAAAATGTACTTATTTGAGTTCATCATGTACTAAGGTATGGCGTGAAAAGACAAGATGAAACTAACGAATTAATGATTGAGTGTTTAATGACTTGAAGGTTAAAGAATGAGGTTAGGAAAGGATGGCATGAAATGTGACCAACATATGGTCTCATTATATTTAGTGACTAAAGACTAATGTTAAAGTGGTATAGAGACAGGGTAACGGTAAGGTAAAGTACTTGAGGTTTGAGTGTGAAGGTAAAGTTGCGATTAAGTGTGTTGGTATATAAAGGATGGAAATTAAATGAAAAAGTTTGAATTCAAAAAACTAAATGTGAAAGTTAAGAATGTAAATGAGAATGAGATGAGTACGTATGAGGATTAAGTATGTGCATGAATGTATAATAATGACAATGATGTTATGGTAGGTTATGATGAAAGCAAGATTAAACGAGTACCTTGATTGCTTAATATGAAGTAAAATTTATAGGATTAAAGTAAGGTGCATTGGTAAGGTAATGACAAGATAAAGGATATGATGTAAATGCTAACGATCGAATGAGACGAGTTAAGTATGTGAGCAAGAATGTAATGGAATATTGTGCGGTAAACGTAACGAGCTTATGTAAATAGGATGTGTGTGAAGAAAATGTGACGCTAATGAAGGTGTTATAGTTAATGATCTATGAAAGGTATATATGTAAAAGGCGAGAAAAAAAAGGGTATTGCTTAAATACATAAATTATTAAAGAAATGAGTTAAGGAATGAGAATGAGAGTTGTGGTAAATTAAGTGTGGGAGTAAGAACGCAATGATGCGTTGTGAAAACTAAAACATGATAAGAATGTGAAAGTGACTTAAAATGTGCAAGAAGAATAAATGATGCTAATGAATGAATCAAAATTATCCTATGCAAGGTTTAAAAGTGGAAAGAGTCGGGTAGACTAAAGGGTAAAGTAAGAAGGTGAAAATGATTAATGCGGGTTTAGAATATAAGATGATAAACACATAGAAATGTGTAATTTTAATAAGCAAGTTCATATGCTCTATGAGCTTGCCTTCAATAAATAAAAATGGATGAGATAATATGTGCATGATAAAATGTTAATGGCTTGGATCCAATGTTAAAATGTGAAAGTGATAAAGTGTGAATGTTAAAGATCCTTCGGGATGAATGTTAATGATCCTTCAGGATGAATGTTAAGGATGTTATCCTTCGGGATGACCGAGATAATGGATGTTAAAGAATCCTTCGGGATGTGTTAAATATCCTCCGGGATAAAAAGTATTGCCTTCATCGGCAAGGGGTTGCCTACATCCTTGGCATATAAAATATCCCCAAAGTGAATGCGATAATGTTTATGGATCCAAGTCTAAGAAGGGTAAAGGTAATGCAATAAAAAGGATAAGAGAATAAAAGTTAAATTGGGGAATAGGAGTACTTGTGTTGTGTTGGAAATATATAACCATGAGTTTATGTTTCTTGATTTACATCGATTGGGATGCCTTTCCATGTAAATGAGGAAGCTTGAATGAGTGGGCTTATGTGTTACCGACATGGCACGAGTAGGGTTAGAGAAGTAGGAAGCGGAAGTCTAAAATTAGTTAGAAATTATAAGGACTAAGATAGGAAGGTTAAAATTAGAGTACGTCTTTTAGTGAGACTTATGAGAACCTATGTGTTGAGTGTTAAGTATGAGTTGAAGGAATTGAAGAATTGTAATGATGCTTAAAAATGTTATAATACGCAATTGTGGCGTGGTTCAAAATATGAGTAACATAAATAATTGATGATAGGTGTCATGTGTAATGTGATGGCAAATGTTAAAGTATGATGTTATAAAGTCAATTCATGTAATATTTCTTTAAGAAGAAAGAAGTAGAAGAAATAAGGTAATTGTAGAAACGTAAAAGAAATGGTTAAGTGGTGTTGATAGAATGTGAAAGTAGTAGCCAAGTGTATTTATGTAAAGTCAAGTAGCACGAGTTCTTAAGTATCAAGCAGTCAAAGAATGAGAATAGAGGATAAAGCAAGTGAGAATGTGATGTAACGGTAATAAAACGGACTAAAATGATAACTAGTTATAGTGAGTATGTCTGGTATTATGTAATAGGCTAAGTAAGAGTTGTATGGTTATAGAAGTAAGCGGGAAGTAATGTGGATTAAGGCATGTGATGTATTATAGTATGCATAGAGTTGCATGATCACTTAGATCGTTGCAACTATATAAACCAATAATCGAAAGTGCTAGAAATGAGGTGCATTATGTGACTAAGTTTTGTTAGTAATAGACGATAGATTTCGGGGAAGAAATCTAAATAAGGGGGATAGAATTGTTAGACCCGTTTCCCGTATACAACTAGGCCCCACCCTAGATGGAATTGACTAAGGTTTAACGTAATTGGTTAGTAAACGAATGTTTCGTTATAGTCAAACCCGAAGTCAACTAATGGTCAATGAATATATGGTATACTATTGGAAAGTATTATGAGGCACAAATAGAAAGGAATAGACCTAAGGGGCTAAAGTTGCCAAGGACTAAATGTACCATTATATGTAGTGTGGCCAAAGTAGAAGAATAAAGACTAGAGGGACCATACTTGCCAATTAGGCAAACCTACCACCTAAAATATCTATTACCTAGAAAGTTCTAGGCATTTCATCCAATAATTATAAGGGTGTTGTTTGGTCCGGTTATGGGAGAACAAAAAAAAAAAGAGGGAAATGAAGTTGGGTGATCAAAGAAGAAAAGATAAGGAATTCACCTCAAGATTGAAGTTCTAGCAATAATCTTCACAATTAAGTAGCCTATTTATCTTGGTTTAAGTTAATAAGTTATTGGGCTAATCACCATATGATCATCCATGATTATGTGGTGAATAGAAATGTTGAATATAAGATTATGGTGGTCTAAACCATTGATAAGGTTGTTGGATTATGTATTAAGTGTATAGGTGGATGTTGATGATGATGTTGGATCGTGCCTTACTGATAGATCTTATGAGCCTGTTAAGATCAATAGAATGTTTATGTAATCACAAACAAACTAAGAGGGACTCTAACTATTGAACTACTGTTTACGCAGAATATAAACAATAGAATTGAAAGAAGAAGAACTAATAACTATTGATCCTCTATGGATCTTTTATTCACTAATGAAATTGTTTTTCAATCTATTCCAATATCAATGGCTGTGTGTTTCTTTTATATTCTCAGAAACCCTAATCCAGCCCATTATAAGAAGATATGCCCTATCACTTCCTAATATAACTCATGCATATCCTCACCTTCTAATAATACGGAAACAAAATAATAACTACCAGCAGAAACAAACTGCTACTAACAGCAGGAACCATACCAGCAGGAACTACATACCTGCCAGTAGGAACACAACTATACTATCAGCAGTAATGAAATAAAACTAAATATACTAATTCCTAACAATCCTCCCCTAAACTTGAATTTGACTAGGTTAAGTTCAAGTTTCCTGATAGATCTTTGACGTTCAGGGCTAGAGGATTAAACTTGATGAGGCGAAAAGTGTACCGCTTTTCGGGGGTCATTTAAGCCCTAAATCGTATTTATTTGATCAAATATTGCCCTAAATCGTTCCTTTTGTCATTTTAGGTACTTTGGAGATGAAATTTGGAAAAGGAAGCATTTTGGACATTTTTGGAGCATAAAAGTGAAGAAAATGACAAAGTATCTAAATCTGCTGGAATAGTACCTGTGACGGCGTCAAGCCCCAGTGTGACGCCGTCAATCCTAGATAAGCCAGAGAGGATTTTGGAAGATTAAAGGGGGACGGCATCAAGAAGGCCATCAAGAAACCCTAACCGCGGCGAAGTGACGACGTCAGGACTCAACCTGACGACGTCAGAAGCCATTGAGTGACGACGTCAGAATGACAACTTGCACAAGAAGAAACCCTAGTAAAACCGTCACATGCTGATCAAGACAATCATAACTTACGCGCGGAGTAGCTGTCACTGTTTTGGCCATAAAATCTTCATATGAACTCGGATTTGGGTGATTCAAAAGGCCACGCGAAGAGGACGAAAAGATCTACAATTTGGAGAAAATGGGAAGTTGGCGCCGTCACTTGTACGAGCTGACGCCGTCAAGCCTTGCCGACAGAAATATTGCCTATAAATACAACATCATAACTTCACTTTTTGTAAGCCCTAAACTCTAAGTCCGATTCTAGGGTTTAGGTAGGTGTTTTTCCAGCAACTTAGAAGGTCTTAATCACTCCATAAACATCTTGTAATGGTGTGTTGATTCTATCTTAATTATGTCTTCCATTATTATTGTTGCTTGTTCTTCATTGATTATGTTTTACTAAATCACCTAGTGTTTACCTATGATTGTGTGAAACTTGTGTATAACTAATTAGATCTTATTGATTTCTTGTTGATGTGTGTGTCCATCTCCATCAATTAGGGCGTGACAACTTCAATAGATCTAATTGGTTTAGCTTATAATTCTTGTTTCCTATTGCTCTTGTATGATTGGATGATATCGATGTTAGGCTTAAGAAAACTGGCTAACCTCCTATACGGTAACATGCTTGAACATCTTAAGAAACATGAACCAAGGTGTACTAAGGTTAATTGGTCGTATTTAATGCATAAGCGAATTATAGTGATCCCATGTTAGGAGCTTCTTAGCCGGCTCGACATAGGAGTGAAGTAGGAGCTTATAGAGTTGGGGAAGATCGTACACACCCCCACGATTGGTATTAAGGAATACAACCCGTCAATTAAAACAAGGTGTGACAATTCAATAGGTAGAATTGGATAGCTAGCAAGGAGTAATATATCATAGGTAGACATGCTTCACTTCCCTTGTAGAACCCTAGTTTACTTTCCTGCACATTAGTTTAATTAGTAGCTTTTGGGTTAGTTGATTAGCAACTAATTCCGCCCACTCCTTCAAACCAGAGATTTTACTTGCTTTTCATAAAATATAAAAATACAAAAAGAATCATCCCTCACCTCTAGACCTAATAGATAAATTTCAATCCTAACGAACACTATTCTTTGAGTTGAACGATCAATCCCCCGGTACTTGCCACTTCACTATACTACATCGGTCAGGTACACTGCCTGGTGGGGATTGCAAACTTCTCAAGATCCCTTGAGAGGTAAAACCTGTTGTAAGGTCGCAAAACCACGCATCAAGTTTTTGGCGCCGTTGCCGGGCAGTAGTTATTGCTTAGGTTGAAATTTATTTTTATTAGGTCTACTCACAAGATTCCTATCAAGTGAGATTTTTCTTTCTATTTTTGTAGCTTTCTCGCAGTCTATCTTTTCTTTGTGATTTTGTTTGTAATTTGCTTCAAATGGACTTTTCACTTAGACTTCTAAGATTGCAAGATATGGTTGAGTGGCTAGAACACCAAGAAGTTCAAAATACCTCATTTAGAGACACCTATGAATCATATGAGCCTTCACCTAGGATAGATTCTTATGAACAACCTCCATGTTTAAGATCTCGTTTTAGTGAGGCCAATAGGAAATGCGACCTAGTTTGCCAAGGAATTATGGAGAGAGCCGTTGCAACAAACCATAAGTTGGATGAAGCACTAGGTTTGTTGTTATCACTACCTAAGAAAACAATTAAGGAGGATTTAGCCGAGCATGATCACATTGATCAAAAAGACCTAGGTTTTATGACCAATGACTTTGAATCTCAAGGAACACATGATGAATCCTTTAGGCAAATTGAACATAAGATTATTGAGGAAGATCCTTATGATTCGAACATTGAAGTTGAGATGCCTAGAGAAGCACGTGAGATACTTAGGAGAATGCTTAGGATAGATTCTACCAAAACACATGATGAGGATATAGGTGATCTTGACACGTGGAATGATGAGGTCAATAACATAAGCCCACAAAATACTCAACCATCATTTGAGGCACACACACCGCCCGTGACTTACCCGGAAGATGTAGAAGAGACTTTAGGAATCCCGATGGAGGTAGAACCCTTGGACCAAGCACAACTAGAGGATATAGGTTTGAACACTTTTAGTGATGACCTTACTCTTAGTTCTAGGGAATTTCCTAGTGTTGATGAGCCGGAACCTCAACCTTTACACAACTTTTCATCCTTAGATTTACATCTAGGAGACAAAAGAGGAACCGACCCACCCATAAACCAATATTATCCGGGTAGTTTTAGGACGAAGGAAGCCATTCACTCACCCCCTTCACCTCACGTGGCATATTTCCACCCTAAGGGTGTGTATCGCTACTTCCACCCGCACTTAATCCTAAGTGTAGGGAAAACCTCCCCTATTTCCGTTAAATAAGGGTAGAGTCAGGCTCGTGACTCGAACAAAAACAAGCGCTTCTTGGGAGGCAACCCAAGCTTTATTTGTTTGTTTGTTTGTTTGTTTGTTTGTTTGTTTGATTTTATTTGTTTCCGTATGCAAGTTTAATTGTTATTGTTTGTGCTCATGTTTCAAAGTAAATTGTGAAAATGCTTTATTTTGTTTTTAACTTCGTCTTAACTACATATAAAGGTATTTTGCAAAAGATAAGTGTAAGGGAATCCAAATTTGTTTATAAGAACAAGATTGAACATGAATCACAATAATATTAAATGAGCGTGCATACTAGTAATTGTTAGAGTCAAATGCTTGTATCGAGTCATAATGAATATTTTGCAGGATTTCCAGGAAGTGAGGCATAAGTTTTTCCAGAAATTTTCTGGAAACTAACCATAAAATTTCTGCAGGTCACTTCTGACGGCGTCAAGGTTAACACTTGACGGCGTCAAGTGTAAAATTCTGGAAATTTTGCAAGTTTTGTTTTTCTACCGGAGTCATAAAGTTTTTGTTAAATCTTTAGTTTTAGAAACTCCAGGAAATCTGCAAATATTCATTCTACAAGCATTATATCTTTAATCGTTTTGTTTTTATTTCTAAGTCTGGAATTACATCTAGTTGTGAGTTTTCTTTGTTCAGGTTGATGCTTTGGGTTTTTTGTGTTTGTTTTCTCAGGTTTAACAGGTTATATTGGACAAGAAGATGATTTATATTTCGGAAGGGAAGCTTTCAACGTTCATTTTCTTGGAGGAGGATTTAACCATGTTACCGGATTATCCACATCGAACGAATCAGGGGAGTATTTGTTTTCATTCTTTTACCTTATTTACTTTTACATCCTTTGAATGAACATTGGGGACAATGTTCAGCTTAAGTGTAAGGGGAGGGTAAATGATGATACCTTAGAGAATACAATTGCACTTGATTTTTGTTTGTTTGATGGTAGATGTGTAATAAAACTGAGATAAATACTTGTTAGGGCAATTTTAGTGCCAAATTTAAAAAATTTTACAACATTTAGGAGTGAAACTTTGGTCTTAATGAGCGTCTCATGGATAGGAAGTTATATGACTAGCACAAAACCGTACCACTAAAAAATTTTCCACCCCCAAATATGTGAGGTTCGCCCCTAGAATTGGTAGGAAAAGCATTTATGCTATGATGTGTGTACCGGTAGCACTTATGTTGGGAATTAAATATTCTGAAGGTACTGCTAGTACATCAAAGTACTGCTAGTACATCAAGGTACTGCTAGTTCATGATCAAAGTACTGCTGCTACATCAAAGTACTGCTGCTTCATCAAAGTACTGCTGATCAGTGACTCATTGGATAAGATCGAAAAGATATTTATTGTATTTTGGTCAAACATATACGGTAGATAATATCTTACTCCATGTGCTTAGTTAACAAGTTGTATACATAGATACATGTTGTATCTTATGTACTGACACAATATGCATAAAGTTAAACAAGTAAGTCGGTCAAGACTTTTAGCAAAATTGTAAAGATCTCTTGCAACTATAAAAGAGATCTTAGACTTAGATATTAAAGAGTTGACACAATAGAACACACATGCACATGCATAACTGTTAGAACAAGAACAAAAACAATATCACAAGTCTAAAACATAAGATTCAAGGTTTTGTAACCCTAGTGAAAAACTCAAGATCACTCGTATTATTTGGAATAATATTGAATCGTTTAGTGAAATACTTTCTTTGTTCATTGTTAAGTAACAAACATAATTCTTCCATTTCCATAACATACATAACCTTCTAAGTGTGATTAAGTAAATTCCGCGTGCTTAATCATATTAAGTCAATATATCTCATACACAAAGACACAAGGTTTAACCACCTTAACCGTGTATAAACCAGATCCTCACAGTTGGTATCAGAGCTAGAGTTGATATATTTGAATTAGAAGAAACAGAAATGGATCCACATGATGTTCAAACAAATGTTGCTGCAAAGTTGCCCATAATCAAACCCAATGAGTTTGAGTTATGGAGGATGAGAATTGAGCAATATTTCATGGTCCAAGATTATACTCTTTGGGACATAATTATATATGGTGATTCCTTTTCACCAAGCTACTCAGAGGTTGTCCTAGAAGGTAAAACAAGTAGAAAAAGAAATACTGGACCAGTGTCAAATGAAGAGAAGATACTGAAGAGAAATGATCAGAAAGCAAGAAATTTGCTGCTTATGACCATTCCTAGTGAGCAGATGCTATCATTCAACAAGTATCTTGATGCAAAAACTCTTTTTGAAGAGATTTGTGCATATTTTGGTGGTAATGAAACTACCAAAAAGACACAGAAGACACTACTAAAGCAACAATTTGAAAACTTTACTGCTTTTAGTAATGAGTCTCTTGATAAGCTATTCTCAAGATTACACAAGCTTGTCAGTCAATTAGCTGTGTTAGGTGTTGAGACAGAGAAGGAAGATCTCAACATGAAGTTTTTGAGAAGTCTACCTGATGAGTTCCATACTCATGTTATTGTCTGGATGAACAAACCAGACATTGAAACCATGAAGCTCAATGATTTGTACAACAACTTCAAAATTGTTGAACAAAGTCTGAAGAAATCTGGTCATTATGGTACTAGTTCTGGAAATGTGGCACTTTTGTCAGTTCCTAGTATTAGTAAGAATGAAGAGGTAGATGAAGGTGAAAGTGCTGCTTCTACAAGTTCTCACAAGGATGTTGCTGGTCTTGGAGATTCAACATTCTATGCTTTTATTACCAGTCAATCTAATGGCTCTCCTCTCAACCATGAAGACCTTGAGCAGGTAGATGGTGATGATTTGGAAGCTATGGATATTAAATGGCAGGTTGCTTTGCTTAGCATGAGGGCTAAGAAGTATTGGCAAAGAACTGGGAAGCAGATTACCATAAATGGTAATGATACTGCTGGGTTTGATAAGAAGAAAGTGGAGTGTTTCAACTGTCATAGGTTAGGACACTTTGCTAAGGAGTGTAGAAGCCCAAGAAAGCAGGAGAATAGAAACACATGGTATAAGCAAGATAGGAAAAAGGAAGTTACTGTTGAAGAGCCAAAGGCTATGTTGGCTATTGATGGTATTGGTTATGATTGGAGCTCTATGGCTATTGAAGAGGATGCACCACCTAATGCTGCTCTTTTGGCCAATGAATTTGCTCTAATGGCTCATTCTGATTCAGAGGTAAACAATATTACATCTTGTACTGAATCATGTCCTAATCTTAAAGCTTATGAAGACCTTAATAAGAGATTTGAAGCTCATAAACAAGAGCTGCTTGATTCTTTGTTTAATTTGGCTAATCACAAAAGAGGTCTAGGTGTTTTGGAAAAACAAGTTTTACATTTTAAAAATAATGAAATTCATTTTGCTGATGACATCAATATACTAAAAAATGACATTAAGATCAGAGATGAGTGTATTGTTGAGTTGAATGAATCATTAGCTAAACATAAGAATGAAAGAGAAAATGTAAAGGTTTCTGTGGATGTTTTAGCACATTCCTCAGAAGGATTCAATAAGCTTTGGGAAGCCCAAGTTATTGATAAGGTCAATTCTGGTGTTGGATTTAAGTCTGTACCCCCACCATACAGAGGTGTTCATTCACCTCCAGGTATTGATTTAGCACACACAGGGTTACCTGAGTTTCAAGAACCAATCATGGAATATGGTTCTAAGGTCACTAAATCTCCAAAGATAGAAAAGGTAAGTAAAAGTTTAGATAAAACTTTATCTTATCAGGACAAGGTGTCCTTTGTTAAGAAAGGAGATGCTATAGTTGTTGAAGATTGCACAACTGATAGTGACAGTGAAGAAGAACAGGTTATGTCTAAACCTGTATTGGTTAAGAAAGTAGGAACAAGTCTTCCTAAGATAGTCAATCACAACACTAACAGGCCTAAGTCAAGTGTTAAAAGTACTGTTAGGAAACCAGTTAGATATTGTGAACAATATAGAACTACAAACAAGCCCAGAGGTAACCAAAGGAATTGGAACAACCTCAAGTCTAACCAATTAGGTGATGACTTTGCATTTTATAATAAAGCTTGTTATACATGTGGTAGTTTTGACCATCTTGCAGCTTTCTGCAACCAAAGGGTAACTGGGTATGAATACAATAGGGTGAATTACAAAAGGCAAACTCCTCAAACTCTTTTTCACTCTAATACTCATAGATCTAAACCCAGAACAGTCTCAAACAAGTCTGGACTCAAAGGTCCTGATAGACAAAAAGGTCCTGTTAACAAAGTACTGCCAGTTCAAGCTCAAAGTACTGGTAAATCTAAAAGTACTGTTAGACCTTTGATGACTGTTAACCCAAAATCAACAGCTAAGGATGCAAAAACAACTTTCAAACATGCATCTAAAACTGTTCTAAGGCCCATTCAATCAAAAGCAGTGGTCCACAAACAAATTTGGAGACCAAAGGGTGTGACTTCAAAGTTAGCAAACTCTGCTAAACATGTTATTCACTCTGCTGCCAAGGGTAATAGGGCAAATGCTGTTAAGGCCTCAGCATGTTGGATTCAAAAATCCAATATTGCATCAACAGTCCTTAAAAGATTAAACTATATTGATGCAAGAGGCAGATTCAAGTCAGTAATGGCTTGGATCCCCAAAGAAAACTAACTTTCTTATTTGTGTGCAGGAACATTCTATTGATCATCAAGATCAAGGATACTCAGATAGTGGATGTTCTAATCACATGACAGGCAACATGTCTTATCTTTCAGACTTTCAAGAATTCAATGGAGGATATGTTACCTTTGGAGGTGGTTTTCGTGGCAAAATTTCTGGTAAAGGTACTATTAAAACCGGAAATTTAGATTTTGAAAATGTGTACTATGTACAAGAGTTAAAGTATAATCTTTTTAGTGTTTCACAAATGTGTGACAAAAAGAATAATGTCCTTTTTACTGACACTGAATGTCTTGTTCTATCTAAGGATTTTAAGATGCCTGATGAAAATCAAGTACTTCTTAGAATTCCTAGAAAGGCCAACATGTATAGTGTTGATATGAAGAACATCATTTCTAAAGAAGATTTAACTTGTCTTGTATCAAAGGCCACATTGGATGAATCAATGTTATGGCATAGAAGGCTTGGTCATATTAACTTCAAAACCATAAATAAAATTGTTAAGAATGGTTTGGTAAGAGGTTTACCTCACAAAAGATTTGAAAATGATCAAACATGCATTGCTTGTCTAAAAGGCAAACAACACAAAGCCACTTGTAAGCCCAAAATTTTTAACTCTATCAATCAGTCATTGTTTATGCTGCATATGGACTTATTTGGACCAGTTTCAGTAAGGAGTATACAACATAAAAAATATTGTCTTGTTATAACTGATGACTATAGCAGATTTACATGGGTTTTCTTTTTAGCCACTAAGGATGAGACATCAAGCATCCTTAAGGAATTCATTACACTGATAGAAAACCAAGTAAGCAAGAAAGTAAAAGTCATTAGGAGTGATAATGGGACAGAGTTTAGAAATAGAGTTATGGATGATTTCTGCAAAGAAAAAGGTATTAGGAGAGAATATAGTGTTGCTAGAACACCACAACAGAATGGAGTGGTTGAAAGAAAGAATAGAACACTAATTGAAGCTGCTAGAACAATGTTAGCTGATTCTAAGCTACCAATAATCTTTTGGGCAGAGGCAATTAACACTGCTTGCTATGTTCAAAATAGAGTTTTAGTTGTGCAGCCTCACAATAAGACATCATATGAACTCTTTAATGGTAGAACTCCTGCAATAGGATTTCTTAGACCTTTTGGATGTCATGTGACAATTCTCAATACCTTAGACCATTTAGGAAAATTTGATGGTAAAGCAGATGAAGGTTTCTTAGTTGGATATTCTCTTGTTAGCAAAGCTTTTAGAGTTTACAACTTAAGAACTGAGAAAGTTCAAGAAGAACTACATGTGGAGTTTCAGGAAAACAAATCCAATGTAGTAGGTCAAGGACCAAAATGGATATTTGATCTTGATTATCTAACAAACTCTATGAATTATTTACCTGTTGTTGCAGAAACTAATACTTTTTCAGGTTCACAAGCAACAAATGAGGTGGAGTTAGATAAAGATCAATCTGATGTCATTATGCCATTGTGGTCAAGTACCAGTGTGGATTTAGCTTCAAACAATGATGAATCTTCTTCTGATAAAGCAAAAGAGGATGTTGAGGCTCAAAGAAAAGATGTTGGAACAGAGGAACAACTCAATATGTTGAATATTGAAAGTACTGCTGAGACAGAGCAAAGTACTGTGAGTACTTCTCAAGGTACTGGTAGTTCAGTTGAAGGTACTACTGGTCCTTCACACTCAAGAGATGCAGAATTTCAAGAAGATGAAGTGGATTTGACTAATCTTTCATCATCTTATCATGTTCCTACTACACCACACACAAGAATTCACAAAGTTCATTCCCTGGATAATGTGATAGGAGATATACAATCTGGCGTGAAGACAAGAAGACAACTAGTCTCTTCAGACCAACAAGGGATTCTTGATGCCCTTTATGCTTCAAAACAACATGAACTTTCAAACTCATGTTTATTTGTATGTTTTCTCTCTCAAAAGGAACCAAAGAATATTCTTACAGCCCTAGATGATTCAAGCTGGGTAGAGGCTATGCAAGAAGAGCTTCTTCAGTTCAAGATTCAAAAGGTTTGGGTGCTAGCTGATTTACCTACAGGTGAAAAGCTAATTGGCACTAGATGGGTTTTTAAGAACAAAAGGGATGACAGAGGAATTGTGATCAAGAATAAGGCTAGATTAGTAGCACAAGGGTACACACAAGAAGAAGGGATAGATTATGATGAAGTTTATGCTCCAGTAGCAAGGATTGAGGCAATTAGGCTGTTTCTAGCTTATGCTTCATTTTTAGGCTTCACAGTCTACCAAATGGATGTCAAAAGCGCATTTTTATATGGTGAAATTGAAAGAGAGGTATATGTTTCACAACCTCCTGGTTTCATTGATCCATTACATCCAAACAAAGTGTACAGAGTAGTGAAAGCTCTCTATGGCCTTCATCAGGCACCAAGAGCTTGGTATGCAACACTTGCTTCCTATTTATTAGAAAATGGATTTCAAAGAGGGAAGATTGATCAGACACTTTTCATCAAACAGCACAAGAAGGATCTTCTGTTAGTGCAGGTGTATGTGGATGACATTATCTTTGGATCTACAAGGAAGGAAATGTGTTTAGAATTTGAGAAGCTTATGAAAGATAAGTTTCAAATGAGTTCTATGGGAGAACTTACATTCTTTTTGGGTTTGCAAGTTAAGCAATCATCTGAAGGCATATTTATTAGTCAAGACAAATATGTTGCAGAGATACTTAGAAAATTTCAATTTGCTGATTCAAAAATAGCAAGCACACCAATGGACTCAGAGAAGCACCTTCTGAAAGATGAAGATGGAGAAAATGTAGATGTACACAATTACAGATCTATGATAGGCTCTTTGATGTATCTTACATCATCTAGACCTGATATCATGTTTCCTGTTTGTGTCTGTGCAAGATTTCAAGTTACTCCAAAGGTTTCTCATTTAACTGCAGTCAAGAGAATTTTTAGATATCTTAAAGGTCAACCAAATTTGGGTATATGGTATTCTAGAGAATCTCCTTTTGATTTGGTAGCATATTCGGATAGTGATTATGCTGGTGCTAGCTTAGACAGAAAGTCAACAACTGGAGGATGTCAATTCCTTGGGTGTAGACTTGTCTCATGGCAGTGTAAGAAGCAAACAAGTGTGGCAAATTCAACAACTGAAGCTGAATATATAGCTGCTGCAAGTTGCTCTAGTCAAGTTCTATGGCTTCAAAACCAACTCCTTGATTATGGGTACAATTTCTTAAACACTGTTATTTATATTGATAATAGTAGTACAATTTGTATTATTAAAAATCCTGTACAACACTCTAAAACAAAACACATTGAAATTAGACATCACTTTATAAGAGATTGCAATGAGAAAAGATTAATTCAAGTTCTTAAAATTGCTTCAGAGCATAATTTTGCAGATCTGTTAACAAAAGCTTTTGATGTTTCAAGGTTTCAGTACTTAATAGCAAGTATTGGAATGCTTAATCTTTAAATTTTCAATATGATGTGTTTTTGTACATAAATTTTTGAAAGTACTGCTGGATTTATAAGGTACTGCTATATCAAAATTTGAATTGTGTTATTCATATAGTTGGTTTTATGATTAATCTAATGCAAGACAAGTACTTTGTACATTGTTCTTTTGGTTTTAGACTAACTATTTCAGGTATGAATATGTAAACACAAAGGATATTTCAAGTGAAATTGAAACTTTTCTTCGTTTGATCTAGATAGAACTTTCTCCTTTAGGAATGCTTCATCCCTTCTAGATATTTGATCTGTTCTAATCATTTTCAACCTCTACATCATCTTGTATGCTCTTGTCTTCTCCTTCCATATATTGGTTTATTCTTCCTTTTCTGGGCAATTATTTCCTCCCCTGAGATTATAACCTCCCCAGGATATTTCAAGTGAAATGGGAACAGCAGAATGCCTATCAAATTGCTGACCATAGTAGATTTATGATGGACTGAGTTTAGGAATTAAACCTCCTTAAAACTTCTTTCTTGAAATCTAGTTATGATATTTCACATTGAATTGATGACTTAGTTGGTCAGATAGTAACTGATACAACTCACTTTCTATCATTTTATACTTTCAAGTATAATGAGTTAGTCTAAGGACATCTGATAGAAATAACAGCTAGTGAAAGTAAATCTAACACTTGTGTTGGAGGAAACAATTACTATGAGCTGGAAACCCTGTCAAGAAAATCTTTTGAATAGATTTATCTTTTCACAGGCAGTTAGTAATAACTGAAATACATTGGTTCTCACACAACCAGAGGTTATTTTTAAACCGAAATTTTGATTAGGTGTCTGTTACACACTTGATTCTTTCAAAATGGTTGAAGTAGTATGATTTTTCAATTCTAAAATCATAAACATACTACTAAGTTAAATGATTTCTTAAAAGGATTTTCAAGGATTCAGAAAAACCATTCATTTATGGATTATGAATCAAAATGTCCACTGATTCACCTCTCATAGGAGTTAACACACCTAGAAGTGATGAGGACAGCAACTTAAACTCTTAAGGAATTGATGGCTTCATGTACAATATTGTCTGAAAACAAGTTCAAACTGATAGATCAGGTGATATGAAGAGAAGTTCTTTAGTACATAGTGAGATCTTCCAAACAAGGGGAGGAAACAAAAGTTATTTACTTCAGGGGAGGTTATAATCTCAGGGGAGGAAATAATTGCCCAGAAAAGGAAGAATAAACCAATATATGGAAGGAGAAGACAAGAGCATACAAGATGATGTAGAGGTTGAAAATGATTAGAACAGATCAAATATCTAGAAGGGATGAAGCATTCCTAAAGGAGAAAGTTCTATCTAGATCAAACGAAGAAAAGTTTCAATTTCACTTCAAAGACATGCTGGTTAGATGATTTCACTTGTTGAAACAAGCATCCAAGATACACAGCATCATTGCCTCTTACAATTCCTCCATCCAAGGAAATTGCACCATCTTTTGGTACAATGTTTTTGATATTGCTGAAGTCAAAGAAGAACAAAGCAGATGAGTTCAGAATAGAAGAATAGTTCAGATTCAAGAAGTGTTTGAAAGATCTTCACAAGTCCTCATTTAATTCAGAAAAACATGTTTGAATTAATTCACATGTTTAGGGGAGGATTGTTGGGAATTAAATATTCTGAAGGTACTGCTAGTACATCAAAGTACTGCTAGTACATCAAGGTACTGCTAGTTCATGATCAAAGTACTGCTGCTACATCAAAGTACTGCTGCTTCATCAAAGTACTGCTGATCAGTGACTCATTGGATAAGATCGAAAAGATATTTATTGTATTTTGGTCAAACATATACGGTAGATAATATCTTACTCCATGTGCTTAGTTAACAAGTTGTATACATAGATACATGTTGTATCTTATGTACTGACACAATATGCATAAAGTTAAACAAGTAAGTCGGTCAAGACTTTTAGCAAAATTGTAAAGATCTCTTGCAACTATAAAAGAGATCTTAGACTTAGATATTAAAGAGTTGACACAATAGAACACACATGCACATGCATAACTGTTAGAACAAGAACAAAAACAATATCACAAGTCTAAAACATAAGATTCAAGGTTTTGTAACCCTAGTGAAAAACTCAAGATCACTCGTATTATTTGGAATAATATTGAATCGTTTAGTGAAATACTTTCTTTGTTCATTGTTAAGTAACAAACATAATTCTTCCATTTCCATAACATACATAACCTTCTAAGTGTGATTAAGTAAATTCCGCGTGCTTAATCATATTAAGTCAATATATCTCATACACAAAGACACAAGGTTTAACCACCTTAACCGTGTATAAACCAGATCCTCACAACTTAGATTCTAGAACTTGCGTTAGGACCATTCCGAGGCCACAAGTGAGACTACATTCGTGTAGTTAGATTTACTACATGATAATAGGCATTAGGATTAACCCATTGTTTTACACCTGTGTTTTTGTTATAATTACGTTGGCTACATTGGTCAAGTAATTCTCCCACACCCTTTGCGTTGTACTCATTTTTAGTACACGATACCCCTAGTACACCCCTCAGAGCCTATCTTTTCGTTTCTAACTTTAAGCATTTTACTTAAAGGAAGAATTTGTTTACACCCCACTTAAATATACACCCAAATCAACTTAGCCTACCTTGTATGCACTCATCTTTAGTGCATTATTGTGTCAACATTTGTTTAAACCCTTAGTTAATTATCTAATTGATTACATGGTTGCTAAGTCGAGTCATATCCTTGTACATATTGTTTTGGGACGATTGGGACTCATGGGTAAAGTACTAGTGTAATGGAGTAATGGGGAAGAACAACATTATTACCCCCATATGTGCTAAATATTTTAAAAGTACTCCAAGTGTTTCGATTATCTTAATTCGAGTCGATAGAATAGTAATTGTAAAGTTATGTAAAAGTTCAAGTGTAAGGGGAGAACCGAGGCCCCTTTGATGTATTATTTTGGATGGTAGGGCAAGAGTGTAAAAAAAAAAAAAAAAAAAAAAAAAAAAAAAAAAAAAAAAAAAACATACGGACTACCATCCCGTTTCCTTTTATGTTTATTTTATGTTCTTATTAGTTTTTGATTAGCTTTTATCTAAATCTGCTGGAATAGTACCTGTGACGGCGTCAAGCCCCAGTGTGACGCCGTCAATCCTTGATAAGCCAGAGAGGATTTTGGAAGATTAAAGGGGGACGGCGTCAAGAAGGCCATCAAGAAACCCTAACCGCGGCGAAGTGACGGCGTCAGGACTCAACCTGACGACTTCAGAAGCCATTGAGTGACGACGTCAGAATGACAACTTGCACAAGAAGAAACCCTAGTAAAACCGTCACATGCTGATCAAGACAATCACAACTTACGCGCGGAGTAGCTGTCACTGTTTTGGCCATAAAATCTTCATACGAACTCGGATTTGGGTGATTCAAAAGGCCACGCGAAGAGGACGAAAAGATCTACAATTTGGTGAAAATGGGAAGTTGATGCCGTCACTTGTACGAGCTGACGCCGTCAAGCCTTGCCGACAGAAATATTGCCTATAAATACAACATCATAACTTCACTTTTTGTAAGCCCTAAACCCTAAGTCCGATTCTAGGGTTTAGGTAGGTGTTTTTCCAGCAACTTAGAAGGTCTTAATCACTCCATAAAAATCTTGTAATGGTGTGTTGATTCTATCTTAATTATGTCTTCCATTATTATTGTTGCTTGTTCTTCATTGATTATGTTTTACTAAATCACCTAGTGTTTACCTATGATTGTGTGAAACTTGTGTATAACTAATTAGATCTTATTGATTTCTTGTTGATGTGTGTGTCCATCTCCATCAATTAGGGCATGACAACTTCAATAGATCTAATTGGTTTAGCTTATAATTCTTGTTTCCTATTGTCTCTTGTATGATTGGATGATATCGATGTTAGGCTTAAGAAAACTGGCTAACCTCCTATACGGTAACTTGCTTGAATGTCTTAAGAAACATGAACCAAGGTGTGCTAAGGTTAATTGGTTGTATTTAATGCATAAGCGAATTCTAGTGATCCCATGTTAGGAGCTTCTTAGCCGGCTCGACATAGGAGTGAAGTAGGAGCTTATAGAGTTGGGGAAGATCGTACACACCCTCACGATTGGTATTAAAGAATACTACCCGTCAATTAAAACAAGGTGTGACAATTCAATAGGTAGAATTGGATAGCTAGCAAGGAGTAATATATCATAGGTAGACATGCTTCACTTCCCTTGTAGAACCCTAGTTTACTTTCCTGCACATTAGTTTAATTAGTAGCTTTTGGGTTAGTTGATTAGCAACTAATTCCGCCCACTCCTTCAAACCAGAGATTTTACTTGCTTTTCATAAAATATAAAAATACAAAAAGAATCATCCCTCACCTCTAGACCTAATAGATAAATTTCAATCCTAACGAACACTATTCTTTGAGTTGAACGATCAATCCCCCGGTACTTACCACTTCACTATACTACATCGGTCAGGTACACTGCCTGGTGAGGATTGCAAACTTCTCAAGATCCCTTGAGAGGTAAAACCTGTTGTAAGGTCGCAAAATCACGCATCAGAACTGCAGCAGCATCAGTAAATAACCAACAGCAACATCAGCATTAATCACAAGCAATAATATCCAAATCAGCTCCATTAATTATATTCGCCCAATTTATTGCCGATTACACACATAGCAAGTTTGACCAATTATGAATCGAGAAACAATTTTAATGTCCTGACCCCACACTGTACGCAGCATCATAGACCCACTTTATCCAAACCGAATAACAGAAGTGAATTAATCACTTTGACCACAACTGACAGAGTGAATAATCAACATCAGTAGCCCACGTTTGACCACCGAATATGCAATATAGCCCCACAATCCAATTAAATCACCAGCAGCAACATTTAACCAGCATTAAGACCAATGATCTAGCAACAACAGGAAATCACATCATCTGAATCTGGTCACCATCTGAAAAGCAATGTACGAGATCTTCACAACAACCATGACTTATTGTACATCAAATCTGTTAAGTTTCATACTATTCTCATCACTTCCAGGTGTGTTAACAGAGAGAGTTTGATGATATAGAGCCTTAATATAAAGAATTATTTGTTAAAGTTCAAGCTTATGAAAAGGCTGTTAAAACTTTAGAAAAACAAAAGGCTTGGTACCAAAATAATCAGTTAGCATATGAGGAAAAGATAAGGGTTTTGGAAAGAGATTTAGAAAACACCACTAATGAGTTAAAACATTCTGAGAGAGAATATGCTAAGGTAATTTTAGAGAAACAGGAATTAAAGGCTAAGCTAGAAAGTGAAGAGGTCAAGTGTACTTCATACAAAGAATCAACTAGACTTGTAGATAAATTGAATGCTAGTTCTCAGTATGTAAAGTCTAAGAGAGGTATGGGGTATCCTAAAATAGATGACTCTACTGAGTCAAGAAGATTTGACCCTACCCCTAAGGAGGTAAATTACCAAATCCCTATTAAGTATGTCAGAGAAGGAGAGATGCATGCTGTTCCTCCACCTATAAGAGGAGTGTTTAAACCTGTCCCTATCCACTCAGACCTTGACTTAGACTTTGATGAATCACTCATGACCTATGGCAAAAAGTCCATTGACTTGCTTACTTCAGACTGTGAAACTAAAGACTTTGTCTCTTGTTCTAACAGTGACAAATCCTCTCAACCCAAGTCTGATGATTATATCTCATGTGATTCAAGTGATAAGTCTGCCACACACAGGTCTAATGACTTATCCACAAGATTGACTGATGATGAATCTATTTCAAAAACAGCTTCTTTTTCACTTAACTCTGTTAAAAACAATTTTGTCTCTAATTATGATAGTGATAATTTTGTTTGTAATAAGAAAAGTCAGGTCAAAAACAAATCTTTTAGAAAGAAATCATGTTTTGTGTGTGGTAGTTAATCTCATCTCATTAAAGACTGTAATTATCATGAGAGTAGAATGGGTGTGTGTGCTGAACAACAAAAACCTAGATCAGTATGGAAAAATGTAGAGAATATACCCCCATTTGTCCCTAGAGCAAATGCATTTCCTGCTGGTAATGCAAAACGACCAGCGCCTGTTGCTGCTGGTAGGCATTTTAGACCCGCAGCTGTTCCTGCTGGTAAGCCAGTTCCAGCTGGTAGAACTAATTCTGCTGGTTGGAAAAGGAATGCTGCTAGACCTTTTCACAGACCTACAAGCTCTTTATTTCAGAATGATTATAGGTTTATGTATTATGATCCAATATATGTGGGGGGGCAAAGATGGGATCATGATGTTCAGTACACAGGAGGTTGGTCTTGGAGACACAATGGTCATTATTTGAGAAAGGGATCCAAGAGAAATGGTGGATCTCATCATTGTTGTGTTTGAGGGGAGGCATAAGCCTAAGGGGAGGCTTATTGTTGTATATTTTGTGCTAACTAACATTTTTTTTAGTTTGTTTGTGTTCACTAACTAAAATAATGCTGCTGTTGAATTTGTCGCTTCCTATTATTAAGCGAGTGGTTGCTGCTGTTGAATATTAATTCGGTCAATAGCTAATTGTGTCGGGCTGCGTTTAAATGTTTGTCGCTTATGGTTTCATCAATTGATTGACTGTTTGTCATTTGTGGGCTTTGATTATTTAATTCTCATACTGATATAATGGTCCGGTACTATAATTAATTGGTCGGTGTGTTCATAAGTGGGACCGATGTGTAATCCTCTTGTGGTTATTATCTGATTGGACGCAAGAAGGGGTACTGATTTGTTGCTATTAATTGGTTGAGGGGTCCATGTGTGGAATACTGATTTGATTGTCAGTATGTGGTTTATCAATTGATGAATTTGTTTGTCGCATCTGATCAATTGGAGTGGGGATCATGGATCAGAAGTGATATCACGTGGGGCTTCAATTACTTCATACTACCTCGTACTGATACATTGGGACAGAATTTTTGTTGAATTAATACTGCTGCTACGCTTGAATGGTTTCTGCTGGTAGTGCTTCAGTTTCTGCTGGCAGTGTTCCAGTTCCTGCTGGTAACACCATTTCTGCTGGTTGCTTCGGATGCTCTTGCTCTTGATAAAAAATTTAATAAAAAATTAAAAAAAAAAAAAAAATTATTGTTGTACATTTTTTTTATCTTTTTAATTTTCTTTTATTTTGTTTCATTATTAGTTAAAATAAAATAAAATAAAATTTCTTGTATATTGTCTACTAACTCATTTACAAGTACAGTGTTGATTTTTAACCACACATCAAATGGTAATCATCTCACCATGTCTCTCAGACAAGAAAGAGTTGACTCACCATGAGGGTACGGCTCTGGTGTGATCATCAAATCCGTTGATAGCTTTAATAGTTTGCTAAAAACTATAGGGTTCTCAACTCACCGATGTTTCATTACTAAGAGTTGAATGGTTTTCAATTCGCCATGGATTTTACTCCTTTTAGGGTTTCCAAAGAATTGGCTGTTTTGCCCGTTTTTTCCTTTCCCCTACCATTTTTTCTTGTCCCGCATCCTTTCTTTTTGTCGGTTTTTAATTCCAACTTTTAGTTTATAAATAGCCCATTTGAATTTGGTTTAGTCACAAGTTCTCATAACGCTAAAACACTCTCAAAATACACTCTTGAAACACTCAAATCGCTCACTAAATGCTCACTAATGGCAACGCAATCTTCTTTAACTTCCGCCTGTGTTGGTTCTACAAATGCACCAACGATTGTTGAAGTTTTAGAAACAACCTGAAACCCTGCAATTTGGTGTAATTTCAACCTTGTCACATTTTCGGATAATACATTTAAGGCTCATTGTAAACATTGCGGTCATTTTTTGAAACATGAATCCAACTTGACGTTGAAGGCTCATACCAAAAATTATTGTGAAGCATTCCGGAATCGAGTCAATCATCTTTGGGACGAGAGGGGGGTATTTTTAAATACGAGGCGGACCAGTGTCGACAACAATTTGCAAGCTTTGTGATTCAAGAAGGTTTGCCATTCAACCACTTCGACAACCCTCGATTAACTACGGTGGTTCAAAATACTCTTCAACCGCGATATACTCATGTAAGTCGTGATACTCTTAAACGCGATTGTATGAAAGCTTGGAAAAAGGCTAAAATTAAACTAAAAAAAGGCTTTGAAAATTTAAAAACAAGTGTAAACTTAACAATCGATGTTTGGTCGGCTCCTCATGGTTTGCCCAGTTCGTACCTTTGTGCTACAGTGCATTGGGTTGATCCTGTAACTTGGCAAATGATGAAACGTACGATTTCTTTTGAAAACTTTGAGTATCCTCACATGGGTCAAAATTTATTTCGTATGTTACGAGATGTAATAAAAGAGTATAAATTTGAAGAAAAGATCTTTTCAATCTCATTTGATAACGCGAGTAATAATACAAACTCCGTCAAAAAACTAATACTAAAATACCAACCACCTTCGGACAACACTTTTTATCATAGTCGATCTGTTACACACATCATAAGCTTGGTTGTGCAAGACGGACTAGCGAAACCCGAAATAAGTATGATAAAAAAACGCTTTTAAAAATATGTTACAAGATATATTTTATTCGAGTAAATTTATATATAATGAATATATGAAAGTGTGCACGGAGACGGATTCCTTTTTTTTAACCCCAAATTGGGACATTCCTACAAGATGAATTTCGACTTATAAAATGTTTATACGTGGTTTACGCCAAAAAAATACTTTACAAGTTTTTCATGACGAACTTGCCAAAAGGCGTCCGATTGCACCATTTTTGGTCGAAAATTTGCATACTATTAAACAACTAACCGATTTACTCAAATTTTTTAAAACTGTAACAACTTTGTTATCGGGTGTTTACTATCCCACGAGTCATTTGGTACTCAACCAAATTTAAATGATGTGTTCAAAATTAGGCGAATACGAATTTAATGGACCACTATTTGCAAGTATGGTTGAACCCATGGAAGAAAAAATTAAAAAATATTTCAAAGAAATTCCACCGGTAATTACTTGTGCCGCCGCATTGAACCCATGTTTTAACATTAGCGGTGTGGAAATACTTATCAAAAATATTTCTATTGATTTGGATTTGCAAGACGAAAACGTTTACTTTGCTAAATATATGCAAAAAAATTATTTTAAAAAATGTTTTAAAGATTTGTATTTGATGTTTATTTTAATAAATATGGTTCAACAAATGTTTCTACGAGTTCGGCTTCTTCCTCGGTTTCTACAAATACTACCATGGATCCGATACTTGGCTTATTTTATAGTTTAAGACAAGAAAGCACTAACAAGGCTAGGTGTGACCAATCATCTAGTAACGAATTTGGGAGATATATTGGAACCGATTGGATAAACACTATAGGACCTGAAGAATTCACAAAATTTGATATTTTAGCTTGGTGGAAAGGAAGGCAATCTCAATTTTCAGTTCTAGCCACCATGGCCCGAGATTTACTAAGCATGCAAGCTTCTACGGTAGCTTCGGAATTCTACTAGTGGAAGGTATTGTAGGACCATAAATATCAACTCTATCACATATATTAAGCTCGTATTAGGTGACAACAAGAGAGATGTATGTGAACTTAGAGAGAGAAAGTAGAGAGAAGGAAGAGAGAAATCTTATTAATAAAACACACATACTACACCTTGAAGCACACCACACAAATGAGGTTTGTGGTGTCTTACATACTTAGTTCATAAGGCTTTTCATGGGCCTTATCATGGCCTTTAGTTGGTGGACTTGGGTTTACAATATTCTTAAGCTTACATGATAAACTAGTAACATATTAGATTACTCAAGTCTACGAGCCCATTAACAAAACTATAACATAAACTAAGACACGTTTACAAAGTTCCTAAGACGAGAAGGACCATCACTTTTCTTTAATGCTAACAATATCCCCCTAAGGGGTGGTCATCCAAACGATGCTCCACGAGATTAGGTCTTCTGTCTTTTTGATCTTGAACTTTGTGTGTCATCATAGAATAGTCTTGATTCTTTCTTCCTTCATGCTTTGTGATCTTTGATTAATGACTTCTAATCGTTCTTGCCTTTGATCAACATGTTCTTATGATTTGTTGTGTCGTCTTCTCCATCATACTCATACTTCTTGGAGAGACTTTGAACTTCATACTTATGTCTTCCTCACATGATACTTGAACTTGTTCTTGACTAGCTCTTGACTTTGACGTAACTCTTTGTCTTAAACTTGATCATTTTGTCTTGAATGTTCTTCACTTGAGCTTGTTGAGTATGAACTTTATAAGTATGAGTACGAGGAGATGTAGATGTTGAAATATATGATGGTGGTAAGTGGCCTTTCCTCTAAGGGACTATCATCAGTACCTGCATAATTATGTTAGTTGAAATCACCAATCGATCGCGGTAGAATTTTCTTATGACCAGACCATTATGATTCTTTTATAGATGAATGTCTTGATTTTATTCACCTTGGTCGGGCACATCAATCGTTCGAATCCCATTGAGGGACTGTTATCAATATTATGGATAAAATCCAAGTAAAGACCCACGTCTTAAGGACTCAATTCGTGAAAGGAATCTCCTTAGTGGGATTTCCAACACTTACAGGCTCAGACTTCGAGAGTATTAATAGCATAGTGTGAAAACACATCTCTAATCCTTACAAAGGTTGTTCCTAAATTGGATACCCTCAAGAAGGCTTACAAAGATATACTGAAGTATACCAACAATTCAGGTGAGCCACTGAAGTATACCAAAGTATCACTCCACGACTGTCGACCATTTGAGACGTAGTAACCACTATAATATGTAAGGCAAGATCCGAAGATCTCATAAAGACTCTTATACAACTTGTGTCCTTTTTGGCGAACACAAGTGTATGCATAGTAAGTGTATCCTAAGAGACTTTTTGATGAATCTCATGACTCTAGACTCGATTACATTCGTTTTGTTTTTAGTCGTCGGAGGCATGGAGCTGAGGGCCTCATTTTCAATATCAACACATCTCGAAGTGAGAGGTCGATAGATTATAAAAGGTTCTCTGTGAGAAATGAAACAAATATCTTTTAAGAGATACTTGAGTGGCTAGGAGGGGTTGTGCAGCGCGTCACTTGGTCCATGACGTCTTGTCTTCAATACCGGTATCATCTTTGTGATAACTGATAGCTGATGTATTAACCCGGTTTCTGCCCTAAGTTTATTGGAGGGCTATTTCTTTTCACCCTTTTCACAAACTTTTCTTTTTAATTCTTCAACCCCTTCTTTCTCCTTTCATCTGTTTACTCCTTTTTTCAATCATACCTAAGGACTTCTAATTCTAATCTATTGGAATGGTCCTTGGGTAGATCCCTCCGGCTCTAGCGGATCATAGGACATAAACCTAACCATAATTACCTTATTACTCCATGATTATCCTAGGTTCATTGATCACATGCCATAAAACCTTTTGTAAAATCTCTCAAAGTGTTTATAATTATAAAACACATTTTTGTTACCACTTTGAGAGTTTGTCTTTTTCAAAATACTCCCCCTTCACATGTGCTTATGTGTTATTAAGATAAATTCGCACATGTTGGGTTGAGTTCGCATTTTTGTATTGATCGATTTCAGTGAACATGACCGATTCGAGACACGCTTACATCACTAGCTAGACTAGCTTGAAATTATTACCCGTCCTAGTCAAGTTCAAAGAAAGTCTCTCGAGACGGTACATTCTACTTAGACAAGTCCTTTTCGAGACACGCTTACATCACTGGTTAGACCAGCTTGAAATTATTACCCGTCTAGGACAAGTCTTTTCGATTACTCACAATTAAGCTTCGTCAATTCGTTGGTTATATCTGTGTCGAGCTCTTTTAAGATTCAGCAACGATCTTTAAACATTTTTTATCACATTTTAATCACATTTTCTCCCCCTCAAAAATAGCATATCGTGATATTTTTTATATCAACTGATTAAGAGAAAGACTTTTGGAGAGATAGATGGATTTGTTTTTGCATGAAATTGGAACTTTTTGATTCTGATTTTTATACTCCCCCTTAATGAAAGCATATTTCGAACAGAAATTTAAAATTAATTAAGGGTTTGGAGGGAATTATCGTTTTGAAATGCGAGTTATGTACTAAAAGGTACACAAGTATTTTTGGGAAAACGAGTTTTTGTTTGAAATCATTTCGTTTGTTCAAACTCGAACATTTTGAAAATGATTTCTTCCTTGAAAATACGATTCCTGATCTGGAATAATCAGAAGTCCTCATTTAAATCCGGGTTTCGTACTGAAGTGTACAAAAACCATAGTGAAGAAATTTTTGTGAAACAACATGTTTTAGAAAATATTTTAGTAAACTCTCGCTCAAGAATATGTACATATCTGTATCATTGTTGAATGACATTTCTAGATACATACAGAATATTGATTATACGAGAAACATGTCGTGAGAAGAATATTTCTAGATTTTTCGATTTAATATTGTTTTTGTAATTTTTGAAAATTTTCTAATGTTTTTGGATTTTTGGAATGTTCTATTTTTGTATTTTGTTTTTGTTGGTTTTTCAAATTTTGTATTTTGTTTTTCAAAAATATTTACAACGAAGCTTTTTGAAAGATATTTTTCAAGAAGATTCGATAAGACGTTCTAGCTCCTCAGGAGTTAGGCTTCGCATGCCAATTCGTTGAACTAAATTGTCAAACCTATCTTTTGGAAGGGCTTTAGTAAATAGATCGGCGAGTTGGTAATCTGTCTTCATGAAAAATAATTCAACAGTACCCTCTTCTACGTGTTCTTTGATGAAGTGATAGCGGACTCTAATGTGCTTGGTCTTCGAGTGTTGTACTGGATTGCACGAGATGGCTATGGCACTTTTCGAGTCACAATACAAAGGTATTTTGTCAAAGGTAAAGCCATAATCTGTGAGTTGTGTCCTCATCCATAAAACTTGGGCACAACACGCAGATAGAGACACATACTCGGCTTCTTCGGTTGATAATGCAGTACAATCTTGTTTTCTTGACGACCAGCCTACTAGCTTTTTACCCAAAAATTGTGCTCCACCTGATGTACTTTTTGCTGTAACTTGACAACCTGCGTGATCGGCATCTGAAAATGCTATTAGTTTAAACTCGGAATCCTTCGGATACCAAAGTCCCATGTTAATGGTTCTTCGTAGGTACCGAAAGATCCGTTTGACCTCATAGTGGTGAAGTTCGTGAGGCCTTGCCTGAAACCGTGCTAATAAGCAAACAGAAAAATGAATATCGGGTCGACTAGTAGTAAGGTACATGAGAGAACCAATCATGCTCCGATATTTCTTCAGATCGATGGGTTTCCCAAATAAATCAGCACCGATTTTTGAGTGAAGTGACCATTGGTGTACCAACAGAATCACAATTTTCCATACCATGTTTTTTTCAAAATCTCAATTGTATATTTAGCTTGATTAATAAAAATACCACGAGGGGATTGATGTATTTGTAAACCAAGAAAGAATTTAAGTTCCCCCATCATGGACATTCCAAATTTACTTTTCATGAGATTTTCAAAATGTTTTGAATGATTCGGATTAGTGGACCCAAAAATAATGTCGTCCACGTAAATCTAAACAATCAAAATGTCATCTTTGTATTTTCTTGTAAATAAGGTAGGATCAACAGTTCCTTTGGTGAAATTATTTTTGATCAAGAAAGATGATAGATCGTCATACCACGCTCTGGGAGTTTGTTTTAAACCATAAATGGCTTTCTTTAGCTTGTAGACGTAATCTGGATGTTCCTTGTCAATGAATCCTTCTGGCTGACTCACATACACTTCTTCTTTCAGAGTTCCATTCAAGAATGTCGTCTTGATGTCCATCTGATATACTGTGATGTTTTTTTGAGCTGCATAGGCTAAGAAAATCCTGACTGGTTCAATTCTTGCTACTGGCGCGAATGATTCTTCGAAATCTATCCCTTCTTCCTGTCGGAATCCTTTAGCCACGAAACAAGCTTTTTTGCGAATTACAGTCATTTCTTCATCCTTTTTGTTCTTCCATAACCATTTTAGATCAATAACAAGTTTGTCAATTGGTCTTGGAACAAGTTCCCAACTATCATGTAAACAGTATTGAAGAATTTCTTCCTGCATCGCTTCTATCCATGCGTTTTCTGCCATTGTTCCCCAATGTTCTTTGGTTCTTTGAGGCTTATTGAGCAAATGTAAATGCACATTTCGTGGTCTGTGACAAGTTGTCTTCTCGTCTGAACTGACCTTGAAGGTTCACCAATAACTTGTTCTATTGGGTGGACTTTTGACCATTGAAGTGTAGAAGGGTACCTTGGGTTTAACGTATGCGTGTTAGATGTTTCTTGTAACCTTGAAGATGAT